>BSBN01000019.1:4200000-4577500 GCA_027924645.1 Cunninghamia lanceolata
GAGAGAGAGAGAGAGAGAGAGAGAGAGAGAGAGAGAGAGAGAGAGAGAGAGAGAGAGAGAGAGAGAGAGAGAGAGAGAGAGAGAGAGAGAGAGAGAGAGAGAGAGAGAGAGCCGGTAGAGGGACAATATTAGAGATAGGGAGATATATAGGTGTTTAGGGTTTCTCAGGTTTAGGGTTTAGGGGTTAAGGTTTAGAGGTTTAGGGTTTAGAGAGAGAGAGAGGACCAATAGTTGGGAGATATAGAGAGTGAGGTACATGGCCATAGACATAGCCTAAAGAGATTATAGGGATATATATGGAGAGTGAGGGACATGGCCAAAGACACAGGGAGAGAGATTGAGAGGTAGAGGAAGAGATAGAGAGATAGCTATGGAGATAGAGGTTTAGGGTTGCTTGGGTTTAGTGTTTAGGGTTTAGGGGTTTGGGGTTTAGGATTAATTAGGGGTTTAGGGTATCTTAGGTTTAGGGTTTATGGGTTAGGGGTTAGGGGCATTATTTAGGGTTTATATATGTTTTAGGGGTTAGGGGTTAGGGTTTAGGGGCATTATTTAAGGTTTAGAGGTTGAGGCTTGCTCAGGTTTAGGGGCATTATTCAGGGTTTATGGTTACATGTCAAAAGAAGTCTCTCTCTGTCTCTCTAAATCCCTCAACCCTAAATAATGCCCCTAATCCCTAACCCATAACCCCTAAACCCTAAACCTCTATCTCCCTATAATCTCTCCCTTATCTCCCTCTCTCTAGCTATCATCCCTCTACCTCTCAATCTCTCTCCCTATCTCTCTAGTCATCTTACTCACTCTCTATCTCCCTATCTCTCACTTGACTGTGATCTCCTCTCTCTTGACTCTACATACCTATCTATATCTCTCTATCTCTTGTATTTCTCTCTATTTCCCTCTCTCTATACATCTCTCTAATGATCACTCTCTATCTCCCTATCTCTCCCCTCTGTCTCCTCTATCTCTCCCTATGATCTATCTCCTCTCTATCTCTCTCTACCTATCTATCTCTCCCTATATCTCTATATCTTGCCTCTCTCAGCCCCTTATCATTCCTATATATATCATTAATGAACAGGCATGGAAAACTTATAGGACTCTCTCTCTCTCTCTCTCTCTCTCTCGCTTCATCTTTGTCTCTATCTGTCTCCCTTATCAACAAAGCAAATGGAAACAAGAAAACTCAGACATGAAAAGAGGGGTGAGGATATAAATTGGTAGCCAGATGAAATGGAAACAAGCTGATAAAACTAAAGTTCATTGGGTGGGAAGATCAAATGATGAGAGGAGAGGTGGAAAATAGTAAAATAGGGAAAATTTGGTGTAGGGATCTAAAGGGAAATTGGAAAGGAAAAGGAAAACTAGGAAAGCTAAGAAAATGATTTAACTAGCTAGGAGCTAGTAGATAATATATAGGTCAGAGAGAGAGAGACAGAGATAGAGAGTTGCTTGGGGTTAGTGGTAAGAGTTTAGGAGCATTATTTAGCGTTTATGAGTTTAGCATTGCTCAACTTTAGGGTTTAGAGTTTACTAGGGTTTAGGGTTTATGGTTTAGGGGCATTATTTAGGGTACTTTAGGGTTTATGGTTCAGGGGTTAAGGTTTAGAGGTTTAGGGTTTAGTGTTTAGAGAGAGAGGACCAATAGGGAGATATAGAGAGTGAGGGACATGGCCAGAGACATAGGGAGAGATATTGAGAGGTAGAGGAATAGGGAGATAGAGGTTTAGGGTTGCTTGGGTTTAGTATTGTTTAGGGTTTAGGGGTTTACGGTTTAGGATTTAGGGCTTTAGGGTTTATGGCAGGTCAGGGCCGGGTTAGGGCTTATAAGAGGCATTATTTATGGTTTATGGTTTAGAGGTTAGGGTTTAGGGTTATTAGGGGCATTATTCAGGGTTTACAGATCTTCAAGGATCTAGATAGTGTGGCTATACACATTGCTACACATGTTGGTGGCTAGTTAGACACATGGAATATCAACAACCACATGTTATCCTTCCATACACGTGTGCCACCTAATGACATTTGTACTGCAAAACATGATCATATAATTGGCACTGTATGCATCTGATACATGGTCATGATGTCCATGTGTTGGAACCAGAATTTTTATAAAAGTTTTGAGTGTTTTATTTGTGTATCCATGACTCCCACTCTTATTTTTCCATAATAAATCATGTTATTACCATTCAAAAAGTCATCTTTGCCTTTTACTACAATACCGCTATCACAGTGGCTAGCCTTCATAATACCCATATCATACATCCTTATTGCAGAACATTCTCAAATAGCCCGCGGTATGACGGTAAGAAGAGTTAATACTATACACTATGCACTATACTACTATACCTCAGGGGGCCAAAACCTAACCTACGATAGTGCGGTAATCAAGCCGTTGGGTTATTCAAAGCATACCAATCATATCAACATCAAAATATGAAGATTTAAGCTCAACACGAAGATTTGAATCGTGCAAATTTATGGGCCATAAGTAAATGCGTCTTGGTATGAAAATACATGAAACAAATTAAGATTTCTCACTCATAGTAGCAGAAGACAAATTACACAAGAGCTCAAAACGGGGGAGTAAAGAGAATTCTTCAAGGCAATTTTTTTGGGTAAGCTCTACTCATCATTTCTTGTGAATTTCATAAAATGACACCTAAAAAGACTGAGGTAGGAACTAAGAAGGATGAAGCCAAAACCAGTAAGTCTTCATTGTAATCCCCTGTACTTTCATTGTTGCCTGACTCAATTGACAAAGGTTCTAGAAAGGTTTTTAGAGACTTAGCTCAAGGCTGTAGGGACCCATATATACCTCTGTTGGGATGGAATCTCTATTGGTACTTTTATCTAAAAAAGAATGACTAGGAACTAGCATCAAACCCATGGGCCCTAGATTTGGGTAAATTAATTATTTCTAACATTTTCATTGATGTTGAGATGATTAAAGCCCTTGCCCACAGTTAGCATGCCCCAACCAAAACTGTGAGGTTTCCAAATGGTGAGTGCTTAGTGGATATCAATAGAGATGCCATTATCAAATGTTTCAACATCAATAAACAAGCTATAACAGAGGTGAACTTAGTGACACTTGAGCAAGAATATAAGAGGTTGAGGAGAACATATCGAATTGATGATCTCCCTTTACACATGAAGAGGGATGATGATAACATAAGGCTCTCTATTCCTTCTTCCAAAATGGAACCTTTCCAAAGTTTCTGAATTCCAAGTTTATTTCAAGAATACCTATTATGCGTTGTGTCAAGTTTTGGGGATAGATGCAGAGGAGCAAATGCAAATAGGGTTGATGAGAATGGCTATGATAATTCAACATTCTAAGTCAAATGTAGAATTTGATTTTGCAACTATGATTGAAGAACAAATACATGAAGGTTTGCTACAAGTTAGGGAAGCCAAGACACCTATTACTTTCAGAAAATATTCTTTATTGTGTCACTTAATTATGTATCAGAATGAAATGAAGTGGACTACAAGGATGTAATTGTGTACACAAGAAAGAGGAGGTAAACTCCCTGTGCAAAACTGGTGCTACATTTGGGATAGCAGGTGTATAAAAAGTGATTTTGTAGTGTTTCAAGATGATTTTACTGTCAGATTGATTGCTGCTCTTGGTTACCCAACACCAAGAATGCCCAAGTCATTGATGAAGGTAATGAGGCCTGTGTAGTATGGGCCAAACCAAGGCTATACTCATAATTATGCTGATTGGTTTCTTATGCCACAACACACTATTATTAGAGTATATGGGTGCAACCAAGCACCACACATTTTACCTAAGTTTGTACTTGCAAGAGTGTGTTTCCTGGATTTTATGTGGTAGATGCTCTTGATGGAACATGACTTGATGAGAAATCAGAGGAAAGACACATTTTTGCTTGACTTGACTATGTTTGAAGAAGATATGCTTGAAGAAGTGCAGAGGTTTATAAGGGTCAATTACTCCCTCAAACTTGGAACAGAAAGAGTATGTGACCTAGAGGGTCACATCAATATGATCAGAAGAACCTTATTGACAAAGAAGGCTATTTCACATGAATTTCATTCTAGAGAGAATGTTATAAGGAATTTGGTGTATTTTGCTGATGTAATGTAGGCTAAAAAAAGGTGGAATGCAATGATGAGGTGGGAAAATTAGAAGAAGGAAAAAGATAGAAGCTTTAAAGGCTTTTTTACAGATGAACCCAACCTTCTAAAAAGAATGCAAATGATTTTGAGTAAATTTGGTGAATTATACAAAATGGCCCAATATGAGGGACTCATTCCATTGCCCACACCCCACCAACCACCATGTGAAACATACACATCTCAGATATCAACCCATCACCTACATGTCCATCCTCTCCATCTCCCACTCATGAGCCACGGGCCAAAAAATAGAAGATGGAGCCATTAGTGGAGTATGATTCAAGTGATGAGGAAGAAAAAGAAGCAGTCTTGGCCTTGACTGAACTGAAAGAGGCAGCGAAAAAACAAAAAAGTCAAAAGCCTCATGATCTAAAGGTCAGGCTGTTAGAGGAGGGAACTAATGAGATTCAAGAAGATGAGAGGGTAGTGGCCTCTCTAAGATTCATAGAGGATGATAATTTTATACACAGGAATGAGTTTAGAGATTTTTGGATCAAAATGAAAATGAAACAATTTGATGAAAAGTTGAAGATTAATCTTATAGGAGCTGATGAGTCAAAACAGACTAAGATCCAGGCTCAGACATTTATAGAATTAAATATTGATAATACTAATGTCACTCCCCAGGAGGCAAGAGAAATGGTGTTGAAAAGTGACATGTTGATTATACCAGGGATGGAGTTGTCTAAAATATTTCTTTTGGATCAAACCAGAGCACAAGATGACCCCATGTTAGTTGCAGAATTTGATTTAGAGGAAGGTGTCTCAGGAGTAGGGTATAACCCTACAGCCCAAACACTTTCCCTATGGAAAAAGTAGAAGAACACAAGGAAGCCTTGAATCCTTGATGTAGTACAAGAAATGAGGGGGTTAGCCATGATTAGAACTATGAGAGACACAACTCCTACTGAAGCTGCCACCATAACCATGCATTCTATAATGTTCACTAGAGATGTGGTAGAAAACATGAAAAATAAATTAATGAATATGAGAAAAGGTTAAATCTATCTAATGATGAGGTGAACAAATTGTTCATTGAGAATAAAAAGCTAAAACAACAGTTGCAACAAGCCACCACAGTAAGGGGAGATGAATTAATTACCTATCACCCACCAGTCCATACATAGGATCCTAGACCCAACAAATGAAAGAGGAAATTGATAAGCTAAAAAGCATAATGAGGAAGATGTCAAAAATCACATCATAGAGATCTTGAGCAGAATATTAAAGCATAGAGTTGGTATATTGAAAGACAAAATAAATTGGGTACATGAACAATTCAGTAATCTGATCAAAACTCTGGAATAGATAAACACTAATTCTTCCATTCTTGAAAAGCTTCAAAAGAGATGGCAACCTACCTTCCACATATTGATTACTTTATACAAAGCCACACACAAAGATCTAGATGCCCCATCAAGGCTCAAGCCTACACGAGAAATGGTGAAAAGAATAATTGAGGAGTATCAGTATTTGGTAGATACAAAAAGGAAAGTGGAAGGTAAGAGGAGTACATTTGACTCCATCAAATGCCATTTCAGCCCATCAATCCTCAAAGATGATAACCAATTGAAGGGTGTAGATGAATGGAGAGAAGAGTTTGATCAGATGATTCCTAAATGTTTGGCACATGTACAGAATGATGGGGAAATTAAACTCACTGAGTTCCATACTTTGCTCAATGGAATTATCGTGTTGGACAATGGATACATAAAGTTTGTGGTGGACATCAGGAACCTCTTGGACAACAGATGGAAAAGCCATCTTGTAAGCTTTGTAGCCACACAGGAATTTAAGTTGCCTAGTGATTTGAAAATAAGTGAATGGTAGGAAACATATTTGGGTTCTGAAGAAGATTGAATGTGAAGAGGAGATACCACATCAGAAAATAGAATGCCTTGCTCAGGCCTTGATTGGTCATTGGTTTCTATTCGGTGAATAACGGATTGGTCTTTCTAATTAAAAATATTTTCTTAAAACTTTTTAGTTTAAAAGTGTTTTCTTAATAGTTATGAACAGTTATGTCTTTTCTGTTGTAATGGGTCTGAAGCTTGTTTGCCTCTCCTATAAAAAGAGAGACCAAGACTCAATAAAAAGAGGGGGAGAAGGGAGTAGTGGTAGATAGTAGAAAACTTCCATAATATTTACAAACTCAAAGACCATATTGCAAGCATAATTTTGAAGAAGTTAATGGAAAATATCTAATTCTGTGGTGCCATATTAGTATCAATTGTTTGTTGAAGTTATTCAATTATTTGGTTGTCTCCATTTTAGTGCTTCCTTATTATTAAAATTGATATATCAAGTATATACTCAGTTTATCAATGCACATTTGTTGTATTTGTGTGATATGATTGATTGATTTCCTCAAAGGAATTAAATCCTTCTAGTCAATCACAGTAATCTAGGAGTATTAATTAGATTAGTAAGAAGAACCATTTAATTAGGGTTAGCATTCTATGTCCAAGTTGATATCATCTACTATTTTGTTTGATTTATTTAGCTGGTTCCTTCAAGTAGGGATTAAAAATCCTTTTGTTAAATTACAAGCAACCTGGTTGTGTCAGTTGGATTATTAAGAAGAGTATGTCAATTATTGCCTTGCACGTTTATACAAGTTATTAACCAATATTAGTGTGCCAAACATTTAGAATTACTACCAAGTATAAGCCACTCATCTCAGATTTTCATTTGACTCCATTTACCCAACAAGGCACTGGTCTCACCTGTTTCATTTTACTTAAAACTTTCTATCAATTAAACATAGGATTTACCTTGATATTTCTTATACAATTTATACCAAATTAGAACTATATCTTTCCATTTCCAATTGCCATTGTGGATAGATCACTAGATTAGGAAACACACTATTTAAGTCTGCCTCATTTACTTAGGTATACCCACCTAGGTCTGGAAGAGCCAAAAGAAAAGGGGGTCCTAGCACACAAACATTGTCTTGTTGAACAAAAACGTATCAAGAGATTGGCAACGTCTTGTTGCCTGAAGCCTGCATTTTTGAGAACCAACACCATGTATGCCACAATATGCCACAATTATCTACTAGTTGGCATGACCATACAAGTTTGAGTACATTTGTTCTCATCCCATCCATATAAGAAATGCACCATACAATATATTGGATATTTGTCAGCATCTACATGTAGAATAACTGATGGTATTCTTGAACAAATGCCTACTTTGTACATTTTGTAGAGTAAAAGCGAGGTATATATAACAAATTTTCATCTTACCTCTGTGTATATTTCCTTTGTTCATTTTGAATAGAAGTGACATATATGTTAGAACCCTTCTATATTTGAATGTGTTTTGGTTTACATATCTATTTTCCTTTATGTATTCTATGATCTTATTAATTACATTAATAGATAATATAGGATTGTCCCTCACTAGTTCACCTTGGGAATTAGATGAAATAACAAATGAAGTTTACTATAAATTAACAACATGGTGAGCATTTTGTTGATTTTCTTGCTTATTTTCACCCTTTTGAAAACTGAATTTTCCTATTGAAAATTTGAAGGATGAGATCAATATTTAAGTGCATTAGACTTAAGAATTTGATAGTGTATCTTTGTTGAAAAAGTTTGAAATCCAATAACATAATCATGATTGCACTCATTAATTTGATCCTTGTTTGATGCTCTCCTATTCCTAATTCAATCTATCTTAATAGTGAAGGAAAATAAATAAATGGGCAACCCATAGAGAAATTTGTCATCAATTTTATTCCTCAAAATTGTCTCATGATATGGTGAAGGAAAAAATTACCAAAGATAAATTGTGATCATTATTCATTGACCCAAAAACTAATGCACTATTAGAAATGTAGACACCTAAATCTTACCATGGCCTAACATCACACCAGATCTATCCCACATCTCCTCTTACAATGTTAATTAAATAAATCATATTTATTTAATTAACCACTTTGATCATTCCTCCTAATATCAGTTTAATAAGTCATGCTATTTAATTAATAAATCTAACCATTCTTCTAACATTAATTAAATATTAACCCTTCCTCTAAAGTCTCATCCTTAATTAAATAAATCCACATTTATTTAATTAAATCAATCACCCCCAACATTCCCCCACAACTAAATAAATACATATATATCATGGCCATTGTGAAACAATCTTGACTATTTTTTACTATATGAGTGTTTTTGTTTATTACCGCTATCCCGCAGGTTAATTGATTATCTTTTACAGTTATGCGGGAACAAGAGGAATGAAATATGGCACATATTGTATTCCCGCAGAGCATAAAAGAACAGTTTGCAGCATAGCGGTAGGAAGCGGTTGATATGAAGAAACTACCGCTACCCCGTGGATAGTTCATTTGACGCTTGTGGCTTGGCAGTGTTCATCTCATGCTTGGTGGTGTTAGTCTCTTCCCGTGGTCCTGTGGAGGTTTGAAAAGTAATCAGTGGCATTGCGGTAATAACACTTATCGCATCCCCACAAGGGTTTCAACCAAGGCCTGCAGTAGAGTGGCAAGAGGAGAATGTAATTGGTTTTTGCCCTCGCTGTCCTATGATGGTCATTCATAACATTTGCGGTTGGGCAGTAAACAAAAGGACATCTGGCTGAAAATGAAAATGAAAGAATAAAATGAAAAAGTTGCAATAAATAAAATGGGTGCTAATGAAACACAACATGATCAAATCATTACACAAACTTTCAAAGAATTGAAAGTAGATGAATATGATGTGAGTCTAGAGGAGGCAAGACAAATGGTGTTGAAAAGTAATATGCTCATCATATCTGGCCTTGAATTGAAAAATGTATTTTTGCTTGACCAAGTTAGAAGTCAGGATGATCCACAACTTGTTTCAAAATTTTATTATGAAGATGGCATAAGTGGATGTGGTTTTAATCCAAAGATAGAGACCCTTGCAATCTAGACTACTCAGAAGAATACAAGCAAACCAAGATTGCTTGATATTGTTCAAGAAATGAGGGGTACAACTGTGGTAAAGACTTTACAAGATACATCAGTAACTGCTCTCAATGTTCATATTGCTATGTTTACTCATGCTGTTGTGAAGAGGTTAGAACAAAGGCTAATAGATTATGAACAAACTCAGAAAGTAATGAATGATGAAGTAAACAGATTGTATTTTGAATATGTGAAATTAAAGAAATAATTGCAAGCTGTGAATTCCTCTCAAGGTCAAGCCATTGTACCCTATCAGTCCCCTGTGCCACAAACAACCAGTGATGTCAAAATGTCTACTGCAGAATTTAATGCAACAAGATTGAAATTTGAAAAGGAAATTGAAAGTTTGAATAAACAAAATGAAATGACAAAGAATGAGGCAAAGATGAAAGTTTTTGAAATTTTTAAGAAAATTTTGGAGCATAGAGTAAAATTGGTTATGGATAAGCTTGGGAGTGTGCATGATTTCTACTCTTCTTTATCTTAGGTCATTGAGAAATTGAAGATAAAGTTCTTTGTTTTGGATTTGTTGTTTAAAAAATGGCAACCCTATCATCACAATTTGGTCACGATGTGCTTAGTAGTGCAAAGGAATCTTGATGCCCCTACAACTTTGAAGCCCACTGAGAAAGTAGTCAAAATGATCATTGATGAATACTAGTATGTGAATGGGGAAACCCAGAAGATGCAAGAAAAGGTTGAATCTCTTACTACGTTCAGGCATAAATTTATTCCTTTCATACTGACAAAAGAAGAGAAAATCAAAAGTCTTGACACATGGAAGATGGAATTCAGCCAAACAATATTCCAAGTTATGGACTTTTTGAAGAAGGATGGAGATGTCAACATTCTTAGTTTCAACATGATATTGGACATAGTAATTGCGTTGGATGCTGGGTATGCAAAATTTGTGATGGATGCCAGAGCTTTGCTTGATAAAAGATGGAAAGATCACTAGGAGAACTTGCTTCAGATTCAGGCTTACCAATGGCCTGGTGATTTTACAATATATAAATGGGAGAAGAAATATCTTAGAGATGAATCATCAGTAGCACAGGTTGAGGTGCAGAAGAGTAATGAGCCATATGATGGTGTTAAATAGCACCACCACATCTTGAATGCTCTCTTTTTGTCTCTTTATGTTTTCTTCATGTTTTCAAAATGTATTCAAATATATTTGAAAATCTAAATTGGACTTATAAAAGACAAATATTGTAATATCAAGGGTTAGGAATACAAAGAGCCATTTTGAATGTGAAAGGTCTGAAGCTTGTTGCTTCCTTTATAAAAGGAAACCAAGACCTTATGGCTCAAAATCTATCTGGGATTTTGATTTTTTGAAAGAGACATTGCACTACCTGTGCTTTGAAGAAAATCAATATAAAATCTTCTATTCTCTGGTGGTCAACTTTTGGTTATCATTTGTTTGTTGAATTGGATTGCTAATAATTTATCTAGTTGTCTCCAATCTATTTTTTCTTTGTTAATGAAATCAAAAGAGACTCTGCATTCACATTACAAAAGAGGATAGGTGATATTTATCAAACTAAAACTATAAAGTAATAAGTTATATCTCAAAAGATGTTTATATTATCTAAAAATGAAGGAAGGATATTCTACTATAGAACATTTTGATACCTTTAATATGATTTTGAGTCAAATAGGTTCAATAAATGTTAAACTTGATGAGGAAGACAAATGTATCTTCTCACTTTTTTCTTTACCCAAAAATTAGGAGAACATAATGCTTGTTATAAATGGTAGTGTTGCAAAGGTGACTATGGAATCCTTTATTGTTATAATTCTCAATGGAGATATGAGAAGAAAGTTCAATGATGAAGGTTCTATGGATGCCTTGCATGTTCCACAAAGGCCCAAGCACAAAAGTGGATCTAAAGGGGAATGGTATAAATATCAATCCAAGTCAAGATGAAAATCTAGAATCCCTAGGAAGATAAGAGTAAAGTTTTGGAAATATGGAAAAAGAGGACAAGTGAAGAAGGAATGCAAAAAATCAGTTAATCACTACCACAATCTCATGATCATTATTCTAGTAGAAAATCCTGGTTTTCATTCTTTTTTCATAATGCATTGGTTAATCACACACTTCACATTTGACATCATGCTAAAAAGATCAAATAAGTTTTGTATTTCTTCTCAACTATTTCATTTCTCTATCTTAATTACTTAATATCTCAATATTTTATTCTACTCTCAACTCCTTGTACTTTAAAGTTTAATTAAATCTAGGATTGGACTTAAATCTTCTATTATAGGGTATGATTTATTTTCCTACATTTTTTTGAACTCACAATTTCCATGCCTATGTTTAGGATAAAAAAAGATTGATTTTTTATTTTGAGAATTTTGTGGTTTGCATTTGTTGGAAACAACCCAATACCTTTAATTTTGCATTCCTAAGAAACATCTATGATCCTTATGTCCCCTTCAACAAAGTACTAGGTCAAACCCTCACCTTGCAAACATGACTACGTCTTTATCCTACTTCCTATGATGAAGAAGAATATTATGATCATGATGTCTTTATTTAAAGTGTTGGAAATGAATAGAAACATGAGATCATTGACAAATTAAAATATTTGTGCAATCAATTAGCTAATATAGATGATAATATGTCCATTTCATATTTCATTGATGGTCTTACTCAAGTACTTATCACAAGATAACATGGCATAGATACAATTAAGGATATATATGAAAAATAATTAAAGATAAACAAATTCCTCATGTGGCAGGCACCGGTCTTTCTCTTTTGAAAATCATTCCTTTGTATATATTTTCAAAATCCAAATTTTTTTTTCTATTTTAGGAGCAAGGTTTAAAGATTTATAGAAAACATTAATCCAAATCATATGCTAGATTAGGTTAAGTGAAGTGGATAATTTAATTGACAAAATTACATAAGATCCTTAATCTATTCTAAAGTCACCAACAAACTTGAAAGTAAATTGTCATTAGTGAAACAAGGTAACGCCTAATATTTAAGGAACTTGATGAGCTTATCCTTTGACCTATATCACTTAATACTTCCATCACATAAGGATTATCCATTAACAATTTATGAAGAACATCAATCAATCCATTTAATTAATATTATTGCCAACAATTCATACCAAAGATTGAACAATTTAAGGATTTTGCAATAGGTAATTTGTCAACAATTGAACAATCCATTTAATTAACATTATTGCCAACAATTTAATCATCCTTTTTTAAACATGGATTGCAAATAATTCTGAAAATTTAGAAGTCTTGGTCATTAACTTTATTGTCTGCTACAATGTCATCCAGTGTATCATTGTCAATGTTCATATGTTCTTTCAAGTATTTAATATTATTATCATCCTCATCTTGACCTCCATCATCTTCATCATCATTGAAATCTGACTATAGACAATCTATATTGTTACTAGATGTATTTGGATCATCATTTGGTATACCATCCATATTATTGTCTTCCATAACATCATCCAACTTTGGATTGTTGTCTTCTTGTTCTTGAACATAACCATCTTCAATATCATCATGGATGTCAATTTCTTCGATGTTCTCTAATCCCTCTCTCTCATTTTGTTGGCCATCATTATTTTGCTTAGTATCCACTAATGCATTGTCAAATACATGCCTTAATCTTGGATCATAATTTATGACAAATATCCATTTTGGGTCCAAAATATCTTCATAGAAAAATACCTGCAAATGAATGACATACATATATTAGACGTATCGCATAACATTATTGATTAATAAACACATGTATATATTTGCAATAAACTATGAATTAATAGATTAATGATCACTATTGCTTCTTGTTTGAGGTAAAGAAATACCTGCTCACAATGAATTGGTAGAACATAAGGCTCCTTATCCCCCAGTAGGAAACATGAGGAATCTATAGAAAACAATCCACTATGGGTATCATGTCTTCGTGTCCTCTCAAATGCTTCATACCATCTACACTTAAAAATACAACATTTAAAAGAGTAGTAATCCAACTCAATAATTTCTTGTATTTTCCCAACATATTGTAGATTCCCTTTAATTATATTCTTATCTTTTGAGCTTGATCGACTTGATTGCTTGAAGTCAACCATGATGCCACAATCGAAGGATCGTCTCTTTACATCTACACTTTCTACACGATAATGTTGACCATATGCCCACATTGTTGGATATTTCCTCACCTGTGAAAGACCATTTATTTCAGTGAAAACAAATATAATGACAAATATTAAAATAGTTAATAGTGTCAAAGCTGTAAGGAAACAACATTTTGTAAAATTCCAATGGTACCTTTCTTTCACATCCTCTAGACATGTTGATTTCATCTTCTGTTATGTTTGAATATATACCTGCATCTTCTATTTGATTTTGAATTTGTTTAATAACCCATTCTAGTGTGCAATCTTTGCCCCATTCCCCAAGCAGATTAGTGGGAAGTGGAGTATTCCTTGGGTTCGATCTCTTAAATTGTCTCCTTGCTTCTAACACTTCTTCTCTATTTTTATCATACAGATAAATCCATTTGTTCATAAAGTCCATGTGGTACATAATGAACTTGTCGAGTATAGCACTTTCATCTACACCTATTACATGTCAACATGTTTATTTCAAATTCCAAATGTCATGCTGTTAATTTGACAAATAAATTAATGATTGCAAGAAAAAAAACCACACTGATCATGAATTTACTTACTAATTTCTACTTGAACACCATTAGATTGTGGTTTTTCTCCATCAATAATATTTGATGCTCATTCTTCATCCCAGAAGCATAGCCCATCTTCAAAATCCTTACTAAGGAATTCACACAGGAAGAAAAATGCTTCATTCAATACATACCCTTCAGCCATGCAACCCTCTAGATGTGCCTTTTTTCGGACATATCTTTTTAGAGTTTTCATATACCTCTCAAAGAAAAATATCCACCTCGTTGATACGACACCTGCCAATTCAATATCATTGACTAGGTGTATAAGTAAATGGACTTGTAGGTCCATGAAACTTATAGGGAGCTCCTTCTCAAATACACATACAATTTTTGCAATTTCCTTCTTCCATTTTGGCACTTCACATTCGTGGATCTCCTTGGAGGTCACCCACCTAATATAAGAATAGTAAATTAGTATGAACCTTTAGTCAAAAATTAAAATGCAATATAATATATCTATGTCTCTCATACATTAACCACATACCTTGTAAATGCTGACAATCGACTTATGGCAATCCTTAAGTCAATTGTAAAACAGGAATCCCCCCTAATTGCCAATGTCATGATATGCTATGAAACATATTTATGAAAAGGTCAATAGTAATTTTTTCTCACACAACATATAACGATATCAAAATATATTTAGTACTTAATCAATGTTACCAGTAAATGTTAAATGATGATATATAATACCTTCATAAAATTATGAAAATCATGTGTTTTAAATCTTATGATATGTCCATCAACTGTAAAAGCTTTAGCCAATGATGACCCATAGCCAGTAGGTGTCCTTATTGAACGGATGATATTTTTTAGTTGGTCTACCTCCATTTTTTCAAAAATCCATGGAGCTTCTACATATGTTTCATTTTCCTTGTTTGGCCACAAATGTTTTCTATCAATTTTGGTATGCAAAAGAGCAATATCTCTCCTCAAAGACAAGGTGTCCTTCTCTTTGCCTGATATATGTTGAAATATAGAATCTGGGACATTTTTGAAGACGTGCATAGGATCTAATAGGTGAGATATTAATAGATCCTTCTAGTAAGGGAGCTCATAAAATATGGATTTTATTTTCATTCCTTCTGGCATATTAACTACAACTTGTTCTGGTTCTTCAATTGAATCACCCCAATCAAAAAAATCCTCCCAACCTTTCAATTTAGCATCTTCATACTTCTTAAGCCAATCACCTGGACCCATAATGATGGGAGGGCCTATATTTTCAAAATTTCCATCAAACTGATTCTTCAGGCGATTTCTAAACTTAGATCTAGTGGTAGAAAAACCCATTGTTTGTGTAAATAAACTTATGCAGATCTTTAGAATATCGCCCTTGAAATTGTTCTGCACATCTTGGACATGCAAATATCCCCTTTGTTTGAAGCCCTACAATTCAATAAGTAATGTTAATAACATCAAAAAAATAGTATTAAACTAAGTATGAAAGTTGGGATGAAAATAAATTATGAGTGTAAATACGTAAATATTTTATTTTACTAGAACAAACACTAAGTCCTGGGAAATTGTGAATAGTCCAACATAGCACACCGTACAACATGAAGGACCTATTTGATGGGGGACGTGATATGTTATACATTCTTATGCCTTTCCATAGCAGTTACATCTCATCAATAAAAGATGCAAGATAAACATCCATGTATTTAACTTGATGTTTTCCTGGAACAATGAGAGTTAGCATAAGGTGCTCCTTTCTAACACTCATCCATGGGGGAATATTGTATACTATCAATCCGACTGGCCAAACACTATAATTTGAGCTCAAGAAAGAGAATGGGCACACTCCATCAATTGCAAGACCAAACCTGATACTACGGGGTTCATCTTTGAATTTTCATGGCCATTTTTCCTCTATGTGTTTCATTGCTTTAGAGTCAGCCGAAATTCGTATGAATCCATATTTACTCCTATTCTTTGCATGCCAGTCCATCAATTGTGCAAGTGACTTGCAACGAAACATTCATTGAAGTCTAGGTATAATTGGCATGTGACGTAAAACCTTCTTTGGAATTGTAGGACCTTGTACATCTGTATGATATCTCTTCTCATTGCATACAAGGCATTCTACATTATTTTGATATTCATCTTTGTATAAAATGTAATCATTTTTACATGAATGAATTTGCTTATATTCAATCCCCAACTCAACCAACAATAGACGCACCTCTCTGCCAGTTGTTGGTAACACATTATCTTCAGGGAATATTTTAGTTTTTAGTGCCCTGTAAGATTACCAGAGATTAAATTAATTGAATGTTTGACTTATGATGAACATGTTTGATATGTCAATCTCTACTAGGTCTATTCATATACAATATATGGTTTTAAAATCCACTTGAAATATAAACGAAGTTGATGAATGTTTACGAATTATGTACACCAATTGACAATTACAAAGTAATAAATAGATTTCATCTCACTTTAGTAGGGTAGTGAATCCTTTGTCTGACCAACCAAATAGTGACTTGATTTCTAATAATATTAATGTGCATGCCAGTTTTGAGGTTCTACTTGCACCCGATTTGAACACGGGTGTCTTCGCTACTTGCTTGATGGAGTCTTTCAGGTTGTTATCATCAACATTACGTTGGTGGTAATTATCCCTACTATCATCATTACTATCAACCATATGATTATTTTTGTCATCATTGTTTTCATCTCCAAAGAAATCTATAAGCATTTCATTCAATCCTTCTTCATACACTGCATTTTCACTATCATGATCATCATCATTAAGGCTAGGTGGCATGTCATCAGTGTATGCAGATCTCATCAGCTCTTCAAATTTCTTAGTTGATAGTATTCTCTTCAATAATGCTCTTTTCACCCTGGTATTGTTTAAAGGATGGTTTGGATCATCCCGTCCAAATCTTAATAACCCAGTTGGATCTTGGGTATTAGTATGTGTTTCATCAACATCTTCTACCTATCAACAAATTCAAGCATTATTTAATGTTTGAAAACAATTGGATAAATCATAAATGTATCAATTTCAAACAAATATAATCAAATATGGCTTAAAAAATAAAAATATTGGTTGTATGAACATATATACAGAACATCCACAAACAACAATTTTCTCAAAGTATTCATCCCATGTACTATAGTCCTGACCAACCTCTTGTTCAATGCAATCATTTGTTGTGTCTACAAGATCCATTATCATATCCTCTTCCACCCACTATCGTCTACGTGATTTAACAGTTTTAGGTCCATGTCCACGTACATATATTTTTTCGTTTTCTAGTTGAATGCTTAGGCTCTACATTTGCTCCAATCTCCATCTAAAATAATCAACAACATGCATTAATTTATATCAAGATTGGATAATACATTATAAATTTCAATAATACTGTGAAAAAAGATGGATGTATCACAAAATGCCATCAAATAGTTTTTTCCTAAGGAAATTGGATTTGAGTACCTAATTTCCTGCTTCATCCATTGTGTCCTCATTTGAGATGACACAATCTATTGCCATGGCCTCGTCTGGCCGCTATAATACATAACATAGTAAATAATGTTTAGTACACCAATTATATCATTTCAATGAATATTCTATCCAACACAAAACCTCATTTTAGTCATATATTTGACATATTGATATCATGTTTTGTCCATCCTAATTTTCAAACTTTTCCCTCGATCATAGAATCACATTTAATCACCATTCTTGTGCATTTTCAACCAATAAGTTTGACCTCAGAAGCCTCATGGACAAAAAAATGACTTTATCTCCTCTATGTTGTAGCATTTGTGAATTCATAAACACCTTCCTCCTTTGGTTGAGGTTGCTTTCTCTTCTTACCTCTATTGTATCTGCAGATTCCGTTGTCATATCTATTTCCACCCACTTTCCTCTCTGTGATTTAGTAGTTCTACGCCGTCCACATCATCTCTCCATGGGCTCCTCTAGATCCTGCAATACACAACAATGACAATAGTCACATAAAAGTTATGTACCAAGAGAATATTCTTGAATTTATATTGTTAATACACTCGCTTTTCATTAAGACACACTATGAAAAACAAAATAGGACATTGCAACATTTTGCTCTTTAGAAAAAGTTTACACGCAGAATCTTGACAACTAGAGCTCAAATCTTATGATTAAAAGATGACTAAAAATTCACATCAAAAAGACATTTATTTCATATTTGACTCTCCTTTTTCTTTTATGGGTCATTTTAAGGCAATCTATATCTCTCCAAGTGGCCATAAAACCCTCAAAATTGTCATAGAACCCTCAAAATAGTCTCAAAGAGTCTTTGGTACCAAAATTTTAAATTCTTGATGGAGGGAAGGATAATTTGGATGTTAATTTTGAAATCACATCATTAGATCTTTGTTAGGTTAATCCTAGCCATTGTCTATTCTTTAATTATAGGGACATTATGTTATATTTCACCATTACCTTTCACTCCAAATTAATAGTTTTCTTTGAAAAGAAAACCCTCCATTAGCTATCATAACCCCAAATATCTGTTGAAGTGAAGTTAAACATTATGTACAATTGTCATTTCTCATATTAAGTACCTACCTCCCTTCTTAGTGGTCCCACATGTGTGATGTATGCAAATGAGTCAGATGGTACTTGTGCTACATGTTTAAAGTTTTAATTTTTCTCATAGTGTTGGAAAAGGCCCAAAAAGACCTTTGATTTTTGAGTTTTATACTCTATAACATGCATCTCCTTGATCTTTTCATCTAATCTATGACATGTTCTCTTTGCATTTCAATGAGATCAATTCTTGAAAAATGACAATCTAGAGGTTAAAGAGACAAGTTGACACCTAACCTAAGTTGTCATGTTCTTGAAACCTTGTCACTATAAAGAGGAGATATCTAGAGAGTAATGTCACAAGGACACAACCAAAGCATGCACTATCATGAGCCATAGGGACAACTTACTACACCATCCAAAACTCCATTTGAACTAGCTACTATCAATAATTCACTTTATTGGGGACTGTCATGAAGAAAACACCATGCATAGGACTGTCATAGTCAAAGTGGAGAGGATTGTCTAGTCATTATATGACTGTCATAATAGCTAGTGGGTTAGTTACCATGCTTCAACCTAAAACAGGTTAACGAGAACATAGAAATGAAAATCACAATACCATAAGCACACTCCATAAGTTGCCAATATAGTCCCAATATCATGCCATCATGATAGTAAGAGAAGAGTTGTTTGGTTTTTCCAAAGCCATATCACTTGCATAAGGATTGACACCAACCATCTGTGTAAGGCCATGAAAGAGTGAGTCATTATTGAGCTAATCATAAGAGAAGCATGAAGTCAAAATGCTATCATGGAAACAAGATATAGTTACTTATTATAAGGACAATCCAAATTTGGTGAGGTTACGTTTTTATCAACTTCCAAGAAAAATACATCATTTTGCACTGATTGGTGCTAAATTAGGTGTACTTTGCATCACCTTTGGTGCCCCAAACATACTACATTTTTGGCCTAAAATTCAGTGCTAAAGTTGACGTTAACTGCTTCGACTATAGCGCCGACTACTGGATTAAAAAAAATTTGAAAAATTCCCACCTGCACATACCCCAAAACAAAAAAATAAAACAAAACTTTATTGATTTTTGTTGTTCATTTTTTGTTTGGAGATCAAGCGTTTGGGTTGGAGTCCCACCGGAATTAATAGATGAGAAATTTGATAATTACAGGAGAAAAATGTCGCGCAAAGAGAGGAGAAAAACACCGCTCGAAGAGATGAGAAATTCGATTTAGTTTTCAACACCATAGGTAAGGTTACAATTACAATAAAAAATTTTCGTTCCCAAATATATATTTTTTTCAATTAAATGGAGAGGATTGTGAAGAAAGGGTTGTAAATATTGTTTTGTTTATAGGAGAATCGTTCAAGTCTCATGTGGTTGCAAAGACGAGGGTAAAATTGTAGACATTGCATTATTTCCTCTGCATCCGAGAGTAGTGAACATATTTTTCAAACCCCAATGCCTAGGTTCACTAATCATTACCATCAATACCTTTCTCTGAACACAACTTTCTCACTTCCTTCCTAAAAAAGTAGTCAAGTGCTTTAAGACAAGTCGATTGTAAGCAAACTAAAATTAGGGCTTTTGAGACGAGGGTGAGCAAACTAAAACAGAGGTTGGTCGAGACAATACGAGGAGATAGGGCTTTTGAGATGAGGGTGAGAAAACTAAAATTAGGTGAGGAACTATAGATTCCCTCCCAATGCACCAATTTATTCATACGAAAACAACTTCATGATTTGCTCTACAAAGTAAAGGTAAAAAACCTTGAGGAATACAGAAAAACTGGACGAAAACTTTCATACTTGGCAGCATGTACTTCATTTGCCTCCGTAGACTGAACCAAAATAATTTGCCCTAGGTCACCTCAAAATGTCAAGCAATAGAGGGAAGAGAGCAAAGGGAGTAGACTCTGGCCACAATGAGGTAATTCATTGTCAATTTATAAATTTGTAAATGTTTCCATTGTTTCTTTGATTTTTAGTTTTTAGTTTTTTATTTGTAAATTTAAAAGAAGAAATTTATTTTATAGGAACATGATACTGACAAAGATAAAGAGGCATTGGCTTCCATATTGGGGGTAGAGGAAGTGAACAAATTGGATGGTGTGGACTTGACAATGCTTGCCAGATACATAGAAAAATGATCCGGTAAAGCCCCTGAAACATTACAACCAAATCAATAGTGTCAAAGGGAATCAATTGATTCCCCAACTAGTCATGGATCGAGCAAAAGATCCAAGAGTAAATCAATAAAAATAACCTCTAAGAATGTGGAATAGGGAACAGAGGCTTCTAATGTCCCACCCACTCCTGGGACATAGACTTCTTCGACCACGATGCCATGTTTTGCATCTTGCATTGGTACCTACGATACCAAGATAGAATACGATGTGGTTTCAGGGGATGTCTGAATGACAGATGCTAGAAAAACATTTGTGAATAGGTTGAAGAAATCATGCCTTCAACAGTTAAAAGACCATCTACATTTGCCATTCTCAAAGATACCCATGCACCTGCAAAAAGTAGTTATCCAAGACATGGAGACTGAATTTGGCACAGGTTGGTCTGTAAAGAAGATAAAGCTATGAATGTCTCAAAACTACAAGATATTTCGGTGCAACCAAACAAAGAAGATAAAAAAAATCCCTCCTAAGCAAAGGCTCAAAAAAAGGCCAATTGATGTAAGTTTGAAAGTATGGAAAGAGCCTGTAAAAGCATATGATAAGTCTGATGCATGGAGGAAGTCTGGTGAGGAGAGTACACATGTATTTGAATTTTCTCATAAGATTATATCAAATTTATTAAATGATTTTTAAATTTTATTTGTGCATAGTTAAATTGAATTAGTATAGGTTTCAGGACAAGGCCTCCAAGGCTAGGCTTGACAAACTTTGTGCCACGCATCACAGTGGCCAAAAAGGTTTACAAGCCTTGATATGTACATTTGTAGGTATATTTAATAAGTTAAATGATTTTTTTTTAATTTCCTAGGAAAAATTAAATGATTACATATTAATTAGTTTAACTAGTCCGTGTGCCATGTTTTGACAGGAGGAGAAATATGGCCAGCATCCAAGCCAATTTGAAAAGGAAATGTTACAAAGCAAAAAGTGGACCGATTTTGTAATCTGGATGGAGAATGAGGTATCAATAGTTGACTTTCAATAACTTAGTTGGATATTGTTGCGTTAATATGTCAATTTGAATTTCTTGTGTTGAGTTGTTTATTGATGCATAGGATGAGTTCTAAAGTGCTTCTTTGTTGGCCCTAACGCCCTTAAATGTAAGATTTCTCTTAGATGACAAATGATTAATCTTATATCTTTGGGGACCCTTCTTAGTGCCATTAGGACCATAATGAGCATACTAGTCTTGTGCTTGCTTACAAAAAGTGGTCACAATTAACCTAATCTTGTGGTCATTATCCACAACATTTTGTGTGTGCCATGCTATCTCATATGCTTAAGTTTAACGGGATAATCATGAATAGAAAACCCTTGTTTACCTACCTCCAACTAATGGACTTGTTGGAACCTAAAATTTCCTACCATGTTTTGGAAAATTTTTAGGTTTCCATGATGAAAAATCTGACTGTAGTACTAAAAAATGCACATGTACAATATACTTCAGTGGCCTACTTTGAAGGGTTATAATTCAAATCCTATTCATTTTTATGTCAAACCACTTGGTAGGCATACTTATCTATCATATGTGAGTGTACATACTTGATTTCAGCTTCCCATGATCTGATTGGACAAGGTTTTGCAGTGCCAAGTTAAAGGGTTCTGGTGGTACCCACCTAGGGTTAGGGTTTTAATTCGAGTCTGCAAGCCTATATTTTTATTCCTTTAAACCCCTGAAGGATTGAAGTTTTCTTGTCCTTTGGCCTCTTGCACTTTATCTTTTAAAATTGCATTGACTTCCTGTACTAAAGGGAAATTGTCTTGAGGTCTTCTTAGAGGGGTGATATGTGACTAGGGTATGAAGACTAGGACTTTGTATGTAATCTTAAGCCCTCCTTTCTAATTTGTTGGAAGCCTTCTTCACTAATACATAAGGACTATCAAGACTCCTATGATAGTGCATTAGAGAGGCATTGAAATCACAAAGGAGTTAAATGTTATTAGGCCATCACCCAATGGTGAAGGGATTGTCATAAAGAGCATGACAATGTTACCTTGTCATAATCACAAAGGGGATAGTCTTTGTGGTGGTAATTAAAGTTACTAAGTTTACATCCACCTTCCTAGGGTCTGCAGAAATGCCTAGTTGAATATGCCTATTTTAAAGATCTTGCCATGAGTATTTTCCATGTTTTTACAAATGGAGACCTCCCCAATCCTCATCTCAAGTTTCAAATGCACAATGAAACGATGGAGGACAATCATAATTGTCATAATAGTACATTAGCATTTTTTTTTCTCAAGGTGGCCCTTGAGACTGCCAAGGGGATGGGTATAGAGTTGGGATTATGGTTTATGTTTAAAAGCCTTATATCATTGAACTAATATTTATTTGTGGCAAGTATCCCAATAGTCTAAAGATTACAAATTATTGTCAAGAAAGGACTGTCATAGTTAAGTGTGGTACAGTGATACGATTTCATCTTGGTTGAGTATTGTATAAATCTCAAGCTATTTAGAATGCATGGGGTATTAGGGTGTGGTATCACTATATAGGTAACCATCAAGTGATTTCTTCAACCCAATCTCGGCCTATATAGTACCCAGTGTGAAGAGCAAGATAGTGTTGTCCAAGAACCTTGTTACGACCACAAATGAGGGCAATCTTAGCTATTGTAACCATATTTGGAATCCCTTGTTGTTACCATAACATACTTGACCTAAAACCTTGACTCTACGAGTATGAGTTGTTTGAAAGCCAAATTCCACAACCTTTGCCACCATCCTCCCTACCTGTGTCAAAATGGGAGTTTTGGAATAGGGTATGGACATCCATCAATACATAAAGTATAGAGGAATTTTGTCAGATGTTGTAGTTGTAACTGCCTTGTTAGACATGTATGCAAAATGTGGAAGCATTGACAAGGCATGTGAACTATTTGACAAAATGCCTCAAAGAAATGTGGTCTCATGGACTGCAATGACTACATGATATGCACAAAATGGATTTGTTGAAAAGGCTTCAGAAATTTTAAAGAAAATGGAATTGGCTGATGTAAAGCCAAATTCCACAACATTTGCCAACATCCTCCCTGCTTGTGTCAAAATGGGAGCTTTGGAATAGGGTATGGACATCCATCAATACATAAAGGATAGAGGAATTTTGTCAGATGTTGTAGTTGCAACTGCCCTGTTAGACATGTATACAAAATGTGGAAACATAGACAAGACACGTGAACTATTTGACAAAATGCCTCAAAGAAATGTGGTCATGGACTGCAATGACTGCAGGATATGTACAAAATGGATTTGTTGAAAAGGCTTCAGAAATTTTAAAGCAAATGTAATTGGCTAGTGTAAAGACAAATTCCACAACCTTTACCAACATCCTCCCTGCCTGTGTCAAAATGGGAACTTTGGAATAGGATATGGACATAAATCAATACATAAAGGATAGAGGAATTTTGTCAGATGTTGTAGTTACAACTGCCCTGTTAGACATGTATGCAAAATGTGGAAGCATAGGAAAGGCACAAGAACTATTTGATAGAATGCCTCAAAGAAATGTGGTCTCATGGACTTCAATGACTGCAAGATATGTACAAAATGGATTCGTTGAAAAGGCTTCAGAAATTTTAGAGCAAATGCAATTAGCTAGTGTAAAGCCAAATTCCACAACCTTTGCTACCATCCTCCCTGCCTATGTCAAAATGAGAGCTTTCGACCAAGCAATTTGTAGCACTTAAGGTTATGTAATAGAATTTATAGTTGATAGTTAAATTTATAACAATTTTTTTAATGATCTTTATTAACATTTATTAGAATTGTTGCATGTTTTACATCATTGGAATGACATATTAGCCTTAACTTTTTTGAAATTTTATTATGGTACGTGCACTTTGATATGATGTAATATGATTATGGTTTCATTTCATATGTTGTAATATTAGATATATAACAGAAAAATAAATTATTGCATGAAATAAATAGTAACTTTTCATTTTAAATATTTTTTTTTGCAGAACATGGGTCTTCCAGAAGATCAAGATGATCCTCATGATAGAGGTCCAGATTATGTTGGTTCTAGTATAGATCACATGGCAAAGGATAATGATGATGCAGATACAGAAGACACCGAGGCTGATGATGATGATGATGGTGATGATGATGATGATCATGATGGTGATGATGATGACGATCGTGATGGTGATGATGATGATGAGGCAGTTGCTCATAGTAGCCAGTGACATTCATGATCATATAGACTGCATCATGGATCATTGTTGATATATCATTATGATGCCTCTTTTCAGTCACTAGCTATCATATGTATCATTTTCACGGCTTGCAGTGCCATATTAATGAGTTATATCATAAATTTATGTATCATTTTGACTTATATCATTTGGACATGTATCATCTTGACTTGTATCATTTTGAGTTACGTAATTTATCATTTTTACTTATATCATTTGTACATGTATCATTTAGACATGTTATTGATCTACTAGAATATTTGACTTTCACTTGTTTAGTTATATATGATGATGATCTTATCCGTATTGACTTGTCAATTTATATATATTGAAAGTGGTCAATGATTTTTGGATGGATGTTTATTACGTACGATGATTTTAATTTACTGCTCAGGATGGATGTTGTCAAATTCAATTAAATTATAGATATTTGACTCACTTGTTTTAATTATAGATGATTATCATGTTATAATAATTATCTTGTTATTTAATCATATGAGTTAAATAATTAAATTACTTACTTTATAATCATATGAGTTATTTAAGAGGCATGATATATTTAACTAATTAAATTGAAATAAAACATATTAAATTAATAAATGTAAGCAAAACAATAAGCATTTTTAGAAGCAACAAAAGACACAAAAATGGAAGTAAAATTGGAAGCAACAAGCGATATTATATCAGAAGAAAAATTGTAAGCAAAATTGGAAGCAACAGTGGAAGAAAAACTGGAAGCAAAACTAGACGCAAAATTGGAAGCCAAACTAGAAGTAAAACTGGAAGCAAAACCAGAAGCAAAATTGGAAACGAAACTAGAAGCAAAATTTGAAGCAAAATTAGAAGAAAATCAGAAGCAAAATTGGAAGCAAAAGTGGAAGCAAAAGTGGAAGCAAACCTGGAAGCAAACTTGGAAGAAAAAATGGAAGCAAAACTAGAAGAAAAATTGGAAGCAAAATTGGAAGCAAACCTGGAAGCAAAATTAGAAGCAAAAGTGGAAGCAAAAGTGGAAGCAAAACTGGAAGCAAACCTAGAAGCAAAATTGGAAGAAAAATTGGAAGCAAAATTGGAAGTAAAACCAGAAGCAAAATTGGAAGCAAAATTAGAAGCAAACTGGAAGCAAAACTGGAAGAAAAACTAGAAGCAAAATTGGAAGCAAAACTAGAAGCAAAACTAGAAGCAAAACTAGAAGCAAAATTGGAAGCAAAATTAGAAGTAAAATTGGAAGCAAACTTGGAAGCAAAACTGGAAGCGAAATTGGAAGCAAAACCAGAAGCAAAACTGGAAGCAAAAGTGGAAGCCAACCTGGAAGCAAAACTAAAAGTAATAGTGGAAGCAAAACTGGAAGCAAAATTGGAAGCAAAACTAGAAGTAAAACCGGAAGCAAAACCATAAGCAAACTTGGAAGCAACAAAATCTGGCATTAATCCTGGCTATAAAATCCGATGCTAAACCTAACACAAAACTTGACGTTATAATCAGTGCTAAACCTGGCATTAAACCCACTGTAATAGTGAGATGCTATTGCGCACTGAGTTTTTCACCGACAGAAGTGTCCAATTCATGGACTCAAATGCACTAAATTCTGACACTATTTTAGGCACTAATTGCCTCTTCTGTTGTAGTGATTTGAGCACTTTCAAACTAGCACCATGGATACTTCTTGTGATTCATATTTGGAAGTTTTGTTTGCATACATTATAGACATTGATAATTTTTCCAAATTTATTGATGAATATCCTCAAGTCTTAAAACAAATTGCATATATTTATGATGTTGATATTTCTATGTGTTCCACATATGAAATCCCTTGTTATATATCTGATTTTGATAGTTTCACAAATCTCATGGGAACATATCCTATGATATTAGATGATCTCACTAAATTTATAGATAGTAATAAATATGCTGCCTCATTTAGTAGTGATGAATTGAATATGTTAGATGAAGCCCTAGATGACTTTATCTCTATTGAACATTCCACTACACCTCTTATTGCTAACACATGTGATGATAACTTAGTTTTACATTATGATCTCTCTCCCAAATTTGTTCCCACTTATGAGGACATTTTGACACAAGAGGATGAATTCATTGACACATCTCTTAACATCACATCACCATCTCTTCATTGCAATGCTCTCTCTGGCCAAGACGAAGCATTAGTGAATGAAGAACCACCACCACCTCTTTATTCCAATGCTCTCTCTAGCCAAGATGAAGCATTAGTGAATGAAGAACCCCCTCCAACAAAGAACATTCCATGGATAGATAATGAGAATTCATCTAATAATAATAAAAATGCTCCCCCTACCATAGTGCATGAAGCCTCTATGGATGTTCCTATCGATCTGCCTCCTTTAGTTGAATATTCAAGTACTTTGGACATCACTAAGGAAGTGAAGATCCTTGATCTCCCTCCTTTGATTGAATTTTCTAGTCCCTTGGATATCACCAAGGATGTGAGAAACTTGGATACCTCTCCTTTAATTTCATATTCTTTGAACATCACCATAGATATTGGTGTAGGAGCACCCCTGCACAACAGAACATAAGTCTATTTATAGTATGTTTGACTTTTTGATGTAATAAGGTCCATTGGACCAATTCTTATGTTTTAGATCGACCTAGGAGGATGTGCTAGTAGTTAGAAGTTTGTTATGCCAGCTGTCTTAGCTATCTCCTCCCAGCCGCTTGGAAGCCCCCAGCCGCTGGGAATCGAGTTGGTAGTACTCGCGAGGAGTTACTATTTATGCCCTAGATCAGTTTGTTTTAGGAAGGTGAAGTAGATACAGTAGACTTGGAGATTGAATAGAGTATTGTAACACAGTAGGACTATGAGATCTATATGCAATTCTAATTTGAAAGTAAGAGATCCCATTGATTTCATTTGTCTGGTTTACAAGCTATCTATGTATTGATTCTTTTTGGTTACAGGCGAATGGATCCATCCAACCCTTCCACCGGTTGATTCTTTGAATCAGTGGAATGGGCATGTATCATAGTTTAGTTTACATTCCCATTTCTTTGTTTATGTATTTCATGTTCGTGGGATCGATTGTTAGCATGCTGTGAGTTATCCTAGCATCCTCATGTGCTAGGGTTTACAAGGATAAATTCTAAGCTTGAATTGTTCAGGAGATGATCCGGCCTGATCGTCATGTTTTCTATATGAAATTGTGAATTTCTGAGAGTTTTGCCAAATATATACATTCGACAGATATACAACATTCGCATGCGACATTATAGACTGTGTATATCACATTTGCATCTATGCGCATATCGCTATCTTGATCGGGTCTTGAAACTTATGAAAGTGCATGTTTTGAAGGCATCAAGATGATATAGGGTGGATATATATTTCCTGTATATATCATCTACAGGATCATCATTTTGTGTGTATTCATCATCCGTATATCATTGTTGTATGCTGGAGCATGCACGTAGGCGAAGGTACAATCAAACAGATCAATGACGAGTCAAAGTCACATTTGATAAAGAAAGGAGGATGATCATCTTTTGTTTGAACATCGGGTAGCTAAGGATCACATAGATCTTAGGATCATTATTAGGACATTCCCAAATATCACCTGATAAAGTTTTATCCCGCCGACGACAAGTGTTTTGGCATAGGCGTAGGATATCGGGGTGATTAGTGCATAGTGTTCGCGGGAGGAATATTCGCTGGAATATTCATCGTATGCATAAAGTTGAGTATCATCATCAGGATGTGTCAATATGACCCGATAAGTTATATCCTGATGCTAGTTTTGTAAGTTGGTCGAATATCGGGGTGACGTAAGCATCGGAAGAGAGGTGCATGAGGTTGTCATCATCAGGATAAATGGGAGGAACCTGATATTTTATGTCTTGCCGATAAAAGGTGCAGATGATGCCGAACATCATGATGCTACAGATAGAGTTTGGCGGTAAGGTGAATAGTGATTATCAGGAGGATAATTGTGTTCGTCGAATATGATGATGCTGACAGGTTTAAGAATATGATGATGCTGAACGAAGTCTTAGCTATTTGGTGGGTTTAATGGGTTTTTCACCCTGTTTGTAGGCTTTTGCTGTGTGGTTCTGCATCATAGTGGTATCAGAGCAAAGGAAAAGTCTTTTGGGAAGAAAAAATAAAAAGAAATACAAGATGTCGGATGAAGAAGGAACATCAGAGTTTCTGACAAGAATGACCAACGCTGAGTTGGCAGTTCTGGTAAAGAAGCAAATTGCCGAGAGCAAGGCTGTGAAGGCTCAGAATTAGGAATTGAAGGATGAGTTGGAGAAGTTGAGGGACAGAGTAGGTTCTGGTAAAGAAGAAGATAGGAAAGAAGAAGAGATCCCTAGGTAGAATGAGGAGGTTATTCCTGCAGACCAGAGACCACTATTGAACACCCTCAAAGCCATGGAGAGGAGGACCATGGATGTGAAACTGGATTTGCTAGTGTTTATAGGAAAGATGGAACCTGATTCAGTGATGGAGTGGATAGACTCCCTAAATAATTTCTTTGAGACAGAGGAGATACTAGAACAATAGAGAGTGAAGATAGCCCAATCAAAGATGAAAGAAGCTGCATTGACATGGTTTTATTTTGTCCAAGATTAAAAAGTACAAGAAGGAAAGTGTAGAGTCACTACATGGAAGAAGATGATGGCTTTAGTAAAGGAAGCCTATGTTCCATTAGATTATAGTATCCAATTACACAAGAGGAAGCAAAACCTGAAGCAGAAGGAGCTAGATGTCAGCTCATATACAGAGGAATTCATGAAACTTTGTGTGAAGACAAAGGTAAAAGAGAGTGGGGAAGAAAAGGTAGCCAGATACCTTAATGGATTGAGGTTCAACATTCAGGAAGATTTGAATCTGCATAATCCAGATACAGTTCAGAAATGTTTTCAGTTGGCATTGAAAGTGGAAGAGAAGTTAAAGAGAAGACAAGAATAGAACAATAGAGGAAGAGGTAAACAACAAAGAGGTGGAAGAGGTCCTTTCAGAGGCAGAGGACATGGACATGGATATCAGGGAGAATCCAGTCATGACAATAGCAAGGGAAATAACCACCAAAACTAGAAAGAAAGTTACAACCAGCAAGGAAACTTCAGAGGCAGAAGACCTTTTAGAGGAAGATCCTAGAGCAGAGGATCTATCAGATGTTATAACTATAACAAAGAAGGTCATATAGCCAGCAGATGTCTAGAAAAGGCAACAAGTTCAATAGGAGAAAGGAGAACAAATCTAATCCAAGAACTTGATAGTTAAAGTGCAGCAGGCTCTAATGCTTTTCAAAGTGTGAATGCTCCTGACAATTATGGATATCCAGAGAGTGGAGAATCTCTGATGATGAGAAGAACAATGACTACCATGAAGGTACCAGACAAAGAACCCCCACAAAGAAAGTCTCTTTTCAGAACCATTTGCAAAGCAGGAGGTAAGGCATGTAAAGTTTTAATTGATTCTGGTTCTACTGAAAATTTTGTATCTGATGAAATGGTAACAAATATTAAGCTTAGGAGATTGCCTCACCCATCCCCATATAAGGTCTCATGGCTTACCCAAGGTCAGCAGACAGTTGTAGAAGAACAGGCTTGGGTAGAATTTCAGATTGGAGCATATAAAGACAGGTTGTTGTAGTAGTATGACTTGAAGGCATGCCATGATGGTGTTAGAAACATGTATATAATCACTAAGGATGTTAAGGTGACTGAGTTACTACCATTGACAGAGAAAGAGGAGAAATCAAAAGGAAAAGAGGTGAAGGTAATGCTGATGGAAGGAAAACAGTTCATGAAAGAAGTAGCAGCAGAAGGTGTAGTTGCATATTCCCTAATTCCATGTCTCACAATGAATAAAGAACAGCAGCCAGAAGTCAAGAAAGAGAAGAAGCAGAGGTTCATAGACCCAGCTATCTAAGAGCTATTGGATAAATATAAAGGCATCATCTCTGATGGAATGCCAAGATCCCTACCACCTGTAAGGGATATCAGCCATTGTATAGATCTAATCCCAGGATCTACACTTCCAAACAAAGCAACATATAAGCTAACTCCAGAACAAAATGCAAAAGTAGCAAGACAAATTGAGGAATTATTAGACACAGGTCTGATTGGTAAAAGTTTAAGCCCATGTGCAGTACCAGCTGTACTAGCACCAAAGAAAGAAGGCACTTGGAGGCTTTGCACAGATTCTAGGGCTACTAATAAGATCACAATTAGGTATAGGTTTCCAATCCCTAGGATAGAGGATTTACTTGACTATTTGGGAAGTGCTAAGTATTTTACAAAAATAGATTTAAAGAGTGGTTATCATCAAATCAGGATTAGGCCAGGAGATGAATGGAAAACAACATTCAAAACCAATGAAGGGTTGTATGAGTGGAAAGTTATGCCTTTTGGTTTGTCTAATGCACCTAGTACTTTTATGAGGTTGATAAATGATGTTTTGAGAGAATTCATTGGAAAGTTTGTCATAGTATATCTAGATGACATTCTGATTTTCAGCAACACAAAGGAAGAACATCTCAGACATATAGATTTGGTTCTCAAGAGGTTACATGAAGAGCAGCTAATGATAAATTTGGACAAGTGTTTGTTCGTGCAAGAGGAAATCACATATTTGGGTTTTGTCATTTCACAAGGAAAGCTGCAAATGGATAAGGAGAAGGTAAGTGCCATATTGTCTTGGCCAACTCCAAGGACTATGAATGATGTCAGAAGTTTCCATGGGTTAGCAACCTTCTACAGAAAGTTCATAAGAGGGTTTAGTCATATTTGTGCACCCATGCTTGACACCATAAGAGGAGGACAAAAGTGCAAATTTGCTTGGACTAAGGAAGTAGATGATTCTTTTGAAACATTGAAGAAGAAGGTGGCACAGCAGCTAGTCCTTGCACTTCCAGACTTTAATAAGATCTTTTAGGTAGAATGTGATGCCAGTCACATGGCCATTGGAGCAGTACTCAGTCAAGAAGGAAGGCCAATTGCATTTTTCAGTGAGAAGCTCAATGATGCTAAAAAGAGGTATTCCTCATATGATTTGGAAATGTATGCTTTAGTCCACTCACTCAAGAAATGGAGGCATTACTTGATGCCAAAGGAATTCATAGTATTCACAGATAATCAGACTCTAAGTTTTATCAACAGCCAGGAGAAGCTAAACCACAGACAAATGAAATGGGTAGAAACTTTACAAGCTTTTACTTTCACATTGAAGCATAAGAAAGGAGTCAAGAATAAGGTAGCAGATGCCTTAAGTAGGAGAGCTCTAACAATCAATCAGATGCAGTTAGAAAGTGTTGGAATTGATTCATTGAAGACCATGTATGATGCTGATGAAGATTTTGGAGAAATATATCAGGTATGTACTTCTTTTGGAGATAAATATCATGCTGAGTTCTCTAAATTTTTGATCCAGGATGGATTGCTATTCAAAGGTGGACAGTTGTGTATTCCAAGGTGTTCTATGAGGTTGAATATCATTAAAGAGAAACATTTTGGTTTGGATAAGACTCTTGATCTTGTTCAAAGACATTACTATTGGCCTAAGTTACAATCAGATGTAAGAAAGTGAAAGGGAGATCAACTAATGCAGGTTTATATCAGCCTTTACCCATTCCTTCCAGACCATGGGAAAGAATAAGTATGGATTTTGTCTTGGGTTTACCAAGGACAAGGAAAGGATTTGACAGTGTTTTTGTTATAGTGGACTGATTCAACAAAATGGCACATTTGTTGCCATGCAAAACCACTACTGATGCTTCATATATTGCAGATTTGTTTTTCAAGGAAATAGTTAGAATACATGGGTTGCCATTGAGCATAGTGTCAGATAGGGATGTTAAGTTTATTGGTCATTTCTGGAGAACCCTTTGGAAGAAACTGGGCACAAATTTGTCTTTCTCATCCGCATATCATCCTCAAACGGATGGACAGACTGAAGTAGTCAATCGTTCCTTAGGGAATTTGCTCAGATGTTTGACAAGACAACATGGAGAAAAGTGGGATACTATCCTATCTCAGGCAGAATTTTCCTATAATGATACTATCAATAGGAGTACAAGGAAATCACCTTTTCAAATAGTGTATGGTATGCATCCAAGAGGAATTTTGGAATTGAGAGATCTACTTGTAGCAGACCCTATTAGTGTAGAGGGAGAAGCTTTTGCCGAAGCCATAAAAGAGGTTCATGCTGAAGTAAAGACCTAGCTACAACAAACTACCTTGAAGTATAAAGAATATGCTGATAAAAAGAAGAAGGATGTACAGTTTGATGTTGGAGATTTAGTATGGGTTCATTTGAAGAAGGAAAGACTTCCTAAGGGCAAATATACTAAACTCATGCAGAGGAAGATTGGACCATGTCAGATTTTAAGAAAGCATGGACAGAATGCTTACGAGATACAACTCCCCCCAGATCTTGGTTTATCACCTATATTCAATGTATGTGATTTAACTCCATACAAGCATAATCCAGATGAAGAACATGACCTACTACAGGCTACAACAGCTGATGACATTCCAAAACATGATCCCCCATAGTTGCAGAAGGTGTTGGACATAAGAGTGATCAAGTAGACCCAAAACAAAAGCTATTTGGAATATCTGGTGGCTTGGCAAGGCAAACCTGATTTAGAAGCAGTATGGATGACTGAAGAGCAGATCCAGAAACATGGTGCAGATCTACATACTCTCATCTCAAGTGGACTTGAGATTTCTTCTTTTGGGGAGTATGGTGCAGGAGTACCCCTGCACAACAGAACATAAGTCTATTTATAGTATGTTTGACTTTTTGATGTAATAAGGTCCATTGGACCAATTCTTATGTTTTAGATTGACCTAGGAGGATGTGCTGGTAGTTAGAAGTTTGTTATGCCAGCTGTCTTAGCTGTCTCCTACCAGCCACTTGGAAGCTCCCAACCGCTAAGAATTGAGTTGGTAGTACTCGTGAGGAGTTACTATTTATGCCCTAGATCAGTTTGTTTTAGGAAGGTGAAGTAGATACAGCACATACAGTAGACTTGGAGATTGAATAGAGTACTATAACACAGTAGGACTGTGAGATCTGTATGCAATTCTAATTTGAAAGTAAGAGATCCCATTGATTTCATTTGTCTGGTTTACAAGCTATCTGTGTATTGATTCTTTTTGGTTACAGTTGAATGGATCTATCCAACCCTTCCACCAGTTGATTCTCTAAATCGGTGGAATGGGCATGTATCATAGTTTAGTTTACATTTCTGTTTCTCTATTTATGCATTTCATGTTCATGGGATCGATTGTTAGCATGCTATGAGTTATCCTAGCATCCTGATGTGCTAGGGTTTAGAAGGATAAATTCTAAGCTTGAATTGTTCAGGAGATGATCTGGCCTAATCGTCATGTTTTCTATATGAAATTGTGAAGTTCTGAGAGTTTTGCCAAAAATATACATTTGATGGATATATAGCATTCGTATGCGACATTACAAACGGTGTATATCGCTATCTGGATTGGGTCTTGAAACTTATGAAAGTGCATGTTTTGAAGGCATCATGATGATATAGGGTGGATATATATTTCCTATATATATCATCTGCAGGATCATCATTTCGTGTGTATTCATCATCCGTATATCATTGTTGTATGCTGGAGCATGCACGTAGGTGAAGGTACAATCAAACAGGTCAATGGCGAGTCAAAGTCACATTTGATAAAGAAAGGAGGATGATCATATTTTTTTGAACATCAGGTAGCTGAGGATCACATAGATCTTAGGATCGTCATCAGGACATTCACAAATATCACCTGATAAAGTTTTATCCTGCTGACAACAAGTGTTTTGGCATAGGCGTAGGATATCAGGGTGATCAGTGCGTAGTGTTCGCGGGAGGAATATTTGCTAGAATATTCATCGTATGCATAAAGTTGAGTATCATCATCAGGATGTGTCAATATGATCTGATAAGTTATATCTTGATGCTAGTTGTGTAAGTTGGTCGAATATCAGGGTGACGTAAGCATCGGAAGAGAGGTGCATGAGGTTGTCGTCATCAGGATAAATGGGAGGAACCTGATCTTTTATATCCTGCTGATAAAAGGTGCAGATGATGCTAAACATCATGATGCTACAGATAGAGTTTAGCGGTAAGGTGAATAGTGATCATCAGGAGGATAATTGTGTTCGCCAAATATGATGATGCTGACAGGTTTAAGAATATGATGATGCTGAATGAAGTATTAGCTATTTGGTGGGTTTAATGGGGTTTTCACCCTGTTTGTAAGCTTTTGTTGTGTGGATCTGCATCATAGTGGTATCAGAGCAAAGGAAAAGTCTTTTGGGAAGAAAAAAAAAGAAATACAAGATGTTAGATGAAGAAGGAACATCAGAGTTTCTGACAAGAATGACCAATGCTGAGTTGGCAGTTTTGGCAAAGAAGCAGATTGCCGAGAGCAAGGCTGTGAAGGCTCAGAATTAGGAAATGAAGGATGAGTTGGAGAAGTTGAGGGACAGAGTAGGTTCTGGTAAAGAAGAAGATAGGGAAGAAGAAGAGATCCCTAGGTGGAACGAGGAGGTCGTTCCTGTAGACCAGAGACCACTATTGAACACCCTTAAAGCCATGGAGAGGAGGACCATGGATGTGAAACTAGATTTGCCAATGTTTACAAGAAAGATGGAACTTGATTCAGAGATGGAGTGGATAGACTCCCTAAACAATTTCTTCGAGACAGAGGAGATACCAGCACAACAGAGAGTGAAGATAGCCCAATCAAAGATGAAAGAAGCTACATTGACATGGTGGAATTTTGTCCAAGATGACAGAGTACAAGAAGGAAAGCGTAGAGTCGCTACATGGAAGAAGATGATGGCTTTAGTAAAGGAAGCCTATGTTCCATTGGATTACAGTATGCAATTACACAAGAGGAAGCAAAACTTGAAGTAGAAGGAGCTAGATGTCAGCTCATATACAGAGGAATTCATGAAACTTTGTGTGAAGACAAAGGTAAAAGAGAGTGAGGAAGATGTTGGTGCCTGAATTCACTGACAGTTTCTGAGCAATTTTCATGCAGGCACCATCCCAAAAAATCCAAAAGTTTTCCAGTTTTGGCACCCCTTCAGTGTTTTGTAGCATCCACATCATCTTTGTTGAAGAGGGGGTCTTCATGTTTTGCCCATCGGCATAAGTTTACTTGTGTCTTGGCGACCGTATCAATAGCATGGTGTGTTCTTTGTATATTGCCAAGACTTTTGCCTATCGGCTGCGAAGATTGTGTTTCCACCGACGGTGTAGGTCTCGCCGATGGAGGGATGCGAAGGTGAGCATCGGGAAGACTTTGGCTGTCGGGCTAGCCGTTGGAGGGTCCGCCGATGGAAAGTGTTTGGCCGACGAGGGTGTCATCGGCGTAGGTCACACCAAGAGGGGAGCATGGAGTGGTCATCGGTGTGAATGGTATCATCGGCAGAGGATGTTTCTGCTTGGCCGACGGTTGAGGGTCTCGCCGACAGAGGATGTGTGTATCGGGGTGAGCAGTGTGGTCGGCTAGGGAGTTTCTCGTTGCTCCGATGGGTAATGTCTCGCCGAGGGAACGACTTGGCAATGTTTTGGATGGCCATCGGCGTAACCTTTGACATCGGCGTAGGTATTATGTTGCTCGCCGATGGTTCTCCTTTGGCCGATGGGGATGTTGGTGACTTGTGGAGATGTTGCGATCGGCGAGACCACTGTGGTCGGTAGGAGATCTGTGGGGTAGGCCGATAGTGTATGTCATGGCGATGGGCTGTGGGCTAAGGGTCGTGTGTCGAGCGTGGCAAAATGCTTGACACTTAGTATCCATGCGGCCATGTTTTTAAAATGATAAAGTTGTCTCCGCGGCACCAATGTGGGATTTTTCTTCCTACAGTTTTGAACTTTCAGTGAAGCACATTTTGGCGGGAGGCTTCCGTTTGAAGGTTGCGACAGTTTCCAAGTGAAGTGCGGGTTGTTGAGCCATCAATGGCAATAGTGCAGGGGTATGGGTGACGGTACAAGCAATTAAGCTGCCTGATCGTGGATGAAGACTTTCAAGTGGTGGCACAAAGCTCAAGATCCCCCTTGTTTGTCGCATTTAATCTGTGAAGGCCATTTTCAAATGGAAGGAATGTATCTGGCAAATTTTTGACTTCTGGCCATGTAATTATTTGTTGAATGTACACGGTTCTGTATAAATGGTTTTGGCTGTGTTACTTTTGAGGGGTTGGATGTTTTTGGGCTTTCTGCTCTGACTCTGAACATAAGGTGTTCACATTTTGAAAGGCATTTTTTGCTATAGACTCGGTCCTTAGTCTGGTGTACTAATCTATCTTGGATTGTAAATGATGATTTTCTCTGTGATGACCTTCTATGCAGATTGATTTTAAATGAAAAACACCTGTGTGTGTATTGTTTCTGATTGTCTCTTGTATGTCATTTGTTTTCCTTTCAAACAAGGTTGTCAAGGGCTTCCAAGTTTTTCAGTATATGCATACTGTGTGTTTGATTTATTGCGTCTGCTCAAGGAGTGGTTAAATAGGCTTTTGATCAGATACAAAGGAAAATAGATTGCATCATAGGATCTGTTAAGTATGATCATTAATGATACTCTTTCTTGGACATGTTGCTGTTAGGCAGTAGCATTATTCTTAGGTCCTCTGGATATGAATGTATGTTGTCATGGGGAGACATTTACAGTCTTAGATATGACTCTGCTGCCTAGATAAGGCACTGGTTTGGGAATCTGTCTGTTCAATGGGTCTAGGAAAGTCCCATCCCTTCAAACACCATTTCAAACCATTTCATCCTTCCACCTGTTAGTTGTAGGAGTAGGATTAGGATCCCTGCATGCTCTCATACCCAACCAGACATTATGTCCAAGAATGTTGCCAACCTTGTGATTTGTTACACAAATCTTGGTCCATACATGAGAGTATTCTGCCTGTTGATGTCAAGTTAAATCCTTTTGTCATTGAGCTAGTCAAGGTTATACTTTTATCAATTAGGGAAACCCCCCTTGGTGCGGCAGAACCAGAAGTGAAGGGGAGGAGATCACGCAACCTCCTGTATTCAGTTGGCTGAATCTGCCTGTGCATTAGAACTGGCAAACCCTAATGCTGATTCAGAAGAAAAACCAACAAATTGGCGACTCTGCTGGGGATGTTGATGTAAAGTGATATCCTGCAGTCTCTGGTGAAGTTTTGCTCTGCTGGTGGTATGAACTCAGAAAAATATGTGTTGAGCTTTCAGCTGCTGTAAATTTTGTCCTCTTTGGAGAAGTGGCGACTCTGCAAAAGATTCAAGTGCACATGAAAAGTTGATGTGTGTGTTGTGACAGAAAATGTGCTGTTCAGACTTCAGCATCTGTATAAGAAAGGTACTTTGTTCCTTCCCCTTTATATTTGCTATTTTGCTGCATAGGTTAGATGCCAGGGGAGGTTACAGGTCTTAGGAATGCAAGGGATGTCTGAAAATAGAAATTTCATGAATCCAAGTATGAATTATCCCATACTCAGCGGTGAAATGTTGGATAAAAGAATAGAAGAGATAAGAAATAGGTTGATATTCTTAGAGGCTGAGCAGGCCCAATTAAAAAGCAGTAACCCTGTTGTGTCTGCCAGTCAGAAGGCTAAACCTCTTCTCAGCCCTTTTGATCCTTTGTATGACCAACTGGATTTGTCATGGGTGGATTATAAAGTAGAAACTATGCCTGCTAGGATATACTGTTAGATGCCTAGATTTAGTGGTCATAGTGTATGTGATGGGAATGCACATATCCAAAATTTTCATGAGTTCATGGGAAAACATTCATTTAGAGATGAGGATATGTGGATGAGGTTTTTGGTTAGGTCCTTTGATGCAAAAGAAAAAGACTGGTATTTGAGCTTTCCAAAGAGATTTTTTTCCTGTTGGGATGAGCTTGCTGACTGTTTCAAAGAAGAATTTGCAAAAGAACCGGCTGATCTTGTTGCAGAATTGATGAACATCAGAAAACAAGATGAAGAGCCATGTGTTGATTTCAGTCATAGGTTTGCAGTAGCCCTTTCACAGATCCCAGAAGTCTTCAGACCTGATATTTCAGCCTATGTTGGCATATTCTTTGAAGCTTTTGAGGAGGGCTCTAGTGCAATACTAAGGGATTTCAAGGTAACAGGTATGCAGATGGCATACAAATTTGCCGAAAATATAGAGAATTTTAGAAATGGGCGCCTGTTGATATCCCTGTCCCCAGGCCTTGGTGTGAAAAATAGTTGTGAAGCTGCAAATGACCAAATAATTAAGGCATCATGTGTAGATAAAAATGAAAATGAAAGCATAGAGGTTGAGACTGCTGTATTTGAACATAATGCTAATAATACTGCTCAACTGGATTGTTCACCAGTTGAGGATGCCAGTGAAAGGACTAGTGAGGATTCCCATTGCAATGACGAGGCATATGACCATGAAAACAATAATGAGGTTGTGGACAGCAATGAGCAACTTATGGAATGGACCTGTGGAGACAATTGTGAGTATTGTACTCAAGACAGAGAAGATATAAGCAAACAGAAAAGCAGTCCTATGTGTGACCCATTGCCTTCCTTTCAAACACATGAAGATCATGAAGAGCAGTCAGGGATTGAAACAAGTGCTAGTTCAGAGCATGATTGTTTTTCATTTGATGGCTGTTTTGCTTATGACACACAGGCTGATACTCCTCCACAGAGTGAATCCATTGGTGATGAAGATGTGTGCTCTACTGCCCATGAACAAATGGCATATTATGATCAAGCTTATGTACCTGGGTCACCCATCTTTGACACATATGGTGATGAGGATCTATTTGAGTATGGTGAGGATCTAGACATTGTTTTTGGTTTGGATTCTGTTTCTCATCCTGATGAAAGAGGAAACAACATACATCAGGTAAGTGACTGTGAAAATGTGCCTAATTTGAAAGAGATGCCAGAGCCTGATCTTTTCCAGGTTGGTGCTGCTGTTGGTTGTGTACATGATGTACACAATTGTGAATTTGAAAGCTTTTCTTTTGAGAGGCCAGCATATGAAATGAGCTCTGATTTTCCTAGCTGCATGGTGGACTTTGAATATTTTCAGTTTTCAGTCCAGCTAGGAGATCATTTTGCAATGCATAATGCTGATACAAATGATAACCTGTGTTCTATGCCATGTGAGTATGCATTGCCTGATACATTCTGCATCCACTTGTTGCTGGATGCTAAAGGTTATCTGCACAGGGATGACATTGACAAGATAAATCAGAAGGTTGAGTTTGCAGATGACAAGGTTTGTTTGTGGATGGATCTCTGCAGTATCTCCAAGCTTGACCCAGTGCATGCAGATGAAAACAAGATATTTGACAAAGGGAGATACAGGTTTTTCTTTTCTTGGTGGCCTTAGGCCATCAAGAGTGTTTGGTGATGCAGATCATTATAACTTCATGACTCTGTTGCCCAATGGATAAGGCACTGGTCTGCATCCCAGAGATCTGGGGTTCTCGCTGTAGTCTTGCACCTGCACGTCCCCAATCAGAGCCACTGTTGGTGCCTGAATTCACTGACAGTTTCTGAGCAATTTTCATGCAGGCACCATCCCAAAAAATCCAAAAAGTTTTCCAGTTTTGGCACCCCTTCAGTGTTTTGTAGCATCCACATCATCTTTCTTGAAGAGGGGGTCTTCATGTTTTGCCCATCGGCATAAGTTTACTTGTGTCTTGGCGACCGTATCAATAGCATGGTGTGTTCTTTGTATATCGCCAAGACTTTTGCCTATCGGCTGCGAAGATTGTGTTTCCACCGACGGTGTAGGTCTCACCGATGGAGGGATGTGAAGGTGAGCATCGGGAAGACTTTGGCTGTCGGGCTAGCCGTTGGAGGGTCCACCGATGGAAAGTGTTTGGCCGACGAGGGTGTCATCGGCATAGGTCACACCGAGAGGGGAGCATGGAGTCGTCATCGGTGTGAATGGTATCATCGGCAGAGGATGTTTCTGCTTGGCCGACGGTTGAGGGTCTCGCCGACAGAGGATGTGTGTATCGGGGTGAGCAGTGTGGTCAGCCAGGGAGTTTCTCGTTGCTCCGATGGGTAATGTCTCGCCGAGGGAACGACTTGGCAATGTTTTGGATGGCCATCAGCGTAACCTTTGACATTGGCGTAGGTATTTTGTTGCTCGCCGATGGTTCTCCTCTGGCCGATGGGGATGTTGGTGACTTGTGGAGATGTTGCGATCAGCGAGACCACTGTGGTCAGCAGGAGATCTGTGGGGTAGGCCGATAGTGTATGTCATGGCGATGGGCTATGGGCTAAGGGTCGTGTGTCGAGCGCGGCAAAACGCTTGACACTTAGTATCCATGCGGCCATGTTTTTAAAATGATAAAGTTGTCTCCGCGGGACCAATGTGGGATTTTTCTTCCTACAGTTTTGAACTTTCAGTGAAGCACATTTTGGTGGGAGGCTTCCGTTTGAAGGTTGCGACAGTTTCCAAGTGAAGTGCGGGTTGTTGAGCCATCAATGGCGATAGTGCAGGGGTATGGGTGACGGTACAAGCAATTAAGCTGCCTGATCGTGGATGAAGACTTTCAAGTGGTGGCACAAAGCTCAAGATCCCCCCTGTTTGTCGCATTTAATCTGTGAAGGCCATTTTCAAATGGAAGGAATGTATCTGGCAAATTTTTGACTTCTGGCCATGTAATTATTTGCTGAATGTACACGGTTCTGTATAAATGGTTTTGGCTGTGTTACTTTTGAGGGGTTGGATGTTTTTGGGCTTTCTGCTCTGACTCTGAACATAAGGTGTTCACATTTTGAAAGGCATTTTTTGCTACAGACTCGGTCCTTAGTCTGGTGTACTAATCTATCTTGGATTGTAAATGATGATTTTCTCTGTGATGACCTTCTATGCAGATTGATTTTAAATGAAAAACACCTGTGTGTGTATTGTTTCTGATTGTCTCCTGTATGTCATTTGTTTTCCTTTCAAACAAGGTTGTCAAGGGCTTCCAAGTTTTTGAGTATATGCATACTGTGTGTTTGATTTATTGCATCTACTCAAGGAGTGGTTAAATAGGCTTTTGATCAGATACAAAGGAAAATAGATTGCATCATAGGATCTATTAAGTATGATCATTAATGATACTCTTTCTTGGACATGTTGTTGTTAGGCAGTAGCATTATTCTTAGGTCCTCTGGATATGAATTTATGTTGTCATGGGGAGACATTTACAGTCTTAGATATGACTCTGCTGCCCAGATAAGGCACTAGTTTGGGAATCTGTCTGTTCAATGGGTCTAGGAAAGTCCCATCCCTCCAAATACCATTTCAAACCATTTCATCCTTCCACCTGTTAGTTGTAGGAGTAGGATTAGGATCCCTGCATGCTCTCATACCCAACCAGACATTATGTCCAAGAATGTTGCCAACCTTGTGATTTGTTACACAAATATTGGTCCATACATGAGAGTATTCTGCCTGTTGATGTCAAGTTAAATCCTTCTGTCATTGAGCTAGTCAAGGTTATATTTTTATCAAGTAGGGAAACCCCCCTTGGTGCGGCAGAACCAGAAGTGAAGGGGAGGAGCTCACGCAACCTCCTGTATTCAGTTGGCTGAATCTGCCTGTGCATTAGAACTGGCAAACCCTAATGCTGATTCAGAAGAAAAACCAACAGAAGAAAAGGTAGCTAGATACCTGTTGTGTGGTTACACAACACGCCCCATTTTAACTTATCAAAACAGGGACCCAACTTTTGGCTTGGCTTGTGTTGTCTGTTTTCTAGCGGTTTGGTAAAAATGAGTCAGGTGCATCATCATTATGATATTCGATGAGGTTGGTCATCATCATGAGGTTAGTTTGTCAAAGTTCATGTTTTGTTTCTATGACCCCATATTTAGAAAGAGCTTGAAATTCCATGCAGGTTTGCCTTTTACATCACCTGAAAATTCGTCCATATGAGGGAGTTATGCACAGTCAAAGTTTTGGTCAAACCTGATAATCGCAAAAGGATCATCATATTTTATAAACTCAGTTTTGCTGTATGAAGAACGTCATCATCATATTTGAAACGCCCCCCCCCCCCCCCCCCCCCCCGATAATATCCTGAGGTTCAAATATCCGGACGTCAACTTTAAGTCATAGTAAGTTTTCCCCGTCGAGCGGTCTTTTGTATCGCGAAAGGTCATCATCATGATCTTAGTCTATCACCCGATAAAAATCATGCAGTCGCAATATCCAGACGTCAATTTTATGTGATAGCGTGTTTTACCCGTCAAATGACCTTATGCGCATTGTGAGCATCATCTTTTATCGGAGGGTCATCATCCTGATCTTTCAAGGGATGATCATATTTGCTGATATTCGCTAATATGATGATGATGATCATCATCATCCTATCTTTTAAAGGAGGGTGATATTCCATTCTTCAGTCATGTTGTCAAGATCATCATGATCTTGTTTGTCTACCTGATATTTCGCAATATCCTCCTACCGAGAAATAATACCTTTTGCAAATATCCTGATGACGTCATCCTGATCTGATAAACGAAGAAGCAAATATCAGGATGACATCATCATCACATTTCTCCTTCGGCAGGATATTTTTCAAAAGCATGATCCAGTTCGCAAATATGACGATGACGTCATGTTCTAAGTTTAACGAAAGCTCCGGATATCCTGATGACATCATCTGGACATTCAGGAGGATCATATTTTAAATATCACCTAGTGCGGATATGATGATGATGATCATCATCATCCTGATCTTTCGAGAGGGTTACCTTGGCCGCAAAGGGGTCATATTACATTCATCATCCTGATCATCTTCCTAAGGCGACCCGATATTGCATTTTATCTCCTGATCTTAACGAAACATGACGGTGACATCATCTTTTGCATTTTAATGAAGCCCGAATATGACGATGACATCACCATGATATCCCTTTCTTCAGCAGCAGGATCATATTCCAAATCCTCCTATTTTCCTTCGACATGATGATGATGATGCTGTCTTTCTTTTCCCCAATATACAGAAGCGAAACATAACGGTTGCATCATCTAGACATTCGGAAGGAGAGCATCATATTTCGCAATATCATGCAGACGAGTGTTTTAAGTCTTGCTGTTGGCCTTATCTTGAGTTATCATGCCGATAGTTGTTGTCTTCCAGATGGGGGGACATCATCATGATTTCTGGCGTCGGTGTATGTTTTACCGTTGGCCAAGTCTAATTTGTCATCCCGACCGTGTGTAGTCACGTCGATACATACATGATCATATTTGAACCCGATACACATGAAAATGGGCGGGAAAACTGAGTGATAGAAATTTGAAGCCCGACTGCTTGATTTTCCAGTCAACGATGGTTGACCCGAGTGTTTTTTAACGCTGTTGATGCATTTAGTGCATAATTTTCACAGATATGAAGCTTGATTTGCTTGTAGCTACACATTTTGGGCTTGTTTAATAAAACGTTTAAATTCCTGTTGTTTATCCACATGATGATGAACTTAATGTTTGCCTGTTTATTGCAGGAAGTCATGATGCTGCTGAAGCTGAGCATTGTATGGTTGCGCAAGGAGGCAACATGAACCAGAAATGAGGAGGATATTGTCAAATATGCTGTTTGCCAGCTGGAGACCGAATCAAGTTGAAGATGCTGGAATATTCTGTGCTAGCTGTACATTTGCCAACTGGCGAAGCATGTACTTTTCATCTGGACCGTTGATTATTATGAGAGGATCCTGATCCTTGGATCGTTGTAACTATTTTCTGGCATTTGTTCTATATAAAGGCCAGAAGCTGATACATGAAAAAAGGGGAATATACATTAAGATACGAAAATAGACAGATATATCTGGCAAGAAGGCCAATTACTGAAGAATCAATTAGGAGATCGAATTACTGAGACTAATGAAGATAGAATCGTTGAAATGTCAAGGTTCTTTCTTCAGATCACTGTAAATGTACCCGTTCTTGAGCATACTGAATGGATATGAAGTTTCAGATTACATCCTGATTGTAAATTTTATGTAATCTTCATGTTGATTTCTGGATATGTACTGGTGAATGCTGTGTTCAACTGGAAGCACTTTCATTTCATTACATGTTGTTGTCAACTTTTCCTTTGAAGATTTGCACTAGATCATGTGGATTTGTGGAATGTCCTGGTGAAGTATGATTCTAGTTTCCTTCTTTTCATTGCATGTATGGGAGCTTGTATGTGGATCAGTGATCTAAGTCAAGTAGTTTTGGGAATCTCATCCTTTAACCCTTTTCCTTTTTTTAATTTCATAAATTCATCACCATAACTACAAATCATGACAAATAACAAGCAGAATAGAGAAATATGCTGAAATCCCGTAGGTAACTGAAAATCATTAGCATATTTGAGTTAAATGCATGTAGTATTGAAAATATCATGCAAAGAATCATAAATAATGGTAGAAATCATGCAAATATCAGCCTGTAGGCACATTATTTGACTAAATTCACAGTGCAGAGGTAGAATTATTGGAGATTTATGCAGGGCAGACATACAGAGCAGGATATTTGGAAGAATAATGATGAACTTTGTAGAAATACGTAAGGCCCCTGAATGGAAAACAGCAACACACATCAATCACTGAGTAACATCAGTAGATTAAGACCTAATCAACGGAGACTTGGGATCATGAATTCTCTGAATTCATCGTATCTTTCAAGATGAGTAAAGGTTGTTGTGTAACTTTTATTCTATGTTTGTGAATGACTAACATCATGACCAACATAAATTGGCGCTAGAAGGAGGGCTGGACAGAGAATTTCTGGATTTCAACATAGAAGGAGGGCTGAGCTGTTTCTCAGCATCATCAACAGAAGGAGGGCCAAGTTCGGAAGATCACGCTCATCATTAGTATTTTCAGGTTTGATGACGTATAATGATGCAGAGTGGAACGCAACAGAGGCAACCTAACAGGAAGGAGCTGCCAACAATACAAACAGCATGATAAAATTCTCTATCGGCTGAACAGCATCATCATATTTCCTAACAATACCAACAGCATCATCACATTTCAACAGCATCATCATATTTCAGATGATCGCAAATATCCTCCTGTCGACTACTATTTACCTCCTTCGACTGTCGCCTATCATCATCATGATAAACAACGGGCGCGAACCTCCTCCGGTTGCACTGTTCATCGGGTGCCAAACACAAGCGGCATCATCATGATATTCAATATCACCTTCGTCAGCAGGATATCCTAATATCCGGTTCTCCAAATATCCTGATGACGTTGCACTTCAACAACTTGCCTTCGATGCTCCACTGCCCGACGATACAAGCAACAGCATCATGACTCAACTTATCCGGTTGTCTTCGGAACCTCCTGATGATGCTAATACAACTTCCTACCTACGCCGATGTCTAAACCCTTAGCGACAACAGGATAAACTCGTATAGAGGGATTTTGGAATATCCTGATGACGATGACGTCATATCCTGATGACGATGACGTCACACATCATCCTGATGAACTCTTCAACACTTAGCCAAAAAAACTCAACTTTCACACCCACATCCGTTAGCGATATGCGGATGATGACCTTCCCCGAGAGATGATCCTGACTGCGATATATACACTGAGTATATATCCAACTCAAAACATCATGATGCATCTGCAACATGCAAATTTCAACAACTTCATGACCCGATCCTGATGGCGATGGATTCGCAGATGATGTTGCGGCTCGTTCCGACTGGAAACGCACATGCAGACTCCTGTGTATCCTTCCACTGCATGAAAACACTCACAACCGCATAATTTCACAAAGATCATGTGACGACCGGGCCGGATCACCTTCAAACCAAAATCTAAGCAAACTTATCTTCTAGACCTAGCACATGAGGATGCTAGGCTGATTTACAGCATGCTTCTAACAGATCTCCTGAACAATGCAATGCACAAACAGAAAACACAAATGCAATCTAAGCTATGATACAGGACCATTCCACCGATTTGCAGGATCAACCGGTGGAAGGGTTGAAAGTGCCCATTAACTTACAAAACGGAAATGAAAACAAAACAGATACAACTGATACAACCAAATACTGCAAAAGATGAGATCTTATTCAATTGAGATTCAAATGCCCTGCTTTTACACTTCAGCTTCACAATATCTGGACTGATCACCAGTACAGCATATCACCAGTACTACTCTCCTGAACATAACACCTATCAAACCCAATATGAACTAACAACATTATCCCTAAACCCTAACAGATCGAAGGTATATATAACAAATCCTTCGAGTACTACCAACTTCACTTCCCAGCGGCTGGGAGCTTCCAAGCGGCTGGGAGAGAGGACAGCTCAGATAACCTTATCCCGATCTCTAACTGCCTACACATACTCCTATGCTGAACTAATACATAGCATCGGTCCAATGGACCTTATTACATGACAAAGTCAAACATACTAAAAATAGCCTATCCTGTCATCATACTGATAACTATCCTATATCCTGATCATGTATGTCATCATGCGGACCTATATCCTGATCATGTGCGGGTGCTCCTGCACCATACTCCCCAAAAGAAGAAATCTCAAGTCCACTTGAGATGAGAGTATCAAGGTCGGCACCATGTTTCTGTATCTGTTCTGCAGTCATCCAGACTGCTTCAGAGTTCGGTTGTCCCTTCCAAGAGACGAGGTACTCCAAGTACTTCTTGTTCCTGGTCTGTTTGACCACTCTAGTGTCCAAAATCTGCTGTATCTGTGGAGGATCATGTTGAGGAATGTCTTCAGCAACTGTATCCTGTAGGATATCCTGATCTGCATCTGGATTAGCCTTGTATGGAGTTAAGTCACATACATTGAAGATAGGAGATAAACCAAGATCAGGTGGTAGTTGGATCTGATAAGCATTTTGTCCATGTTTTTGCAAAATCTGACATGGTCCAACTTTCTTTTGCATGAGCTTAGTATACTTCCCCTTAGGGAGCCTGTCTTTCTTCAAGTGAACCCAAACCAAATCTCCAACAGCAAATTGAACATCCTTCTTCTTCTTGTCAGCATACTCCTTATACTTTAAGGTGGTTTGCTGGAGTTGGGTCTTAACCTGATCATGAACTTCTTTGATTGCTTCAGCAAAAGCTTCTCCATCTGCACTAACAGGATCTGCTGTAGGTAGCTCTCGCAACTCTAAAATACCTCTGGGATGCATTCCATACACTACCTGAAAAGGCGATTTTCCTGTGCTCCTGTTGACAGTATCATTGTATGAAAACTCAGCTTGAGACAGAATATTGTCCCACTTCTCTCCATGCTGTTTTGTCAAGCATCTAAGTAGATTCCCCAAGGAACGGTTCACTACCTCCGTTTGTCCATCCGTTTGAGGATGATATGCAGAGGAAAAAGATAAATTGGTTCCCAGTTTCCTCCAAAGGGTTCTCTAGAAGTGACCCACAAACTTCACATCTCTGTCTAAAACTATGCTCAAAGGCAACCCATGAATTCTTACAATTTCCCTGAAGAATAAATCTGCAATATATGAGGCATCAGCAGTGGTTTTGCATGGCAAGAAATGTGCCATCTTACTGAACCTGTCCACTACAACAAAGACACTGTCAAATCCTCTCCTGGTCCTTGGTAAACCTAAAACAAAATCCATACTGATACTTTCCCATGGTCTGGAAGGAATGGGTAAGGGCTGATATAACCCTGCATTAGTTGACCTGCCTTTAGCCTTCTGACAAATTACACAGGTTTCTACAAATTTCCTGACATCTGACTGCAACTTAGGCCAGAAGTAATGCCTCCTGACCAGATCAAGAGTCTTGTCTATACCAAAATGACCAGCCATTGCTCCACAATGTTTCTCCTTGATTATATTCAACCTCATAGAACACCTTGGGATGCACAACTGTCCACCCTTGAACAACAATCCATCTTGGATCAGAAAGTCGGAGAACTCAGCATGGTATTTCTCCCCAAAAGAAGTACAGACCTGATATATTTCTCCAAAATCAGCATCAGACTCATACATAGTCTGGAGTGAATCAATACCAACACTCTCTAACTGAATCTGATTTACTGTGAGAACTCTCCTGCTCAAAGCATCTGCAACTTTGTTCTTAACCCCTTTCTTATGCTTCAAGGTAAAAGTGAAAGCCTGTAGTGTTTCTACCCACTTCATATGTCTGTGGTTCAGCTTCTCCTGACTGTTGATGAAACTCAAAGCTTGATTATCTGTGAAAACTATGAACTCCTTTGGCATCAGGTAATGCCTCCATTTCTTTAGGGACTGAACTAGAGCATACATTTCCAGATCATATGATGAATACCTTTTCTTAGCATCATTGAGCTTTTCACTGAAAAATGCAATTGGTCTACCCTCTTGACTGAGTATTGCTCCAATGGCCATGTGACTGGCATCACACTCTACCTGAAAGATCTTATTGAAATCTAGAAGTGCAAGGACTGGCTGCTGTGCCACCTTCCTCTTCAATGCCTCAAAGGAATCATCTGCTCCTTGAGTCCAAACAAACCTGCACTTTTGTCCTCCTTTGATGGTATCCAACATGGGTGCACAAATATGACTGAACCCTCTGATGAACTTTCTGTAGAAGGTTGCTAACCCATGGAAACTTCTGACTTCATTCATGGTCTGTGGAGTTGGCCAATTCAAAATGGCACTCACCTTCTCCTTATCCATCTGCAGCTTGCCTTGTGAGATGACAAAACCTAAATAGGTGATCTCCTGTTTCATGAACAAACACTTGTCCAAGTTTATCATCAGCTTCTCTTCATGTAACCTCTTGAGAACCAGCTCTATATGCCTGAGATGTTCTTCTCTGGTGTTACTGAAAATCAGTATGTCATCTAAATAGACTATGACAAACTTACCAATAAATTCCTTCAGAACCTCATTCATCAGCCTCATGAAAGTACTAGGGGCATTAGACAAACCAAAAGGCATAACCTTCCATTCATACAAACCTTCATTTGTTTTGAATGCTGTCTTCCACTCATCACCTGGTCTAATCCTTATCTGATGGTATCCACTCTTCAAGTCTATTTTAGTAAAATACTTGGCATTTCCCAAACAATCAAGTAAATCCTCAATTCTGGGGATTGGAAACCTATACCTGATTGTGATCTTGTTGATGGCTCTGGAATCGGTGCAAAGTCTCCAAGTGCCTTCCTTCTTAGGTGCTAATACAGCTGGTACTACACATGGGCTCAAACTCTTTCCAATCAGACCTGAATTCATCAATTCTTCAATCTGCCTGGCTACTTCTGCATTCTGTTCTGGGGTAAGCTTATAAGCTGCTTTATTTGGAAGTGTAGACCCTGGAATCAAGTCTATGCAATGACTGATATTTCTGGCAGGTGGTAGGGATCTTGGCATTCCCTCTGAGATAACACCTTTGTACTTATCCAATAACTCTTGGACAGCTGGGTCTATCAACCTTGGCTTCTTGCTGTTGTTTCTTATTCACACTCAGACATGGGATTAGGGCATATGCAACTGCACCTTCTGCTGCTACTTCTTTCATGAACTGTTTGCCTTCCATCAGCATGACCTTCACTTCTTTGCCTTTAGACTTCTCCTCTTTCTCCTTCAATGGGAATAACGTTACATCTATACCATCTTTAGTGATTTTATAGGTGTTTTTAACACCATCATGCTGTGCCTTCAGATCATACTGCCATGGTCTACCAAACAAAAGGTTGCAAGCATCCATCTTGGTGATATCAAACAACAACTTATCCTTATATCCACCAATCTGGAATTCTACCCAAGCCTGCTCTTCTACAGTTGTCTGCTGACCTTGAGTAAGCCATGAGACTTTATAGGGAGATGGGTGAGGCAATCTCCTAAGCTTCAGCTTGACCACCATCTCTTCAGACACAAAGTTCTCAGTAGAACCAGAATCAATCAAAACTTTACAAGCCTTACCTCCTGCTTTGCAAGTGGTTCTGAAAAGGGACTTTCTCTGAGGGGCTTCTTCATCAGGTACCTTCATGGTAGTTACTGTTCTTCTCATCATCAGGGACTCTCCACTTTCTGGATATCCAAAATTCTCAGGACCGTTCACACTCTGAAATTCATTAGAGCTTGTCCTGCTTTGATTATCAGGTTCATTGACCAGATTTGTCCTCCTTTCTCCTGCTGAGCTTGTGGCCTTGTCTGGACATCTGCTGGCTATATGGCCTTCTTTGTTACAGTTGTAACACCTGATGGATCCTCTGCCCTGGGATCTTCCTCTGTAAGGTCTTCTACCTCTGAAATTTCCTTGCTGACTATAATTCTCTCTCTGATTCTGACTATTGTTGCCCTTGCTATTGTCCTGACTGGATTCTCCTTGATATCCCTGTCCATGTCCTCTGCCTCTGAAAGGACTTCTTCCACCTCTTTGTTGTCTTCCTCTTCCTCTATTTTTTTGATCTTGTTTTCTCTTCAGCTTTTCTTCCACTTTCAATGCCAACTGAAAACTTTTCTGCACTGTATCTGGGTTATGCAGACTCAGATCTTCCTGAATATTAAACCTCAGTCCATTAAGGTATCTGGCTACCTTTTCTTCTTCACTTTCTTTCACCTTTGTCTTCATACAGAGTTTCATGAACTCTTCTATATATGAGCTGACATCTAGCTCCTTCTGCTTCAGGTTCTGCTTCCTCTTGTGTAACTGGATACTGTAATCCAAAGGAATATAAGCCTCCTTTACCAATTCCATCATCTTCTTCCATGTGGCAACTCTACGTTTTCCCTCCTGTACTCTATCATCCTGAACAAAGTTCCACCATGTCAAGGCAGCTTCTTTCATCTTTGACTGTGCTATCTTCACTCTCTGTTGTTCTGGTATCTCCTCTGTTACAAAGAAATTGTTCAAACAATCTATCCATTCCATTACTGAATCAGGGTCCATCTTACCTGTAAATACTGGCAAATCCAGCTTCACATCCATGGTTCTCCTCTCCATGGCCTTGAGGGCGTTCAACAGTGGCCTCTGGTCTGCAGGAACGACCTCCTCGCTCCAATTAGGGATATCCTCTTCTTCCCTATCATCTTCTCTACCAGAACCTACTCTGCTCCTCAACTTTGCTAACTCATCTTTCAACTCCTGATTCTGAGCCTTCACGGCCTTACTTTCCGCAATCTGTTTCTTCACCAGAACTGCCAACTTAGTGTTGGTCATTTTTGTTGGAACCTCAGATGTTCCTTCTCCGTCTGACATCCTGCCTATTTTTTCCAAAAGATCCTAAACCTTCGCTCTGATACCACTATGATGCAGAGTGGAACGCAACAGAGGCAACCTAACAGGAAGGAGCTGCCAACAATACAAACAGCATGATAAAATTCTCTATCGGCTGAACAGCATCATCATATTTCCTAACAATACCAACAGCATCATCACATTTCAACAGCATCATCATATTTCAGATGATCGCAAATATCCTCCTGTCGACTACTATTTACCTCCTTCGACTGTCGCCTATCATCATCATGATAAACAACGGGCGCGAACCTCCTCCGGTTGCACTGTTCATCAGGTGCCAAACACAAGCGGCATCATCATGATATTCAATATCACCTTCGTCAGCAGGATATCCTAATATCCGGTTCTCCAAATATCCTGATGACGTTGCACTTCAACAACTTGCCTTCGATGCTCCACTGCCCGACGATACAAGCAACAGCATCATGACTCAACTTATCCGGTTGTCTTCGGAACCTCCTGATGATGCTAATACAACTTCCTACCTACGCCGATGTCTAAACCCTTAGCGACAACAGGATAAACTCGCATAGAGGGATTTTGGAATATCTTGATGACGATGACGTCATATCCTGATGACGATGACGTCACACATCATCCTGATGAACTCTTCAACACTTAGCCAAAAAAACTCAACTTTCACACCCGCATCCGTTAGCGATATGCGGATGATGACCTTCCCCGAGAGATGATCCTGACTGCGATATATACACTGAGTATATATCCAACTCAAAACATCATGATGCATCTGCAACATGCAAATTTCAACAACTTCATGACCCGATCCTGATGGCGATGGATTCGCAGATGATGTTGCGGCTCGTTCCGACTGGAAACGCACATGCAGACTCTTGTGTATCCTTCCACTGCATGAAAACACTCACAACCGCATAATTTCACAAAGATCATGTGACGACCGGGCCGGATCACCTTCAAACCAAAATCTAAGCAAACTTATCTTCTAGACCTAGCACATGAGGATGCTAGGCTGATTTACAGCATGCTTCTAACAGATCTCCTGAACAATGCAATGCACAAACAGAAAACACAAATGCAATCTAAGCTATGATAGAGGACCATTCCACCGATTTGCAGGATCAACCGGTGGAAGGGTTGAAAGTGCCCATTAACTTACAAAACGGAAATGAAAACAAAACAGATACAACTGATACAACCAAATACTGCAAAAGATGAGATCTTATTCAATTGAGATTCAAATGCCCTGCTTTTACACTTCAGCTTCACAATATCTGGACTGATCACCAGTACAGCATATCACCAGTACTACTCTCCTGAACATAACACCTATCAAACCCAATATGAACTAACAACATTATCCCTAAACCCTAACAGATCGAAGGTATATATAACAAATCCTTCGAGTACTACCAACTTCACTTCCCAGCGGCTGGGAGCTTCCAAGCGGCTGGGAGAGAGGACAGCTCAGATAACCTTATCTCGATCTCTAACTGCCTACACATACTCCTATGCTGAACTAATACATAGCATTGGTCCAATGGACCTTATTACATGACAAAGTCAAACATACTAAAAATAGCCTATCCTGTCATCATACTGATAACTATCCTATATCTTGATCATGTATGTCATCATGCGGACCTATATCCTGATCATGTGCGGGTGCTCCTGCACCATATAAGAGTAAGGTAACCTCAGATCGCCTGTGAATTTCAGTAAATTACGTAAATATTTGCTGTGAGAAGTTTGTATGTGTTCATTCTATGTAAAGATTTCCAGCTCTCACATAAATATTGCAAGCTTTACAGTAGATCTTTCTGAATTCACTAATATCGGCTAAAGATACGTAAATTTGTTCAAGCTTTGAAACTTTTAGGCCTTAGGCACTCGAGATCTTGTGTTACAGGTCAGGATATCCCAATATCCTGTCACATTTCTGGATTTCAACATAAATTTCAACATAGAAGGAGGGCAGAGCTGTTTCTCAGCAAATAAATCCTGTTCAGTTGAAGTGATATCTCCTGCCTCTGTTTAGCAGCCCGCTTTAAATCTTGCAAACATACATGTAGGCCCCTCACTTCTAACGCAACATAAATTGGCAGGCCTGAGCCGTCACATTTCTGGATTTCTGCAAATATTGCATAAATATTTCAGCATTTCAGTTAAATGTCTGCAAATATCTCTTATCTGAGATGTTTTGTTGCACCTTTGCAAAGATCTAGCCCAAAGCATCAAAGATTAGTTTCATTTTCTGAACTTTCAAGTTTTATTCTGAGATATGATGGATCTCATTAAAATTTCAAAATACTAAAAAATTGAAAAATAGAGTCTCATTTTGATGGATGTATATGAAAATAATTGTCAAATTAACATTCCTTTATTTCAGGAAACTTTGAATAGGTAGCTTTACCCTCACAGTTTATCTAACTTTGGTTTATCTACCTGTTGTAGGATACAGCAGACTGCGGAACACAGTGAAATTAATTGTTTAACTTTCCTTACAAGGTTGGATTTATATTTGAAAGGACTGATATTCTTTCTGGATGTGTTCAGGGCCAAAATTTGCCAGGAAAATAAAGAAGTCTGGCAGGAAAATAAAGAAATTCTGGAGCAACAAGCAGATGCAGCACCAGAAGTTATTAGTTGTCCAGACACTGAAGTGGATCGTTCTGAAGATTTTGAATTATACTTGTCTAGAAATATACAGTGTAGTCAAATATTAGGGTTGCCCATTGATGATGTCTTGATTGAAAGCTGGTGCAGATTACATGATGAAGAGCATTCAGAGAGAGATTGCTACCCTTGCTTGGCCATGTTGAAAAAGACTCTAGAAAATACAATAGCTGAATCAGTTCCAGAAGGTAATGAAGATGAAACATCTTTCCTGGATTCATTCTATGGTGAGATTGATAGGAGTTCTCTACTTCCTAATACAAGTAAGGACCAGTCAGTATGTAGGTATGAATCTTGTGAAAATTTTAGAGAAGAAATCACTCATCAGGATAATATTTTTGATTCTGATCCTAATACTTTTGATAAAGAAGATGAAACATCTTTCCTGGAGTCATTCTATAGTAAAGAGAAGTGTAAACAAATAGTAGAGCAATTTAAATGCACTCTTGCTTATGAAGTTCCTATGATAGTAACTCAGGGAGTCATAGAGAAGAAAATAAATACTGATTTACTACCTAACTTCTTTGAATTAAATGATCAAATGCAAGAATGTTGCAGGTTAATGGAACCAGGCACTCTAATAGATAGAAGATGTGAATTATTTAATGAACAATTCCTTAAAGATGAAGATGTAGAAGACTTTGGAGTTGTTGTGCATAATCACATGTCACTCCAGAAATATTTTGAGAATGAAACAGGGGAGTATCCTTATCAAGTGAAAGTTGTTTCTCTTTTACAGTCAAGTGATTTAGAAATGATAAATTTCTGTATGTCAGGTTGTGATAATAAAGATACTTATTTAGATGCTGATGTGCAGGAAATTGAAGAAAATATTGAGAAGTTTCCTGAACTAGAAGATAAACTAAACATCCAGAATGAAGGGATAAAGCTAGATAAAGATGAAGAATTAATACATCAAGAGTCATACATCCTTCAATTTGAAGAGAGACCAGGCACTGAGCCAAGCAGTGAAAATATAATGATAAATGGAGGACCAATTGCCAATGAAGAAGCATGTCCAACAAAATCAGAAATACACCAGGTTGTATTTCTCCTTTCCACAGTGAATGATGTTGAATACTATTTTAATTATGGAAATTCAGGAGATAATACATGCACATGGATTAATCATGAACATGATGAGCTGCCTCAGCTGCTGATCATCAAGAGTTGTTCTGTTGAATACAGTGAATTCAGAATATCAGAATATTTTTTAGAATATAAAGATAAATTTACTAGGTTGAGAACCATAACTAATACCCTAATGCTCCTGCACAATCAAAAGAAGTATACAAATACAGGTGCACTTAGGTCATTTGCTGGTTCTTGTTTGCCTAGTAGTAGTAGTAGTTTCCTTTCTGTAGGTTAGTTGTTTGTACAGTTTGCTTGTTTTGCTTTCTTGTTCTATTTCTGTTGTTTCCTTTTTGTAGGTTAGTTGTTTGTATAGTGGTTGCTTCTGTTTTGTGTTGTTTTGGTTGAGTTTTGTTTTGGTAAGTCAAGATGATGCACTTCATCACCTAAGAAAATAACTAAATTGTTAGGATTCAAGTGATGAGATCAGATTTAGATATAGATTGTAATTCATTCTGATAAATATTCATGATCAGGTTTTATAATATCTTTTCATCAGGTTCCTTTTCTTGTCCAAAGTGAATCAAACACAATGAAACACCTAACAGCCTTGGGCTTGTTGAAGATATGAGTATAGGTGTTAAGTGAAAAATCTAAAGGGACTCCCTTGCTACCAATACAATCTCCAACCTAAAGCTGCAAGTGACCATACCTTGTACAAATGAGCTGACATGATGATATCAGATATATAAATATAAAAAATATATAAACAATAAACTTAGGCATCTAAGTAACTCTACCGGGGCTATAAATGCCTGCTGGCAGTGGGGCTCTACTTAGGGAGATTGTATAGATAACCTTGCCGGGGCTATGAATGCCTGCTGGCAGCAAGGCTCTATCCAGGTTGGCTATGAGGGATGATCTCCAACTATGTAGTTTAACACCAGTTACTTATATTTTCAACTTGCTTTCAAGATGAGGATAATTAATCATATGCACACACATGATCCTTTGTTAGCACTGTTACCTTGATGAAACTTTATCATTCAAAGATCATGATGATTTTACTTAGAAAAAATTAGAATACTATAGATGAATATGATCATATCACTTGAATCATTTGAATTTTGTTGTTTTCTTTGGTGGCAAGTTGTTGTGTGGTTACACAACACGCCCCATTTTAACTTATCAAAACAGGGACCCAACTTTTGGCTTGGCTTGTGTTGTCTGTTTTCTGGCGGTTTGGTAAAAATGAGTCAGGTGCATCATCATCATGAGGTCAGTTTGTCAAAGTTCATGTTTTGTTTCTATGACCCCATATTTAGAAAGAGCTTGAAATTCCATGCAGGTTTGCCTTTTACATCACCTGAAAATTCGTCCATATGAGGGAGTTATGCACAGTCAAAGTTTTGGTCAAACTTGATAATCGCAAAAGGATCATCATATTTTATAAACTCGGTTTTTCTGTATGAAGAACGTCATCATCATATTTGAAACGCCCCCCCCCCCCCCCCCCCCCGATAATATCCTGAGGTTCAAATATCCGGACGTCAACTTTAAGTCATAGTAAGTTTTCCCCGTCGAGCGGTCTTTTGTATCGCGAAAGGTCATCATCATGATCTTAGTCTATCACCCGATAAAAATCATGCAGTCGCAATATCCGGACCTCAATTTTACGTGATAGCGTGTTTTACCCGTCAAATGACCTTATGCACATTGTGAGCATCATCTTTTATCGGAGGGTCATCATCCTGATCTTTCAAGGGATGATCATATTTGCTGATATTCGCTAATATGATGATGATGATGATCATCATCCTATCTTTTAAAGGAGGGTGATATTCCATTCTTCAGTCATGTTGTCAAGATCATCATGATCTTGTTTGTCTACCTGATATTTCGCAATATCCTCCTACCGAGAAATAATACCTTTTGCAAATATCCTGATGACGTCGTCCCGATCTGATAAACGAAGAAGCAAATATCAGGATGACATCATCATCACATTTCTCCTTCGGCAGGATATTTTTCAAAAGCATGATCCGGTTCGCAAATATGATGATGACGTCATGTTCTAAGTTTAACAAAAGCTCCGGATATCCTGATGACATCATCTTGACATTCAGGAGGATCATATTTTAAATATCACCTAGTGCGGATATGATGATGATGATCATCATCATCCTGATCTTTCGAGAGGGTTACCTTGGCCGCAAAGGGGTCATATTACATTCATCATCCTGATCATCTTCCTAAGGTGACCCGATATTGCATTTTATCTCCTGATCTTAACGAAACATGACGGTGATGTCATCTTTTGCATTTTAATGAAGCCCGAATATGATGATGACGTCACCATGATATTCCTTTCTTCAGCAGCAGGATCATATTCCAAATCCTCCTATTTTCCTTCAACATGATGATGATGATGCTGTCTTTCTTTTCCCCAATATACAGAAGCGAAACATAATGGTTGCATCATCTAGACATTCGGAAGGAGAGCATCATATTTCGCAATATCATGCAGACGAGTGTTTTAAGTCTTGCTGTTGGCCTTATCTTGAGTTATCATGCCGATAGTTGTTGTCTTCCAGATGGGGGGACATCATCATGATTTCTGGCGTCGGTGTATGTTTTACCGTCAGCCAAGTCTAATTTGTCATCCCGACCGTGTGTAGTCACGTCGATACATACATGATCATATTTGAACCCGATACACATGAAAATGGGCGGGAAAACTGAGCGATAGAAATTTGAAGCCCGACTGCTTGATTTTCCAGTCAACGATGGTTGACCCGAGTGTTTTTTAACGCTGTTGGTGCATTTAGTGCATAATTTTCACAGATATGAAGCTCAATTTGCTTGTAGCTACACATTTTGGGCTTGTTTAATAAAACGTTTAAATTCCTGTTGTTTATCCACATGATGATGAACTTAATGTTTGCCTGTTTATTGCAGGAAGTCATGATGCTACTGAAGCTGAGCATTGTATGGTTGCGCAAGGAGGCAACATGAACCAGAAATGAGGAGGATATTGTCAAATATGCTGTTTGCCAGCTAGAGACCGAATCAAGTTGAAGATGCTGGAATATTCTGTGCTAGCTGTACATTTGCCAACTGGCGAAGCATGTACTTTTCATCTGGACCGTTGATTATTATGAGAGGATCCTGATCCTTGGATCGTTGTAACTATTTTCTGGCATTTGTTCTATATAAAGGCCAGAAGCTGATACATGAAAAAAGGGGAATATACATTAAGATACGAAAATAGACAGATATATCTGGCAAGAAGGCCAATTACTGAAGAATCAATTAGGAGATCGGATTACTGAGACTAATGAAGATAGAATCGTTGAAATGTCAAGGTTCTTTCTTCAGATCACTGTAAATGTACCCGTTCTTGAGCATACTGAATGGATATGAAGTTTCAGATTACATCCTGATTGTAAATTTTACGTAATCTTCATGTTGATTTCTGGATATGTACTGGTGAATGCTGTGTTCAACTGGAAGCGCTTTCATTTCATTACATGTTGTTGTCAACTTTTCCTTTGAAGATTTGCACTAGATCATGTGGATTTGTGGAATGTCCTGGTGAAGTATGATTCTAGTTTCCTTCTTTTCATTGCATGTATGGGAGCTTGTATGTGGATCAGTGATCTAAGTCAAGTAGTTTTGGGAATCTCATCCTTTAACCCTTTTCCTTTTTTTAATTTCATAAATTCATCACCATAACTGCAAATCATGACAAATAACAAGCAAAATAGAGAAATATGCTGAAATCCCGTAGGTAACTGAAAATCATTAGCATATTTGAGTTAAATGCATGTAGTATTGAAAATATCATGCAAAGAATCATAAATAATGGTAGAAATCATGCAAATATCAGCCTGTAGGCACATTATTTGACTAAATTCACAGTGCAGAGGTAGAATTATTGGAGATTTATGCAGGGCAGACATACAGAGCAGGATATTTGGAAGAATAATGATGAACTTTGCAGAAATACGTAAGGCCCCTGAATGGAAAACAGCAACACACATCAATCACTGAGTAACGTCAGTAGATTAAGACCTAATCAATGGAGACTTGGGATCATGAATTCTCTGAATTCATCGTATCTTTCAAGATGAGTAAAGGTTGTTGTGTAACTTTTATTCTATGTTTGTGAATGACTAACATCATGACCAACAATACCTTAATGGATTGAGGTTCAACATTCAGGAAGATTTGAATCTGCATAATCCAGATACAGTTCAGAAATGTTTTCAGTTGGCATTGAAAGTGGAAGAGAAGTTAAAGAGAAGACAAGAACAAAACAATAGAGGAAGAGGTAAATAGCAAAGAGGTGGAAGAGGTCCTTTCAGAGGCATAGGACATGGACATGGATATCAGGGAGAATCCAGTCATGACAACAGCAAGGGAAATAACCACCAAAACTAGAGAGAAAGTTACAACCAGCAAGGAAAATTCAGAGGCAGAAGACCTTTCAGAGGAAGATCCTAGGGCAGAGGATCTATCAGATGTTATAACTGTAACAAAGAAGGCCATATAGCTAGTAGATGTCTAGAAAAGGCAACAAGTTCAACGGGAGAAAGGAGAATGAATCTGATCCAAGAACCTGATAGTCAAAGTGCAAAAGGCTCTAATGCTTTTTAAAGTGTGAATGCTCCTAACAATTATGGATATCCAGAGAGTGGAGAATCTTTGATGATGAGAAGAACAATGACTACCATGAAGGTACCTAACAAAGAACACCCACAAAGAAAGTCTCTTTTCAGAACCATTTGCAAAGCAGGAGGTAAGGCATGTAAAGTTTTAATTGATTCTGGTTCTACTAAAAATTTTGTATTTGATGAAATGGTAACAAATATTAAGCTTAGGAGATTGCCTCACCCATCCCCATATAAGGTCTCATGGCTTACCCAAGGTCAGCAGACAGTTGTAGAAGAACAGGCTTGGGTAGAATTTCAGATTGGAGCATATAAAGACAGGTTGTTGTTTGACATTACCAAGATGGATGCTTGCAATCTTTTATTTTGTAGACCATGGTAGTATGACTTGAAGGCACGCCATGATGGTGTTAGAAACATGTATATAATCACTAAGGATGGTAAGGTGACTGAGTTACTACCATTGACAGAGAAAGAGGAGAAATCAAAAGGAAAAGAGGTGAAGGTAATGTTGATGGAAGGAAAATAGTTCATGAAAGAAGTAGCAGCAGAAGGTGCAGTTGGATATTCCCTAATTCCATGTCTCACAATGAATAAAGAACAACAGCCAGAAGTCAAGAAAGAGAAGAAGTAGAGGTTCATAGACCCAGCTATCTATGAGCTATTGGATAAATATAAACGCATCAACTCTGATGGAATGCCAAGATCCCTACCACCTATAAGGGATATCAGCCATTGTATAGATCTAATCCTAGGATCTACACTTCCAAACAAAGCAGCATATAAGCTAACTCCAGAACAAAATGCAGAAGTAGCAAGACAAATTGAGGAATTGTTAGACATAGGTCTGATTGGTAAAAGTTTAAGCCCATGTGTACTACCAGCTATACTAGCACCAAAGAAAGAAGGCACTTGGAGGCTTTGCACAGATTTTAGGGCTATTATTAAGATCACAATCAGGTATAGGTTTCCATTCCCTAGGATAGAGGATTTACTTGACTGTTTGGGAGGTGCTAAGTATTTTACAAAAATAGATTTAAAGAGTGGTTATCATTAGATCAGGATTAGGCTAGGAGATGAATTGAAAACAACATTCAAAACCAACGAAAGGTTGTATGAGTGGAAAGTTATGCCTTTTGGTTTGTCTAATGCACCTAGTACTTTTATGAGGTTGATGAATGAGGTTTTGAGAGAATTCATGGGAAAGTTTGTCATAGTATATCTAGATGACATTTTGATTTTCAACAACACAAAGGAAGAACATCTCAGACATATATATTTGGTTCTCAAGAGGTCACATGAAGAGCAGCTAATGATAAATTTGGACAAGTGTTTGTTCGTGCAAGAGGAGATCACATATTTGGGTTTTGTCATTTCACAAGGAAAGCTACAAATGGATAAGGAGAAGGTAAGTGCCATATTGTCTTGGCCAACTCCAAGGACTACGAATGATGTCAGAAGTTTCCATGGGTTAGCAACCTTCTACATAAAGTTCATAAGAGGGTTTAGTCATATTTGTGCACCCGTGCTTGACACCATAAAAGGAGGACAGAAGTGCAGATTTGCTTGGACTAAGGAAGCAGATGATTCTTTTGAAACATTGAAGAAGGTGGCACAGCAGCCAGTCCTTGCACTTCCAGACTTTAATAAGATCTTTTAGGTAGAATGTGATGCCAGTCACATGGCCATTGGAGCAGTACTCAGTTAAGAAGGAAGGCCAATTACATTTTTTAGTGAGAAGCTCAATGATGCTAAAAAGAGGTATTCCTCATATGATTTGGAAATGTATGCTTTAGTCCACTCACTCAAGAAATGAAGGCATTACTTGATGCCAAAGGAATTCATAGTATTCACATGAAATCAGGCTCTAAGTTTTATCAATAGCCAGGAGAAGCTAAACAACAGACACATGAAATGGGTAGAAACTTTACAAGCTTTTACTTTCACATTGAAGCATAAGAAAGGAGTCAAGAATAAGGTAGCAGATGCCTTGAGCAGGAAAGCTCTAACAATCAACCAGATTCAGTTAGAAAGTGTTGGATTTGATTCATTGAAGACCATGTATGATGTTGATGAAGATTTTGGAGAAATATATCAGGTATGTACTTCTTTTGGAGATAAATATCATGTTGAGTTCTCTCAATTTCTGATCCAGGATGGATTGCTATTCAAAGGTGGACAGTTGTGTATTCCAAGGTGTTCTATGAGGTTGAATATCATTAAAGAGAAACATTGTGGAGCTATGGCAGGTCATTTTGTTTTGGATAAGACTCTTGATCTTGTTCGAAGACATTACTATTGGCCTAAGTTACAATCAAATGTCAGAAAGTTTGTAGAGACATGTGTGATATGTCAAAAAGTGAAAGGGAGATCAACTAATGTAGGTTTATATCAGCCTTTACCCATTCCTTCCAGACAATGGGAAAGAATAAGTATGGATTTTGCCTTGGGTTTACCAAGGAGAAGGAAAGGATTTGACAGTGTTTTTGTTGTAGTGGACCGATTCAACAAAATGGCATATTTCTTGCCATGCAAAACCACTACTGATGCTTCATATATTGCAGATTTTTTTTTCAAGGAAATAGTCAGAATACATGGGTTGCCATTGAGCATAGTGTCAGATAGGGATGTGAAGTTTATTGGTCATTTCTAGAGAACCCTTTGGAAGAAACTAGGCACAAATTTGTCTTTCTCATCCGTATATCATCCTCAAACGGATGGACAGACTAAAGTAGTCAATCGTTCCTTAGGGAATTTGCTTAGATGTTTGACAAGACAACATGGAGAAAAGTGGGATACTATCCTATCTCAAGCAGAATTTTCCCATAATGATTCTATCAATAGGAGTACAGGGAAATCACCTTTTCAAATAGTGTATGGTATGCATCCAAGAGGAATTTTGGAATTGAGAGATCTACCTGTAGAAAACCCTATTAGTGCACAGGGAGAAGCTTTTGCCAAAGCCATAAAAGAGGTTCATGCTCAAGTAAAGACCTAGCTACAGCAAACTACCTTGAAGTATAAAGAATATGCTGATAAAAAGAAGAAGGATGTACAGTTTGATGTTGGAGATTTAGTATGGGTTCATTTGAAGAAGGAAAGACTGCCTAAGGGCAAATATATACTAAACATGCAGAGGAAGATTGGACCATGTCAAATTTTAAGAAAGCATGGATAGAATGCTTACGAGATACAACTACTCCCAGATCTTGGTTTATCACCTATATTCAATGTATGTGATTTAACTCCATACAAGCATAATCCAGATGAAGAACATGACCTACTACAGGCTATAGCAGCTGATGACATTCCAAAACATGATCCCCCATAGTTGCAGAAGGTGTTGGACACAAGAGTGATCAAGCAGACCCAAAACAAAAGCTATTTGGAATATCTGGTGGCTTGGCAGGGCAAACCTGATTCAGAAGTAGTATGGATGACTGAAGAGTAGATCCAGAAACATGGTGCAGATCTACATACTCTCCTCTCAAGTGGACTTGAGATTTCTTCTTCTGGGGAGTATGGTGCAGGAGCACCCCTGCACAATAGAACATAAGTATATTTATAGTATGTTTGACTTTTTGATGTAATAAGGTCCATTGGACCAATTCTTATGTTTTAGATTGACCTAGGAGGATGTGCTGGTAGTTATAAGTTTGTTATGCCAGTTGTCTTAGCTGTCTCCTCCCAGCCACTTGGAAGCTCCCAACCACTGAGAATTGAGTTGGTAGTACTTGTGAGGAGTTACTATTTATGCCCTAGATCAGTTTGTTTTAGGAAGGTGAAGTAGATACAGTAGACTTGGAGATTGAATAGAGTATTGTAACATAGTAGGACTGTGAGATCTCTATGAAATTCTAATTTGAAAGTAAGAGATCCCATTGATTTCATTTGTCTGGTTTACAAGCTATCTGTGTATTGATTCTTTTTGGTTACAGGCGAATGGATCCATCCAACCCTTCCACCAGTTGATTCTCTGAATCGGTGGAATGGGCATGTATCATAGTTTAGTTTACATTTCTGTTTCTCTATTTATGCATTTCATGTTCGTGGGATCGATTGTTAGCATGCTATGAGTTATCCTAGCATCATGATGTGCTAGGGTTTAGAAGGATAAATTCTAAGCTTGAATTGTTCAAGAGATGATCCAGCCTGATCGTCATGTTTTCTATATGAAATTGTGAAGTTCTGAGAGTTTTGCCAAAAATATACATTTGACGGATAAACAACATTCACATGCGACATTACAGACTGTGTATATTGCATTTGCATCTATGCGCATATTGCTATCTAGATCGAGTCTTGAAACTTATGAAAGTGCATGTTTTGAAGGCATCAGGATGATATAGGGTGGATATATATTTCCTATATATATCATCTGCAGGATCATCATTTCATGTGTATTCATCATCCATATATCATTGTTTTATGCTGGAGCATGCACGCAGGCGAAGGTACAATCAAACAGGTCAACGGTGGGTCAAAGTCACATTTGATAAAGAAAGGAGGATGATCATCTTTTGTTTGAACATCGAGTAGCTGAGGATCACATAGATCTCAGGATCGTCATCAGGACATTCCCAAATATCACCTGATAAAGTTTTATCCTGCTGATGACAAGTGTTTTGGCATAGGCATAGGATATCGAGGTGATCAGTGTGTAGTGTTCACGGGAGGAATATTGGGTGGAATATTCGTCGTATGCATAAAGTTGAGTATTGTCATCAGGATGTGTTAATATGATCCGATAAGTTATATCCTGATGCTGGTTGTGTAAGTTGGTCAAATATCGGGGTGACGTAAGCATCGGAAGAGAGGTGCATGAGGTTGTCATCATTAGGATAAATGGAAGAACCTGATATTTTATATCTTGCCAATAAAAGGTACAGATGATGCCGAACATCATGATGCTATAGATAGAGTTTGGCGGTAAGGTGAATAGTGATCGTCAGGAGGATAATTGTGTTCGCCAAATATGATGATGCTGAACAAAGTATTAGCTATTTGGTGGGTTTAATTTGTTTTTCACCCTGTTTGTAAGCTTTTACTATGTGGCTCTGCATCAGATACAATCACCAATGATTATCCTTAGAACACCTTATCTTACATTCATTCCTATGCTCTCTCTTGAAAAGATGCAGCACTTGCGGATGAGGAAAGGTCTCTCACATTAAATCCTTTATTGATGGATGTCAAGATCACTCAAAACAAATCACTTCCACCTCCTACGAGGGTAGTGAATACGTGTACTAGTGCTACTACAATATCAATAAGTTCAATGCAAAATATGATATATCCTGAGTTGATAGACATGGATTGTCTATCAGGAATATCTGATTGAACTAAGTATTTCTCCCTCAAGCCACACTTGTAGTAGCAACTATTCTAGTTTCTCTCAAGCGTGGCCTCCTCCTAGATATATATGTTGTTAACATTGTGTTGTGTTCCCCCATGATGTGTTATGTGTTGTTTACATCTCCTTGGATGACCCTTGATACCCTTGTAAGGTCAAGTATACTAGAAGACTACCTCTATTGTGACCATTCTTCTATTTGTATCATCATTCTTCTATCTTTCTTCTCCTCTATTTTATTGTTGTGTGTCGTGCCTTAGAGGCATAGTATTGCAGTTGATGACCTATGGGCATCCTTGATGCAGAGCATCTATGACAACAGTAGCATGGTCATAACTTAAACATGACCAACACATGGTCTCTAACCCAAAAACTTCATTCTACACTTTCAAGGATGCCTAACTCCATCTGATATTCCACCATCTCCATTATGCAGACTCTGCAGGACAGCAACATCTACCATACCCCTCAGTCACAATCTCATAACTCCAAGAATAGGACAATCACACTATCCATCTTAGAGTGGTCTCTATCAACATAAGTTCAACTTTATTGTAGCATACCTACCAAATTCTTAATGCCAAACAACATGATGAATAAAACTCACTACATTCTTGGTATGACTGCTGTCCTTTCCTAACACATGGTTCTACAGAGATTTCTCACATGCCCCACACTCACCTATACCATTCTCCTGCCTCCACATTCCTCACAAGGCCATGTCCCAACTATTATACAACCCATTCCATTGAGTAGTGCAGGCAAAGATCAATTGAATGGGGAATAATCCATTGGACTGTCAAAAAGAGCCTAAACTAGGTTTTCAATCCCTCTTTCACAAAACAGTGATTCTCCCACACCAAGAGCACTATCAAGATCCCAAAATAGGATTAAATTAAAACTAAATCAACCTCCCAACATCCCACTACAATCATAAGCTATGAGGAAGCCGTACAGGTATGGTTTGGTGCAAGAGGACAGTGATTTTTTTCAGTTGTGACAACAGATTTGAGGGCAGATTACAAAAACAAAGATTTCTTTCACCTAATTCTATGTGAAGCCTCCAAAATAGACTCAAATCAAAGCTGATTCCAAGCTCTTTCCATCCATTACAAGCTTGTGCCTTGACAATGCCGTATATGTACGGAATATACAGAAAAAAATAGTGAATTTCTTATGGAGACAGCAGAAAAACAGTTTTTAGAAATCCTGCTATAACTTTCCTCTAGATTAATATCAAGACACCAAATAAGGCTCAACACCAAGCTAGTTCAGTCCTCCAACCTTCCACTTCACACTTGGGTAGAAAACCAGTCCGTACAATCGCGGGTACGGCTGGTAACAGCAAAGGAAAAACAAAAAAATAGAAAAAAACTAAAAAAACAACAGTCTTTTTGTTTATTTTTCTCCATTCCTTCAATATCTCCGTACAATACCACCTCCCTAGGCTTAAAACAAGCCTTAAACATAGCATGGAGTGAAGTGGGGTCGATCCAACTGCCCACCATCATGCCTTTTTTCAGTTTTGTAACTGCAGCTTTAAAGATTGTTATTAGAAACTGTCCAATCTTGGACTTCATCGGTGGTTTTCATGATTAGAATGTTTTTTAACTCTTGACTAACCTTTGGACAAGGTTTAACACATCAACACACCCTTTGACATGCCTTTAAAAGGCCTAGAAACACTCAACTTAAATGACTACCTATAACAATTTTAAATGCCTCAACAAAGGCTTACATAAGAACTATTGCAAACTACCTAACATAACAAAAGATTCTTTCGACATTGGGACATAGTCCAACTACGACATGGCTTCCAAGCCTCATAACATCATTAAAATGGTCTCGAAGACCTTATTAAACAAAACAAGACAACTGAACATTTAATCAAAACTTAAATATCTAGGTGCTCCTACACCATACTCCCCGGCATGATGAAAACTCTTGTCCCAAGAGTTAGGGGATCTACTCCATCCAGTCTTCCATCTTGTCGGGATGTTCCTCTGACTAGTGACAGGGAACATGAACTCTCCAAAAGTTATCTTTCTCCTTCTCCAACCTGCATGGCTCCTGTAAACAATGTTGGAAACATAAAACCTGTTGTGGTGTCCTTGCCTAGGACCTTGCTGCTGCAATGCTTCAGCTCTTTTTAACTAGAGCTTCTGATTTGTTGGTTTTTTCCCAGACTGGATGCTTATTCCCAGATTTCCCTACAAGGTAGCCATCAGTGATCAACAAGATCTCTGGGCCAGGGGCCAACAGTGTAGGAGATAGACTCTATATTTTATCTCCTCTTCTTCTTCAGGCTCTGCAAGACCTAGGGGGGTATTCCCTACTCAACATCCATGAGGATATGCATACAAGGCTGGGATGCTGACAGAAAGCAGTTAAGTCCTCCTGTAAGTAGACCAAAACTGAAAGATAAGAGCAAAGGGGCTAGCTTTGGGCCTATTTGCAGTTGTAGACAGAGGACTGAGGATCCTAAAACTAACTCTAATGTCCTAATGGTTGTTTTAGATTTTGATTTGGAGTTTAAGTTTGGATACAAAGCTGGACATGGTTGTAACACAAACACAAAGCAAGATTGGTGCCTATCCAGGGCCTGGATTCAGTAGACATACACCTGTGAATGATCAGCATGAACAGCTAGAACTGGATTTCAAGGGGATATATGTGATATCTACCTTACAGATATCTCCCAATACAGAGTGTTGAGTTATCTCTACTTATGGCATCCCTACTGCAGTATACCCTTCCCAATGTTCAACCTGAAAACAGTTTAATCTACCCCTTGAGCAGAAGTTAAAAGATCAGACATTCAACATAGGAATTCTATGCTCTAGAATCTAAACATTACTCAAATATCCAGATTCAGAAGAAGAATACATGCAATACTGGAGACAGAATTAACACAACACATGCTAAGATAGCATTTCTCATATAAGATTAATCATGAAATCAGTGGGTTCATGCCAAAAACATACAACAAGAGATACATAAACTCACAGGTTAAGCTGTACAGAACAACCAGATCAGCTTGTTATGAGTTACAGAGCCAAAAATCTTCAACTTTCAACAACCACAAATGAGTAACACTTCCTGCTTATAACAGACAGGTAGTGTACCATAGCAATTAATTACATGGTTGACCAAAAAATCCCACCAGATACACAGTATCAGGAAAATGGCGCTCAAACACATTACCAGATTGGCGCCCAAACATGAATGCAGCAGGTAGGGGAGGAGACAGGAAGATATCTCGAGCCCTGCGCCACTGTCTGCTGATGTACACCTTCAATCGGGTACCAGATCCGCCCATACCTCTGCAACCTTCGCCATTAATGGTGCACCAACCCGCGGCCTTGGGAAAAACATCTAACAGTCAATCGCAACCATTTCCCGCCGAGATTCATCATCATGATATTTGAAAATGCAGGATATCAAAATCCCACATGCACCCCGCAGCAACCTCATTAACACTTTATATACTAGGTCATGAGCATATATGATGTCGGTGCTTTTGCTCCTGACGACACTAGTATAAGACTTCATCATCATCATCCTCCAGCAGCATGATATCCTGTCGCTTGAAATATCACCCTGACGTCAGCATCATATCGCAATATAACCTGCATGATAATCGCCTTCATCGGCACAACCTGATCCATCGGAGGAACATCCTCCTGCTGAGCTTATACCAAAAGTCTGGCCGATGAACATCCTGATGATGTCATAATCATATCCTGCTGATGTCATCATCATATCTGCCTACTGCGCACCTCCTCATATCCGGATGACGTCATCATCATGTTTGCAAATATCGGGGGACCTCCACAAGATGATCTGTGTTAGAAATATGACCCCCCCGGACCTCGATGACGTCATCATCATATTAACATCAGGATGATATTCGGAAGACAACCGGATATTTGGAAATATCATCCTGATGCACAATATCAGGTTGCACTGTAGCTTCACTATAAGATCGGGGCGATAGATGAATATGATGATGCTTGAAAAGATCACCCCCACTAGATAATGCACGAAGCCGGCAAGCGGATAACTCCTTGATATCAGCATCATCATGACGCTGGAACAAACATACACCCGGGTGATATGAAAATATCACCCCCTCCTTCGGAAATATCATGATACAGATAGACAGAGAAATAGATATCACCCTGACATAAGAATGACATCAGCATCATCAGGATGATAAAACAACGAACATGAAGTGATACAACATCATCAGGATGATATTGACTAAGATCATCCTGACGTTCAAAATATGATGACCCTAGTGAATATCGGGTCGCACTTAGAAATCTTCAACATCATCATCAGGATGATCATAACCAAGATCACCTGATGATAAAAATATTACCCCGGCGAAATATCATGAAGGCAGAAAATATGATGACCCCCGCGAGCAACACGGTGATAACTGGAAATATGATGATGATGACGACGACCCTTAAGAAAGAACAAGTCAGGTCGAAACAACTCAAAGAATAACCCCTTCAGAAAATCGGGGCAACATCATCATCATGTTTGGGCAAGGTGATAATTGGAAGATCACCGGATACTTGAGAAATCACCCCCGCAAGCAAATCAGGGCGCATTGTAGCTCGTCAGCAGGATCAGGATAAAAACCAAACATCACCCGATATTGAAATATGATGATGACGATGAGAAACCGGTCGACGGAGAACATGATGATGCCGACCACCATCAAAGGAAATATGATGATGATGACCTCCTCTTCAAAGAAAATATGATGATGAAGCTGAAAAAATGCTGAGGAGGTCCAACACTTAGAACATTTTTTGGATACTTAGGGAAAGTGCCTGCATGGAAATTGCTCAAAAACTGTCAGTCAATTCAGGCACTAACATGATTCATTCCTCCTTGGACCTTCTGCTGTTTGCCTTCCTTCTTCTAGCTCCGTATAGGACACTCAATGTCCCCTACCTTAACATAACTTAAGTCCCAAGCCTGCTGCTCTCTAGGACTGTCATCCACTCTACTCTGTTGCAACTATTGCTACTATGTGCAATCACCCTGAACCTGCACATTCAACTTCAATTTCTCTCCAAAGCAAATTGTAACCTGTTCCTTCTTCTCCTCACAAGGTAAAGGAATCAACTTGAACTTCTTACCATCTTTGTGCACTACATAGGTATTAGTATACCCATCATGAATTGTCCTTCTAGAATACTGCCATGGTCTGCCCAAGATTACATGCCCACATGTCATAGGAATAACGTCACACAAAATAGAGTCCTGATATGGGCCAATTGTGAAGTCAACATAAGCCTTCTTAGTGACCATTACCTACTGCTCCTGACTCACCCAAGTGACATGGTAAGGACTGGGATGATCAAAAGTCTTCAACCCCAACTTATTCACCATTTCCCAAGAAACTAAGTTATCATGAGAACCTGAATCTATAATCAACTTGCATATCTTGCCATGGCTCAAACAATTAGTTTTAAAAATAGATACTTGTGGTGGTTGCTGCATCTTACCTCTTTCCACCATGAGCATCTCTCCATCCATCATAGGAGAGGCTGACGACATTTCTGGTTCTTTTGGCTTCTCCTCCTCTTGTGCCAAGTGAACTCTTTTATCCTTGGTCTTGTCAACACCATCCTTCTTGGGACAATTGAAAGATGTGTGTCCCACCTCATTGCAGTGGTAACATCTGCCTGTGAACACCCCTCTTCTTGATCCAAATCTACCTCCACCTCTATGTCCACCTCTCTGTTCTGTAGACAACTCCTTACACTTCTCATTGCTGTTCTGAACTTCATTAGTAGGTTTGCCCCTACCTCTGTTTCCTCTTCCATAACCTCCTAGCCTTTCTTGCTTCCTCTTCACTCTCTCTTCAGCCCTGATGGCTAATTGAAAACACTCTCCAAGTGTTTTTGGTACTACTAACCCAATCTCATCCTGCAAGTTATACCTAAGCCCATTAAGGTACCTTGCCACTTTCTCTTCTTCATCTTCCAGCCGACCTCTAATACTAAGCTTATGAAATTGCTTAGTATAGGACAGAACATCCATGTCCTTCTATTTCAGATTCTGCCTCATCCTCTTTGTTTGAATGGAGTAATCAGATGGAAGAAACTGATCCTTCATCATGTCCTTCATCCTACTCCAAGAAGTGATTTTTGATGCACCTCTAGCCATTCTTTCTATCTGCACACTACTCCACCAGGTAAGTGTTGTTCCTCTCAGTTTTGTCTTTGCAAACTTGATCTTCTTTTCATCACTCATCTCCTCATACTCAAAAAAATTTTCCAGGGCATCTATCCACCCTAACACTTCTTCACTATCCATCTTCCCTTGATAGATAGGTAGCTCTATGTTTGCCTTAGTTCCACTTCCTTGGATTGCCTTTAGCAATCTTACAAACTTCTTTTCTTCAGCATCTAACTCATCCTCAGGAGGATTCTCATCTGCATCCTCATCTTCTTTTGACTCACTTTGTTCAACCTTTCTTGGATTCTTCTCTAATGCTTCCAATCTTGCCAAGATTGTTGCATTCTCCCTTCTTACTTGCCTCAGCTCTCTGTCTCTGGTAGCATCATGTTCTCTTCTGTCCCTCAGCTCTTTCTCTCTTGCCTCTAAGGCTTCTCTTAGCTCAACATTCTCTCTTGCCATCTAGTTCTTTGGAGGCATCTTTACAAACTCTCACAAACCTTATCTTCTTCACAAGATCCACAACACCTTCAAGGATCTACTAGCTAGATCTGATACCACAATTTATGCAGAGCATCTATGACAACAGTAGCATGGTCATAACTTCAACATGACCAACACATGGTCTCTGACCCAACAACTTCATTCTACACTTTTAAGGATGCCTAACTCCATCTGATATTCCACCATCTCCATTATGCAAATTCTGCAGGATAGCAACATCTACCATACCCCTCAGTCACAATCTCATAACTCCAAGAGCAGGACAATCACACTATCCATCTTAGAGTGGTCTCTATCAACATAAGTTCAACTTTATTGTAGCATACCTACCAAATTCTTAATGCCAAACAACATGATGAATAAAACTCACTACATTCTTGGTATGACTGTTGTCCTTTCCTAACACATGGTTCTGTAGAGATTTCTCACATGCCCCACACTCACCTATACCATTCTCCTACCTCCACATTCCTCACAAGGCCATGTCCCAACTATTATACAACCCATTCCATTGAGTAGTGCAGGCAAAGATCAATTGAATGGGGAATAATCCATTGGACTGTCAAAAAGAGCCTAAACTAGGTTTTCAATCCCTCTTTCACAAAACAGTGATTCTCCCACACCAAGAGCACTGTCAAGATCCCAAAATAGGATTAAATTAAAACTAAATCAACCTCCCAATATTCCACTACAATCATAAGCTATGAGGAAGCCATACAGGTACGGTTTGGTGCAAGAGGACAGTGATTTTTTTCAGTTGTGATAGCAGATTTGAGGGCAGATTACAAAAACAAAGATTTCTTTCACCTAATTCTATGTGAAGCCTCCAAACTAGACTCAAATCAAAGTTGATTCCAAGCTCTTTCCATCCATTACAAGCTTGTGCCCTGACAATGCCGTACATGTATGGAATATACAGAAAAAAATAGTGAATTTCTTATGGAGACAGCAGAAAAATAGTTTTTAGAAATCCTGCTATAACTTTCCTCTAGATTAATATCAAGACACCAAATAAGGCTCAACACCAAGCTAGTTCAGTCCTCCAACCTTCCACTTCATACTTGGGCAGAAAATCAGTCCGTACAATCGCGGGTACGGCTGGTAACAGCAAAGGAAAAATAGAAAAATAGAAAAAAACTAAAAAAATAGCAGTCTTTTTGTTTATTTTTCTCTATTCCTTGAGTATCTCCGTACAATACCACCTCCCTAGGCTTAAAACAAGCCTTAAACATAGCATGGAGTGAAGTGGGGTCGATCCAACTGCCCACCATCATGCCTTGTTTCAGTTTTGTAACTGCAACTTTAAAGATTGTTATTAGAAACTGTCCAATCTTGGACTTCATCAGTGGTTTTCATGATTAGAATTTTTTTAACTCTTGACTAACCTTCGGACAAGGTTTAACACATCAACACACCCTTTGACATGCCTTTAAAAGGCCTAGAAACACTCAACTTAAATGACTACCTATAACAATTTTAAATGCCTCAACAAAGGCTTACATAAGAACTATTACAAACTACCTAACATAACAAAAGATTCTTTCGACATTGGGACATAGTCCAACTACGACATGGCTTCCAAGCCTCATAACATCATTAAAATGGTCTCGAAGACCTTATTAAACAAAACAAGACAACTGAACATTTAATCAAAACTTAAATATCTAGGTGCTCCTGCACCAATCCTCCTACATGATTTTTCCTAAAGCACTTGTTCTCCACTATCATTTTATTGTTTACCTTCTTCTATTGATTCTACCTAGTCGGCAGATGATAAAAAACAACTAACTGATACAGACTACATGTCCCTTCAACAAGAAACACAAATTGTACCTAGTCTATACATGAAGACAGGGTTGATTTATATATCTGACGCTTGGCTAGTAGAATCACTCCATGTGATATTTGATGTTGCCCTATCTTTCTAATAAATCATAACAATGCATCTGCTCTATGCACTTTGATTGTTTTGTATCTCACCTTGTTGTTACACTTGGTTCTAAGATACATGTAGTATAAGCCCAATGGCTATACTCAAATTTGAACCTGTATGTGTAACCTTGGCGTCTTTGTTTTCATGCATAGCTTTAATGTTTTTCTTAGATTAATATGTGTTTGAGGGAACATTCGACGATCGTAAGCACATGTAACCTTTGGGGGCATGGACTTTGCGAAAGCTTTTTTTCCCTTGTGTGTTTTCTCTCTACCATAATGTGCTTGATATCGGTACATGACATCAACCACCTTAAGGTGGGGACATATATAAGGTAAGCTATCTGATGATTTTGGTACTAATAGAGTGTGTTTGTAAGCCCTCTGTGGAGGCAGGATGTTGTATCTCCAGTGTGAGTGCACATCTTTATCTATATTGCAAACCCCTCTACGGAGGTAGGATATCATGCATATGCTTTTATTCAAAAGCCCTCTGTGGAGGCGGGTATGGTGTATCTATTGAGCTAGTGCACATCCTTTCTCTTTCAAAAGTCCTCTGAGTAGGTGAGGTTGGATCTGAGACTATCCTCCCTTAAGCATGTCTTTAGTAGTTGTTGTGGCATAAGCCCAATCGTCAAGTGTGTCTACAACATGTTTGATATGGTGGGAACTTAGCAATAAGCTCCTTCTATTGTCGTGTTTGCTATGTTTAAGACATATAGTATGTCTTTGGCATGCTATATGATGCTCATGTTTTCTGTGTGTCTTCTGTGTGTTTTTCCTCATGTGTAGTTTCAAGGGTGTGGTGAAATTCCCCTCCTACACTTGGGATTTGTATGGCATGTTTTCTCCCAAGCATAGTATGAAGGGTGTGGCGAAATGCCCCTCCTATGCTTTGGGTTTTGTATGGCGTGCTTTCTCTCAAGTGTAGTCTCAAGGGTGTGGCTAGATGCCCCTCCTACACTTTAGGATTTGTTTGGTGTGTCTTCTCCCTCATATGTAGTTTTAAGGGTGTGGCAAAATGCCCCTTCTATATTTTGGATTGTGTGTTGCATTTTTAGTTTCTATGTATCTTTATATATATGGAGATGAAAAAGAAATATTACTGTATTCATTGTGTTTTGCATGACTACTCTTGTATCTTCATCATGTTTTTTGTGTCTTTAATACTGTCTTCTCCGTGTCTTGCATGCCTGTTACTATCTTCATTATGTTTTGCACATCTGCGATGTGTTTTCTCTAATACTTACATGAGACTGGGGGCTAGAAATAGTTCCTCAATCTTTGTGTATGCATTAGCTTCAAGTACCTGGCATGTTTGTTGTGTTCTAACCTTACTTTAATGCATGTATGGGTCTAATATCATAAATACATTAAAGTGGGGGCTAAATGATATGTTGTAAAATGTCCCCCTTGGATGTTTACCTCCTAAGTTTAGCTATCGGGTCCCTTAATTTTCATGATACATGTTATAATTGAATCCCAAGACAAAATGCCCTGAAACCCATGTCAAAATGGACTTATGGGACAATTTAGAGCTTAACCCTATCCTAAAATTGGTCCCAACACAAGGGTTCCTGTGCCCTTGCCCTGCCCTATTTTGGTAGGTTCCCAAATTTGAATGTTGGTTGGAGACTGTTAAAAGGTGTCTGTTGCTGACATCTTGAGTTTGAATTACAAAATTAAAGCAGGAAGGCATATATAAGCATGTTTAAGGTTTCATTTATAAACTAGAAGACGATTATGATATTTTGGCAAACTTATGATTTTAGAGTATTCAAGGCATTCATTGTGTTGGAGAGCTGAATATTGTTGTTGTGTTTGTTATTATAGATTTGAATTCATCTTCTCATGTTGTGAAAGATCTTCATTTACTTGAGAGCTACACCTCTGAGGTGATATCTATTTGTGCTTCAAATAATCGTTTATCAATTTGTTTTTGCCTCTGTCCTACAACGATATGCACTCTCTATCTAACAATGATGTTGGAAGGCTTGAATGCCATTTTGGGGCTTGACTGAGGCAAGCTCCTAAATGCCACAACTCCCAACCCCTCTTCTTGTGATTGCAGGTGACAGGTGTTGGATTGTGAAGAGTGGAGTCGTAGAGGACTATGCCATAGCATAAGGAATCAGGATCTATAGAAAAAGGTGGGAAATAGCTCTAGAAGGGCTTTGGCACTTGCTCTTTTGCCCCTTAGTTTCATGTCACAGAGAATCTCTAAAGTGGTTGCAGTCAATGATAGAAAAGATCCCCAAGCCCTTAGAAAAAGTAGTACCTTGGGCTTGGGTGCCCATTCTTTAGCCCCTGACTTTTTTGTATTCCAGAACTTGAAATCTTGTATGTATCTAATCTATTTTTAGTCTATCTTTGTAGAAGGATTTATCAGGTTTCATTCGTTTGTTTACGATTTTGCATAATTAGGGTTTCAAGCTAAATTAGACTAAAATCAGCACACTAATCAATCAATTCCAAATTTCCCTATCATTACACGTGACAACGAACATGTAGATCAATCCTCTTTCCTATGTTGTGATTCAACTTGGTTAAATGTCCTTTAATGTGTGTACTGAAAGGAGGATCTAACTAAATCATCTATCAATCTCATCTTCCCTCTTTTCCTACATAACATTTTGGCGAACTTGTGTTTAAATTGAAGTTTACACCTTGTTGAGTGTTGTACTTCAGATTTGTATTCATTCAATTCATCATTTTCAATATACATTTGAAACTCAACAAAAAAATTATTGAAAAATTTGAAAAAATCAAGTATCCTAGGCTTGCATTTAGACATGGTTTACACTATTTTCATTGCATTTCATCTAAATTATTTAATTCTCTAATATTTACATTAGATCTGATATAAATTATACCATTACATCATTACATAATCATTTACATTGCATTTTCATGCTTCATTTGTTAGAATTTGCTTGAAATCTTACATTTTTCATATAACCTAGTCTTTGCAAAAGCTAGGGTTTGTGGTTCAAATATTGTTCCAGATTTTACAACTCATTTAAATCTGATTTTTGAATTTAGTGTTCCATTATTATGTGTTTTTTCATTTAGAGTTCAAATTTTGCATTTACACGTGTATTTCAACAAAAAATAGCATATTCATTCATACTTCCTTAAAATTTGACTTGCATTGAGCATCATAGATTTTTGTGTCATTTTCAAATATGATCTAAGTTATTTAATACCATCCATTCATCATTTTGTATACTTTCATGCCTTAATTTCATTATTAAGGGTTTCAAAAAGCCTTGCATTTTTACTACATTTTAGCTAATCTTTCATCTAGCATTGTAAGATTGGTGTGTTGTGACAAATTTTTCTGCATCATTAGACTGATTAAAAAGGTTTTGATTTTCTACCCTCATCATTCTCATCATTTCATTACATATTTTGTGCATTTGCATTGAAAAAAGTGAAAAAATGAACATTTTAGGTGCATAAATAAGCATAAAGTGGTGTTGTTTCATTACAATCATCATAAATATCTTGCATTTTAGATCTCACACTCATATTCAAACATATATTCATTTTTCATTTGAAAACTTTGCATAATTTCATATCATTTTGTGAAAATTGACATAGTTTTAATTACATAGTGTGTATTTCAACACTAAGTATTGTTACTCCTTTCCACATCTTTTGATAAAAACCTTTAAAATCATCAACTGGGCCTTGTTGTGTTGTACTCTTTCTTCCTATGCACTTTGTTTGTTGTGGAATTTGTGGGTATTTTTACATGATTTCCACAAACAAGTGATTTGGTACGAAATTGTCTCACTTATTATGCCTTGTTGATCATTGTGAAATTTGTGTGTATTTGAGCACTTTCAAACTAGCATCATGGATACTTCTTGTCATTCATCATTGGAAGCTTTGTTTTCATACATTATAGACATTATAATTTTTGCAAATTTACTGATGAATATCCTCAAGTCTTAAAACAAATTGCATATATTTATGATGTTGATATTTCTATGTGTTCCACATATGAAATCCTTTGTTACATATCTGATTTTGATAGTTTCACAAATCTCATGGGAACATATCCTATAATATTAGATGATCACACTAAATTTATAGATAGTACTAAATATGTTGCATCATTTAGTAGTGATGATTTCAATATGTTAGATGAAGCCCTAGATGACTTTATCTCTATTGAGCATTCCACTACGCCTCTTATTGCTAACACATGTGATGATAACTTAGTTTTAAATTATGATCTCTCTCCAAAATTTGTTCCCACTTATGAGGACACTTTAGAAGAAGAGGATTAATTCATTGACACATCCCTTAACATCACATCATCATCTCTTCATTCCAATGCTCTCTCTGGCCAAGACGAAGTGTTAGTGAATGAAGAACTACCACCATCTCTTTATTCCAATGCACTCTCTAACTAATATGAAGCATTAGTGAATGAAGAACACCCTCAAATAAAGAACATTCCATGGATAGATAATGAGAATTCATCTAAAAATAATAAAAATGCTCCCCCTACCATAGTGCATGAAGCCTCTATGGATCATCCTATCGATCTTCCTCCTTTAGTTGAATATTCAAGTACTTTGGACATCACTAAGGAGGTGAAGACCCTTGATCTCCCTCCTTTGATTGAATTTTCAAGTCCCTTAGATATCACTAAAGATGTGAAAACCTTGGATACCTCTCCTTTAATCACATATTTTGTGAACATCACCAGAGACACAATCACCAACAATTATCCTCACAACACCTTACCTTCCCTTCATTCCTATGCACTATCTTCAAAAGATACAACACTTGTGGATGAGGAAAGGTCTCTCACATTAAACCTTTATTGATGGATGTTGAGATCACTCAAAACAAATTACTTCTTCCACCTCCTAAGAGGGTAGTGAATAAGTGTACTAATGCTACTACAATATCAATAAGTTCAATGCTAAATATGATATATCCTGAGATGATAGACATGGATTTTCTGTCAAGAAATATCCCATTGAACTAGGTAAGTATTTATCCCTCCTTAAGCCATACTTGTTGTAGCACCTATTCTAGTTGCTCTCAAGGGTGGCCTCCTCCTAGATATTTATGTTGTTAGCATTGTGTTGTATTTCCTCGTGATGTGTTATGTGTTGTTTAGGTCTCCTTGGATGATCCATGATACTCTTGTAAGGTAAAGGATACCGAGAGACCACCTCTATTATGACCATTCTTCTATTTGTATCATCATTCTTCTATCTTGTGTCTCCCCTATTTTATTATTATGTGTCATGACTTAGGGGCATAGTGTTGCGGTTGATGACTTGGGGGCATCCTCCTATGTGATTTTTCCTAGGGCACTTGTTCTCCTCTCTCATTTTATTGTTTACCTTATTCTAGTGATTCTACTTAGTCAGTGGATGATGAAAAATAAACAACTAAGTGATACGGACCTCGTGTCCCTTCAACAAGAAATGTAGATTGGACCTAGTCCATACATGAAGATGGGGTTGATGTATATATTTGACACTTGGCTAGTAGAATCACTCCATGTGATATTTGATGTTGCCTTATCTTTCTAACAAATCATAACAATGCATCTGCTCTGTGCACTTTGATTGTTTTGTATCTCGCCTTGTTGTTACACTTAGTTCTAAGATGCCTGTAGTATAAGCCCAATGGCTATACTCAGATTTGAACTCGTATGTGTAGCCTTGGCTTCTTTGTTTTTATGCATAGCTTTCATTTTTTGCTTAGATTAAGATGTGTTTGTGGGAATATTCAGCGATCATAAGCACATGTCACCTTTGGGGGCATGGGCTTTGCGAAAGCTCTTTTTCCCTTGTGTGTTTTCTCTCTACCTTAATGTACTTGATATCGATACATGACATCAACCACCTTAATGTGGGGCCATATATATAAGGTAAGCTATCTGATGATTTTGGTACTAATGAAGCATGTTTGTAAGCCCTTTGCAGAGGTGAAATGTTGTATCTCCAACGTGAGTGCACATCTTTATCTATATTGCAAAGTCCTCTACGAAGGAGAGATATCATGCATATAATTTTATTCAAAAGCCCTCTGTGGAGGTGGGTATGGTGTATCTCTAGAGCTAGTGCACGTCCCTTTTATTTCAAAAGTCCTCCAAGTAGGTGAGGTTGGATCTAAGACTATCCTCCCTTAAGCATGTCTTTGGCAATTTTTGTGGCATAAGCCCAACCATCAGGTGTGTCTGTAATGTGTTTGAGATGGTGGGAACTTAGCAATAAGCTCCTTCCATCACCTTGTTTGTAATGCTTACGAAGTATAGTATGTCTTTGGCATTCTATATGACACTCATGTTTTTTGTGTGTCTTCTGTGTGTTTTCCCCTGTACGTAGTTTCAACAGTGTGGTGAAATGTCCCTCCTACAGTCAGGCTTTGTATGGCATGCTTTATCCCAAGCATAGTCTCAAGGGTGTGGTGAAATGCCCCTCCTATGCTTTGGGTTTTTTATGGCATGCTTTCTCTCAAGTGTAGTCTGAAGGGTGTGTTGAAATGCCCCTCCTACACTTTAGGATTTATTTTGTGTGTCTTCTCCCCCATATGTAGTTTCCAGGGTGTGGCGAAATGCCTCTCCTACATTTTGGGTTGTGTGTTGCATTTTTACTTTCTATACATATTTATATATATGAAAATGAAAAAGAAATATCATTGTATTCATTATGTTTTACATGACTGCTCTTGTGTCTTCATCATGTTTTTTGTGTCTTCAATATTGTCTTCTCTGTGTCTTGCATGCCTGATACTATCTTCATTGTGTTTTGCACTTCTACGATGTGTTTTCTCTAATGCTTACCTGAGATTGGGGGCTAGAAATAGTTCCTCAATCTTTGTGTATGCATTAGCTTCAAGTGCCTGGCATGTTTGTTGTGTTCTGACCTTACTTTAATGCATGTATGGGTCTAAGATCATACATACATTAAAGGGGGGGGTAAATGTTATGTCGTAAAATGTCCCTCTAGGTCTTTTACCTCCTATGTTTAGCTCCTGGGTCCCTTAATTTCCATCATACATTTTAGAATTGAATCCTGAGATAAAATGCCCTAAAACCCATGTCAAAATGGACTTCGGGGACAATTCAAAGCTTAACTCTATCCTAAAATTGGTCCCAAGATAAGGGTGCCCACATCCTTGCCCTGCCCTATTTTGGCACATTCAAAAATTTGAATGTCAGTTAGAGACTATTAAAAGGTGTCCGTTACCGACATATTGAGTTTGAATTACAAAATTAAAGCAGAAATGCATATATAAGAATGTTTAGGGTTTCATTTATAAACTAAAAGATGATTATGAGATTTTGGTGAACTTATGATTTTAGAGCATTCAAAGCATTCACTTTGTTGCAGAGCAAAATATTTTTGTTGTGTTTGTTATTGCATATTTGGCTTCATCTTCTCATGTTCTGAAAGATCTTCATCTACTTAAGAGCTACACCTCTGAGGTGATATCTATTTGTGCTTCAATCAATCATTTATCAATTTGTTTTTGCCTCTGCCCTGCAAGTATATGCACTCTCTATTTAACAATGATGTTGGAGGGCTTGAATGGCATTATGGGGCATGACCAAGGTGAGCTCCTAAACACCACAACCCCGTAACTCCTCTTCTTGTGATTTCAGGTGATAGGTGTTGGATTTTGAAGAGTGGAGTTGTAGAGGACTGTTGCAGAGCATAAAGAATCAGGATCTAAAGAAAAAGGTGGAAAATAGCTTAGGAAGGGCTTGGGCACTCGCTCTTTTTCTCCTTAGTTTCATGTCATAGAGAATCTCTGAAATGGTTGCAGTTAGTGACAGAAAAGATCTTGAAGCCCTAAAAAAAAGAAGTACCTTGGGCTTGGGTGCCCACTCTTTAGCCCCTGACTTTTCTGTATTCTAGAACTCAAAATCTAGTATGTATCTGATTTATGTTTAGTCTATCTTTGTAGAAGGATTTATCATGTTTCATCTATTTGTTTACGATTTTGTATAATTAGGGTTTCTAGCTAAATCTAATTAAAATCAGGACACTAATCAATCAATTCCAAATTTCCCTATCATTACAAGTGAAAACCAACTTGTAGATGAATCCTCTTTTCTAAGGTGTGATTCAACTTGGTTAAATGTCCTTGAATGTGTGTAGTGAAAGGAGGGTCTAACTAAATCATCCATCAATCTCATCTTTCCTCTTTTCCTACATAACATATTTAAACTTTGATTCATATATTTTCTAGATCTACTACACTCTTCTGCTAGATCCTATATATATATATATATAACTACTATGCTACATTCATCCCACTACTCCCAAACATGTAGGAGGTGGATTCTTTATTTAGAAATAATAGTTATACTAGGAAATTGATTCATGAATGGGTAAGAGTCATATTCCCATCGGAACTATACAACATTAATTACATATGCTCAAAATAATAGTGATTGAGGATCTATTAAGAAGAATAAGGATGAGTCAATTGACTCATTCATTTTCATATAAGCTCCATCTATCCATGAGAAAAGTCAAGGTTCACCATCTGTCTATGACTACCTATTGATGCTTTGCTACAGACACACTACAATTTTGGCTATAGATAAGCTATAGCCTTAGCTATAGGTTGTAAACCCTAATTGTGTTGGGCAAGTGGCAAACTCTTTTGAAATCACTTTACTACACTTAAACAAGTCATGAGCATAACAATTATCACAAATAAGACAAGAAATGCTACATTCATATGAAAATAACTATTTTTAATATATAATCATCCAATAAACAAAATGTGCATATAAAACTTTATGCTTCATTAAAGTATTTAGTAAAAAGGTCTACAAAGGATGTAGACATATATGAAATACAAATCAAACTAGGGGGCAAAGATTATCTAATATGGACAATTTTGGGACTCATCATGTGCCACCCCTTATTCCCTTGTCTTTGGTACTAAATTCACCCTACCAATTGAGATCAAGTTACCATCCTTACTCATCTCTTTGTGCAACCTCATCTTATATGAAGAATGTGGAGTAGCACAAGTGCATGAGCTAGAAATTCAAGTGATGAAAATTGAATCAATGTGTAGAAACCTAAAAATGTCTTAACCCTTCAACCTTCTTTCTGCATCATCCATACCACTAGTTAATCTTTCCTTTCACCCAATTAATTAAATAAATTCATAATTATTTAACTAATCATCCCTAATCATGCATCCTTAGCCATCCTTCATCAATTTACCCATAGTCTTGAATTCATTAATTTAATTCAGCATTATACCTTACTAACATCATCCCAATTAAATAAATAAATATGCAAATATTTATTTGGTTAATTGGTCCACTTCCCTAAACTTGATTAATTAAGTAAATTTTACTTATTTAATTAATCTACCCTACTAATCAGCCTAAACCTAGACTAGTTAATTAAATAGCTATTATTTAATTTAGCTACCCTAGCCTACATAACCCCTAGACTTAGATTAATTAAATAAATCATTATTTAATTAATCCTAAACCCTAATTAGCCCATTCACTAATTTTTTCCAGCCTCATTAATTAAGTTAATCACCCTGATTAACTTGGTCAAAGCATCATTAACTCATTCTCTCACAACCCACAAATTAAAAATTGCAAAATAATCTCATGGGTCACATGACCCTTCCACCTCACCTTATTATTTCCATGCTAGGCTCTTCTCTATGTCATGAGCTCACACATGTGAGTTCCAAAATAATCCATCTGTCACATGTCCCTCATATTCCCACATAAATTGGAATTTTAAATTCCACATCCTCCCAAGGAAATAGTATTTTATTTCCTCACAAGTCATTATCATATTAAATGAAAATCCTTCCCCAAAAATGAATTTAAAATTCATTTTTATTGTCCACTATCCATTTTTGTTGATGAGATCTTAGCCCTTGATCTCACCCTCCAATCCCATCCATTGATCCCAACTTTCAATCTCCACCGTTGGATCAATCTCCCCCTAAATTTGTCTATAAATACAAGCCTCCACAAGCCATTTTGATCATCTCATTTTATACAAATCCATTATGCCAAAATCCCTCCATATCATTTAGCTTATTGTGTTGAGAATTTGTGAAAGGCCATTTGGGTAAAGCTAGAGAGTAAGGTCTCCCCACCTTATCTAGGAGTAAGGAGTTTTCAAGGTGTTGAGAAGGTATAATTTGTTGTTTACTTTCATTTCTTTTGTGTTTTCATGTTTTACACTCATCCTTGTCTTCATTTGGCATGCTCGGTGGGACCCCCTGGTCTAAGCTAACTCCTTTTTGAGTTTTTTTGTGAAGCTTTTTGGCAGACAGAGTCCTTTAGTGCTAAAGTCTCCCATAGTTGCACTATACCTCCACAATTTAGCGCCATTGCCTGATGTTTTAGTGATATTCCTCTATGGAATAATGCTATTGTCTATTGTTTCAAAACTATTTTGGCATGACAGAGCTGGCTTTGTTAGGCTTCAAAAAAATTTATGTTGGTTTTGAACTTTTATCACTGTTTGCAACATTTTGGTCTCTATTTTTTTATAGGATTCACTAAATCTAAGGGGCTTTAATGCTCAAATTTTTATTGATATGTTTTAGGGAAAGTTAGTTTGGTATCTTCTATTTTCTCATGCAAACTAACCTTGCTTCTTGCTAACACACTAGTGTGTTTTGGCATGGAACTAATTTTGTAGCCTTCTAACACCTCATTTCACCATTTTGTACAAGACTTGTTTCTATTTTAATTAGGTTGTTCACATTTTCTACAGTTTAGCACTATATCTACCCAGAACCATACCACACAACTCTCATCCAGATAGACAAATAGGTATAATTTTCTTTACTGCTATTCAAGTCTATGTTTCAGTGCCATGTTCTAGCTTAATGACATTTTCCTTTTCTTTAGCGCTATTTCTATTTGTTGTATTTTTCTGACTACTTTAACTCTGACAGTAAACTATTTAGTGCTATGTGCAACCTTTTTAGCACCATTTCTCTATTTTGTAGCACCATCTAACACTATTTGAGTGCTATTAATCACTGTTTTAGTGCTATTTAATGTTGTTCTAGCACTATTTTCTGATAGCAACTTTGAGTTTTGTGCAAGTGACTAATAAGATCTTTGCAAGTATCATAACATTTGTCCAAGAGCATTTTTTAGACTACTAACTCATTTGTTGTAGGTTTTGTTAGTCCAAGATTTTGTTTTCCATACTAGAGTAGTTGCACTAAATTAGCTTCGTGGGAAATAAATCTTGTTTACCATGTTTGGTTTGTGTGTAGACATATGCTCTCCCCTCGCACCTTAGGGTGATCTTGGGGATCAAAAGTATACACTCAAACACTTTATTTCTTTTAAGTGTTATCCTGAATGGGTCACTTTATTGTGTATGCTCTCCCCTTGCACTTTGTGTGATCTTGGGTGATCAAAAGCAAGGGTGATTTCTTCTTAGGAAGCTTTCTTGGGGATTTCATCACCCCAAGGGATGACCTCAACCACGTGTACTAGTGGGGTATATCAAAGTGGGAGAAGGAAACTTGTACTCCAATCTAGTTATGTTGTCATTGGGATAACCTTAGGGCCCTGGGTGATTCCAGACACAAGGTGAAGTGGCTTGCCACATCCCTTCAACGGACTAGTGTTCATGGTCTTGTGCTTCATGTATCTTGTGTATGAAGAGGACTACCTAGAAGTCCGTACTCTCCTAAATTAAGACCTTTCGACCATCATACCTTATAGTACACCGCTATAGAGGAGGGGAAGATACTCACCATACCTTTATACTTGAGATAGGAATTACCTTAGGCAAGACAAAAGTCTCCTTGGTAAGGGGGTAAGGTGGTCCATGACCTTTCTTACCCTATGTATACAAGCTAAAGCACCAAAGGTATTAGTGGGGGTGGGAATCTCAGTTCACTTTGAGTTGAGATTGACCCATGACCACATCATGAGATTTACAAGGTATGATACTCCCACTTGACTAATGTTAGGATTATTCATGTGCTTGGTGTGTCTTCTTGTCGAAACTCATACAAGCTAATTTATCCAAAGTCCACCTTGAGTAAAAAAATCCATTGTGTTCTCTTATTTGATTTTTGTGCTTGCCAAGAAATCTTTGACATTATCCAAGTCCACCATTTGAACCTTTGGAATCAAACATTTGAACCTTTGAAATCCAAAATTTGAGCCAAGAATACAAAGAATCCAAGTTTTATAAAAAAACCCCATCAAAGTCTAAACATTATCCATCATTCAACACTATACACTTTCTATTTAGCACTATAAATTCACCTGTTAGCACCATTATTGTAGTGCCATGTATCAACCAATCAACATCATTTTTGTCTGTGTTAACACCATTCCTTTCTATTTTAGTACTATATTGCTCTGCATTAGCGGTATTTGCAGACCATATCCAAAACACGTTTTCTAATTTGATCCTGAATCCTTGAGCTTCATTTGACCTTAGCATCAAGATACATTTTCAAAATAATCAAAAATCCAATTATCCCCTTTTGGAGCCCAACCTTTGTCCATATTTCCATTTTCAACCTTTGTCTAAATCCATCCACATCATCCCATTAGACCTTAGAGAAATGCCACTTATATATTGGACCCTTGACCATATTCAATCCATTAATTATCATATCCCAATCTTTAAATCCACTTCCATAAGGGTTTTTAGAAACCCTAACCCAAATCCATTACCCTCTATCCAACCTTAGAGAAATATTTTGACTTTTTGGACCTTTGCTTTCCCTCAATTCCATCCAAATTTGCCATTTCCATTCACATCAAAATCCCAAAATCATTCAAATCTTAGTCTTAGTCTAATTTCCCTCATCCTCATCAACCAACATTATCCAAACCTTATCAACCTTATCCAAAATCAAATCTATCCAAACCTATCATCAACATCAAACATCAAATCATCAACATCCAAAATCAAACCAACATCCAAACTATCCTTCAAATCAAATTTGTGCAAAACTTAAGTCTTGATCTCATCATCCTCTAATTTATAGGGTACTTAAGACTTTGTCTACCTTAAGTTGTCTTGTAAATTATCCCTTTATCAACCCTTAAGGAAATTGATTTAGGAGCCTAGACAACTCCTAAGTTGATAAACTCTAAGGTATCTCATTTTATTTCATGGTCATTAGTCCTTCTTCAAGTGAAATAATCCTTTTCCCTTTTTTCCCAAGGTCATTAGTCTACCTTAGGTAAGGAGAGAACATCCTTTTGAAATCCAAATATCTAGACTTATTTGATCTCTCCCTTGATTTGAATCATCCTTTTTAAAACATCATCAAATTTGACCAACATCCTATCCAAAATCACTTCCTAAGTCATCTAATGTATCCTTGTCCAATTTTTAATTGTCTCAAGTATACTCTAATCATCCATCCCCAAAATCATCATCCTCAAAATTTGTCCTAAGTATCCCTTCTAATCAACCATCATCTTCAAATCTTATCATTGTCCCTAAACCCATTTACCTTTAATCAGCAATCCATCCATTTACCTTTGGTCCACAAAATCCTTTTAAGTCCAACCTTTAAGGTCACTCATCCAAAAATCATCCCATCATTTATCCATTAAATCCTTGGGTCTAATACTTTGAGATTCATTCTCTAAAGGTTAAGCTTTCATTTATAATCACAATTACCAATTCAAACCTATCCATACTTTATCACTCATCCAATTATCATTTAATCCTTGGGTCTAATATTTTGAAATAAATTCTCTGAGGTTATAATCCTTATCCACCTTTCCAACACCAGAACAATTCACACCCAATCCCTTGAATGCCCTTGATTATCCAAGGAGATGGAACCTTTTATAATCACTTTTGGGATGCCTAACACTGACCAAAACAATATCCCTACAATCCAACAACAATCATCTCTTGATAAAATGCTATGATAAATCCTTTTGGAATTCAATGACAAGGTCCCCCAACCAACATCAATAATGTGGATCAAGATATCTTAGACTTCATGCAAGATGCCGATTCCATGGGTATACTAGATAGAGTCCTAAAATCATATTCAAATAGATATCTTGAATTCCTCATTCAAAATGGTGCTGCCATACCCACCTCTTCACAACCATCCTCATCTAACACCATCCCTAACACAGCCCAAACTTCAAACACTACCACAAATCCCATTTCCATTTCAACCATAACAAGTCCCATCTCCACGTCAACATCAACTACAACCACATCCACACCCCAAATAACTCTCAATATTCCAAACAACACCACATACACAAGTGGTTCCATGAGTGTACCACAACTCGACGCCAATACTATAACCTTCATAACACATTTATTTTCCCAACCACCCTATAACACACCCAACACATGCAACAAACCCTTATCTAACACCACATACACACAACCCCTCGTCTCTCAACCACATATCTCACAACTACCCGCTGTGTCATCTTCCATTCAAAATCCTAACCAACAACAAATTCCACCACACATCATAACACAACTCCTTGCCTATCAACAACACCAAGTCTAGAAAAATCAAAACCAAAACCCACCTCAATATCAACAAATCCCCCATTACAACAATTGATGCTGGGGGTCAGAATTCTTCTCTTTCCTAGGGAAGACGAGTTGTATTGGTGGCTGGATAAGAAAGGTCAGTTTTATGTTAAGTCTGCTTACCATCTGCTGATCCCTGATGTGCATAAAAATGAGCTTTGGAGGAAAGTCTGGAATCATAAACTTATTCCTAAAATTAATATGTTTTGGTGGGCTCCTGTTCATAACAAAATTTTAACTCAAGATAATCTTCAGAGGAGGGGATTCACTCTGGTGAATAGGTGTTTTCTATGCCTTGAGAAGGAGGAAACAGTCTCTCATTTAATTTTGCACTGTGATTTTGCCAGGGAAATTTGGAATACTATTTTAAGGAACTTCGACATTCAATGGGTTTGTAATCCTGATGTTAGGGAAGTCATTGCTAACTGGTGCCCTACTTTCTCTCATCCATGGCTTATTGAGCTTTGGAACCAAAATCTACTTTGTCTTGGTTGGACTTTATGGAAGGAACGAAACAATAGAATATTTAGGAAAGTTGCCAGGGATTCCTCTCAAGTCTTTCAATCTTTTTCAAAGATCCTTATGGAAAGTGTGATCAACTCCCAAATCAAAACTGCGGACAAACCTCTTACCCAAGAGGAAGAGCAAATTGCGATTAATTGGAGAATTATAAACCAAATCCTAAATTATGATAATTCCAAATAGTTGTAGAGATTAAATACCAGATGGATTCCCCCAAAGCCCCATTGGCTCAAACTTAACTTTGATGGGGCCTCTAAGGATGATGGCAAGGCTAGTGGTTGTGGAATTATCAAGGATGACAAAGGATGGCTGGTTGCTGCCTATGCTGGTGGGATAGGTTTTCAAAGCAATAATTATGCTGAAGCCTCCGCTCTTTTATGGGGGGTGAAATTGGCTATTTCACTTGATATTCAACAATTGTATATACAGGGGGATTCTAAACTGATCATTTGTGTAGTTACTAAAGTGTTGACTTGTGGATGGAAACTTAAAGATATTATAGTTGATATCCAAATCCTTCTGCAATGGATCTCTAGAGTTGATATATCTCATATATATAGAGAGGGCAACGGGGTTGTTGATGCCCTTGCTGACTATGGCTAGCAATTTTCAAATTGGCAATGTTGGCGCCAACTTCAAAACATTCCCTTAAACATAAGGGATTTGATTCAAAAGGAGCCGACTTGTCAAGGATGACTCATCATGCTAAGAGAGATAGATTATTTTGTTAGCTTTCTTGGGAGCTGCTGACATGTATCTCAAAGTACGGGTTATTGTGTACTTCTTTGCTTAATGTCATTTCTGCATTATTACTCCCTTGTGTTAAGGCGAGTTGCTTATTTGATAATCATAGTGAATTTATGATTATTATGATCGAGCATGGGAAGGGTAGGCTTCAATTGGCTTTTCAAAAGGTGGCTCTGATTAATGATAATTTGTACAGCCTTATTATTATCATTCCTTATCAAGTTACTTTTTACTCTGTCAATTTCTAGTTTTGGGGGTTCTGTGTTATTGCCTCGAAGACTAAAATGGGAGGAGATAGGATTCGCACAAAGCCAATTTCCTGTAGTGAATTTAAGGACAATGCTGTGGCCTGGCACTACTATAAGGAAGGTGGTATCAGCCCTTTTCTAGAATGCCTTAATGGATATGATGAAAACCTGTCTGAGCAATTTGCTCGGTCCTGGCAAAATTAGAGAGTTACTATTGGGAGAATTAGGTTTGAGATTTCTAAGAAAGTAATTGCTATGGCAACTTGTCTATCTACTAAGGAGACCAAGATGCAAAGGAAAGTGAAAGTGGTGGACCATTCTAACCAGAAATTGTTCTTAGGGGAAGGAGAAGAACTTGTTCCCTACCAGGGAGGGTTTGAACGGGCCAAGCTGCAAGAGCCGCAGGATGAAATGTGCTTCCTCCTCATGAAATACTTCACTTTGGAGGGTCAGTTTACTAGGTTTTATAATTACCACCTCCCTTTACTTAATCATTTTAGGCACAATGCTCATATCAGTTTCCCTTTCTATTTACTGTCATCTCTTGAACATTCGGTCTTTGGGGCTAAAGCAAAGACAATTAAGAAACCTTCCAAGAAACCTGTTCCTTTGCACCAAGGTCTTATCCCCTGTTTATATAATTTTCATCTTGCTTTGGAACTGCCTAAGCCTATCCAGACCCATAGTGGTGAGATTTCTGCCAACCCTGATGATACTACTATCTCTAAAGAGCCATGCCCTTCCCCTGTTTCTCATAAAATGAAAGGGGTTTCTATTTATTTATCCAATGAGGAGACCACCATGGTAACCGTTACTCATACTCTAGCCTCTAAAGGGAGTGTAAAAAGTAAGAAGAGGAAAATTAGGGAGATGGAGGAGGATATTGTGAGGGATGCTATGGGGACCACTAAAAATCTTAGCAGTACCCCTGTGGGACCTGGCAGTAAGTCTACTAAAGATAAGAAGGAGGGTTTCTCTGCTGGGGTTAGGAGGTTAGGTAGGATTACTGGTAAGCCTGTGCTAAAAGCTAAACTGATTGATTATTTAGAGAGTGCTTCTGATGCCTCCACTTAGGGGGATGATCAATTAAATGCTAAAGACCTTGATGTTCAAGAGATTTTTGAAGATGTTGAGGGCAAGAATGAAAATAAACAGACTGATGTTGGTGCTGTCAGTGACCCTGAGGACAATGTTGATGAAGGGGAAATGATGTTTGTGGAGGAAGCTGGTGATGATACCGAGGATGGTGATGACCATAGGCATGATATTGCTGTCCTGAGGGGTCATGTGGAGAAGCTGGAATAGAAGATTTTTGATATGGGAGAGCTCATGAGCAACGTGCTTCATCGTACGACGTTGCTTAATCTTTATGTGTTGCAAGATCTTGGGGCTATTGGTCCTGATGAAAAGGAGGAGAATTTCAAAAAGTTGGAAGAATTTATTGAATTTCTAGTTAAAATATGAGAGAATGTTTCTCCTTAGTTCTGTTTATTGCTATGTTGTCTATTCTCTGCTACTTTCTATCTGCTGTCTTTAGACTGTTTATGCTGTTTATACTGTTTATGCTGGTTATGTGGGTTATGCTGTAATGGTTTCGAGGCTCTTTTGTTCTTAAGCCTTTGGGGTTTCTTTTTGTTCTAATGTAAGGGTTCAGCCCTTGGTTTTTTCTGCCTTATATAATAAAAAATAGATCCCCCATTTCCTCTGACAATTAATTCATCAACAACAATCACATGCACCACAACCTCCACCAGCTCAAGATTTATCTAGCATTGTGCAAACCTTTATCGAAAAGGTTAACGATATGCAACATGGGCACAAGAGAAAATAATATTCCTTCAAAGATATTTTCTCATATCCATTTGATAGAACTATTCCCATGCCAGCCTTCCCTAAAAAATTGAAATGCAAAAATTTGACAAGTACAAAGGGAAAGGGGACCCTAGGGAACACCTTAGGGAATTTTACATTGCTTTCCTAGAGGTCTCATACAATCACACATACTTGATGAGATTCTTTCCTAGAATCTTAGGTGGTCAAGCCACTGAATGGTTTGCTCATCTTCCCCTAACATCAAAACATTCCATGAGCTTGCGAATAAATTTGTAAATCATTTCTCCTATAACTTTGAACACAAAATATCCATGATAGACCTTTGTAAGACAAAAAAATATAGAATGGAGAATCCTTCGCTACCTTTTTACAAAGGTGGAGAAGCCTAGCAAGCAAACTCCCTTGGCCTATTCCTGAGAAACAATTAGTCACTATGTTTGTGACTAATTTAAATCAATAAATGGTATTCCACCTATAAATCCAATGCACGTCAACCTTTAAGGAGGTTATAGATGAAGGAATAACCATAGAAAGAGCCATCATTGCCAAGGGGGCTATCAAAATTTACAACAATGACAACAACAACAATAAAGTAAACAACAACAACACCAACACCTTCAACACAAACAATAACACCCAATCCAATGACAAACCCTACTTTTGGGGTAAAAACAAAAAAACCCTCAATAATAGTGTCATGGATGTGAAAGCCATCCAAAACATAAAAACCACTGTACCATCAAATCCATCCACAAGAGACAATGTAAACATTCCCAATGGACCACCCAAACAAAACAATAGACCCAAGAGGAGATTCACACCCTTGGGTGAACCTATTGAGGATGTTTTGAGAAATCTTGTCAAGGCGGATCTAATCACATTACCACCCATGCGTCCCTATAATGACAACCAATTTAAACCCTCTTGGTTTGATGAAAATGCCTATTGTGAATATCATCATGTGAAAGGGCATAAAACATGTAATTGTATGAGGTTGAAACATTGCATACAAGATCTTGTAGATAGAGGTGATATAACCATTGACAAACCTCCAAAGTAATCACCTAATGCCAACTGAGGAGCATACAAGGATCCACTTTAAGATCGAAACAAGGGAAAAGACTCTTCCTCGAATCAATCGTACAATATTATGTTTCCTCCCTCTTCTTTCAACTCCATCATGGGTTGAATAGAAGATTATTCCAATCACATCAATACTATAACCATTAGAGCCAAGACACCCAATTGTGTCATTACCACTCATCACGGCCACATCTCCATCTATGGAGCACCCACCAATGATCAATCTTCTACATTTGCACCTACCAATCCTCCATCCACTCACATGTATAACTTCCTTGTTCACCTCGGAAAGAACCCTGCTCAAATTTCCATCCTTGAGTTGCTTTGTACATCCCCCATCCACAAGGACATCCTTGACAAAGCCTTGATGGAGACCCAAGTCCCTACCAACTTGATTGTTGATCAATTCCAAGCTATGTGGGACACATCACCTCACCTCATCATCTCACTTTCTTTGAGAAAGACCTACCTACATCTAATGCCTGACATAACAAAGCCCTTCACATTGAAGTCCTAATCGACAAACATACCATCAAATGAGTCTTAATAAATGGTAGCTCTAGCATAAATCTTTGTACTCTAAAACTATTAAAACATTTGGGATACTCTAATGTGGTTGTGGACTCTAGTGTGTAAAACCATCAAAGGATATGATGATATCGAAAGATTGTCTAAGGGCACCATTAGACTTCCCATTCAAGTGGGACAAAAGATTCTAGAAACTAGATGTCAAGTTCTCAATCTTGACCTCCCATACAACATTCTCCTCGGACGATCATGGATCCATGCCATACAATCCATTCCATCCACTTTTTATGAATGCCTAAAATTTCCATATAACGGCATGGAAGTCACTATCTATGCCGATTCCCATCCTTTCCAATACTACTACTTATTGGAAGAACATGATCAAACTTTTTACCCTTACAACAATTCCACCAAAGCATCCACCACTAACACAAATCCAAAATCTTCCATCTTATACATTGATCCTTTGAACATCACATCCACATCACAAACCTCCACCACTCTTGAGGTCAAGATTAAGATAAGTGACATGGGATGTGGAGAATATGACCTACATGACACATTATGCATAGACTTACTTGCACCATCCCCTAAGACATTTAGTGCTCCTAAGAATGATGAAGTTTCCACTATAATCATCAAATGCAAGCTATCTCCCATCTTCGAGTGTAAACACTTCATGGAACAAGATGTCCTTGAAGACATATCCTCTTGGTTATACAAAGATGAAGATGAACAAAAAAAATATCCTATCCTCCCAACCAAGATCTATTGAAAGGGTCTTGAGATTTTCAAGTACATGGGTTACAAAGGACAAGGTGGCATGGGCCTTCATGAACAAGGAATTTATGAACCTATTAATGTAATAAGGAATCCTTATCACTGCAAGCTCGAATATGAAAAACAAGAGTCTACCGCCACTAAAATTGAGTGTATCTTGAGTGAGGATGCTAGGTCTTTCCCTATCATCAATAATGTCAATGAAGAGGACCATCAAGACTCCTTTGCCAATTTTTCTGAGCTTTTTGAATCATCCATATGCACCATTTACACCCTATCAACCATGCCATCAACATCTAATGATCTACCTCTTGTCTACCCCCAACTCATAGATTAGGACCAACAAGGGCCTCCCATCCTTGATGTTGCACAAAACTATGAAGCAATAGCCAAAATGATCGGGGTTAGATATCACTTTCCCCTTAGAGACCATAGAGCCAAATACATCATGGAAAACAATACATCTGCATACTTTGGGGAGACAATCCAATCTCTTAGTCACAAAAGTATGAAAATAAAAATAACATTCCCTAGTGAAAACCACTTTGTGGCACTTTCAAATGATGGAAAAATCAAAATAAAGGATGTATCCCCTAGAGAAAACCCCCTCGAGGCACTAGGGGATGATAGAATGGATCTCCCTAAAGTACCATAATTATATCAAGAAATATCATCAATCTTAGTAGAGGCATCCCATGAAATGAACCTTGGAATAGAAGAAGCACCCAAGATCACATTCCAAGCAGAATCCCTTATAGTGGAAGAAAAAGAAGATTTCTTGGCCTTCTTTAAACAAAGGAATCATAACTTTGCATGGACATATGCTGATATGCTAGGATTGGACCCTGCATTGGTTGTACACCATCTCGCTGTACATTTTGAAGCGAAGTCGGTAAAATAAAAGATAAGGAAAATGAATCCCCAAGTTGCATTTCTCATCAAAGCTGAGCTCAAAAAACTCCTAGATGTTGGATTCATTTGAATTATCGACTATCCTGAATGGGTGTCTAATATTGTACCGGTAGCTAAAGTCATTAGAGGCATCCATGTGTGCACCTATTTTAGAGACCTTAATAAGGCATGCCTTAAAGATGAATTTTTGCTATCCAACATAGATATCATTGTAGATCTCACTGCCGAACACAAAATGTTGTCTCTTATGGATCAGTTTTCTAGTTATAACCAAATTAGGATTACAAAAGATGATCAACATAGAACAACCTTCATATGTCCATGGGGAACCTACTGCTAGGTTGTGATGCCCTTTGGGTTGAAAAATGTAGGAGCCACATATCAAAGAGCCATGACAATCATCTTCCATGACCTTTTCCATAGCATAATGGAAGATCACGTAGATGATTTGTTAGGAAAATCAAAGGCTAGAGAAGACCATTTGAATGTGTTGGAAAAAATATTTGATAGACTAGAACAACATATTGTCCAACTAAACCCTAAGAAATGTGTTTGTGGGGTCACCTTCAGAAAGCTCCTAGGGTACAACATTGTATCAAGAAAAGGAATTGAAGTCAACCCTACTATAGTTAAGGATATAGTGGACATGCCTCCACCTAAAATGATCAAACAACTCTATAGCCTTCAAGGGAAGCTTTAACCCATCTGCTACTTCATAGCACAACTTGCAGATAAGTGGCAACCATTCCAACATATTCTTTGAAAAAACACAACATTTGTATGGGATGACAAGTGTCAGAAAGCCTTTGAATAGCTAAAGGAATTTCTAGCTATGCCACCCATCCTTATTCCTCCAAAGTAAGGGAAACCTCTCCTTTTATACATCTCAATGACATAAACAACAATAGGGGCCTTGCTAGCACAACATGATGAACAAGGAAAAGAGAGAGGCATGTATTATATCAACCGCATTTTGGTGACCTATGAGCTGAATTATACTCCTATTGAAAGAGAATGCCTCATAGTTGTCTTTACCTCACAAAAGCTAAGACACTATATGCGTAATCATAAGACAAAGCTCATTGCTAAAATTGATCCACTGAAATATCTATTGACTAGAGCAGCTCTCACTAGATGAATGGCTAACTAGGTTATGATCCTAAGTGAGTTTGACATTCAGTACACAGAGCGAAAGGCTATCAATGGACAAGTAATTTCTGACCAATTCGCTGATGCACCTATCCAAATAGAGAAACCATTGATTCAAGAATTCTTGGATGAGTCAATACTTGTAGTAGCACCAATGACAAATACATAGAAAATGTATTTTGATGGATCCTACACACATCGTGGCTCAAGGGTAGGCATTTTGTTTGTTACCCCTCAAGGAGACACTATTCTAAAATCCTACAAAATAACATTTCCATGCACAAACAATGTGGCAAAATATGAGGCTCTCATCATAGGGCTTCACATGGCCATCCAATGGAAGATTGAAAAGATTATAGTTTATGGTGACTCCTAGCTAGTTATCAAACAAGTCAACAATGAATACAAAACAAAAGATGACAAGGTCCTACCATATAAAAGAATGGTTGATGATTTGAAGGACTACTTTCATAACATACACTTTGAGAAAATACCAAGGTTGAATAGCAAAGCAGTAGATGCCATGACTACTATAGGATCCCTAGTTGACATGAAAAAGGATAGTAAGAAATGTGAGTTCCTAATTGAAGAGCTTCCAATGCTAACTTATGATGTCCCACAATTTGAGCTAGTATGCGACATTGTTGGTCCCCTCTCTCCATGGTACCAAGAGACCTAAATGTACCTCAATGACAACATCATTCCACCCAATGTAACATTCATACAACGCCACACTTTCATCCACTGAGCCTCTCACTTCACCATCATTGGTGACACCCTTTATCGAAAAAGTCTTGATGGTACTCTTTTATGATGCCTCGATTCTAGGGAAGATGTTGTGGCCTTGCAATAGGTACATGAAGGTATTTGTGAGGCTTACTCTAGTGGACCTGCTCTAGCAAAGAAGATTCTAAGGACATGATAGTACTGGCCTGTTGAGGGCACAAGACAACTGAGATGGGGGATGAATCAGTTGTATCAAAACAAAAAACTCTTCTTAAATAATATCACATTCACATTCACTTGCTTTAACCTCTTAATCTGTTATGAAGATTAAACATGAAGTGTAGAAACAAAACTTAAACACATCAACACCATACACATATGAACACTAGATTTTTACGTGGAAAACCCTAAAAGGGAAAAACCACGATGAGTGTTATCTCAGAATATAATGTAGTAACAATACCAAATAACAAAAGAGGCTCACTGCCCAAGGACTCACTGTCCAAAGAAATGGTTACTACAAATAGGGCTTACTACCATGAGGGTGGTTCACTGCCAAGGGGTGGCTCACTACCAAGGGGTGGCTCACTACCTAGAGGGGTGGTTCACTACCATGAACTGATATAATAGCATGTACAACATGCCTGAGTTTAGTTCCATTGAAGCACAATACAAATCACGCTCACTGCCCTTACTACACACACACACTCTCATCTGCACATATTCACATCCCCCAAATGACACATAGATTCATTACATTTATTTATACCTATCATCAACCTTGGAACGTACATCAAGGTCAACATTACAATTGATAACCATTAGAACAGTCTCCAAGGTTGGCAAAGATACATCATTCAAATTAGGTTTGGACCTAAACAAACTTGTGGAGAAAATGAATGAAAGAAGAACACTTCATGGCTTAGCTCAGAACTAAATACATCTTCACACAATTCAATATGCTTCTACAATCCATGAAACACATCCGCAAAGAGTGTTATCATCCAAGTCGGCCAAACTTGTGCAAACACTAAGAATGCTTAAAAACATGCTTCCAAGAACTTCATCATAGCTTGCAAATCAAGCATATGCCTTCAATACAATCTAGAGACATCCATGAACAACATAAAATTACATGGGAGCTGATAAATCCAACTGCAACAGATCTCACTTGAAGATAGTACGCAGACTACTCTCAACAAACACTGTCGAACTCTACTAATCAGTAACTTGCTTTCTGGAGCACCAATTCATAAATCCTTTGGACTAAAGATATCTAAGTACCTTATAAACATAAGTCCAGAACCACAAGACCAAAGACCAAACTGCAGAGAAATGTAGAGCAAAATACTTTCTCCCTGTCACACTGCAAATGCTACCAGGCACAATCTTCAAACTGGTGAATAGAACTTCTGTTGCATAGCGATCTAGACCACCAAATTCTAGATTTAGCATCTTCAAAAACTTCTCTAAAATATATCCAAATATCACACTCTAGTCTCCAACACAGATGAAATGTGGAGCAAAACTTGGATAGTATCTAGTAAGCTAGAGTACATCACAACTTTGTCTTTAGTATGAACCAAATTTTCTCAAAAGCAAATGGATACTCAATATCAAGAACATATTCTTATTATCTTTAGTACTTATTGTTGTGTGGTTACACAACATGCCCCATTTTTTCTTGACAAAATAGGGACCCAACTTTGCTTTTTGCTTTGGTTTGTTTGCTTTCTACTTTGGATGGTTTGGTAAAATCAGTCATGCATGTAACCTTGTAAGAGATTGGATTTGTCACCATGATGAGGTTAGTTGCCAAAAGTTAATAGTTCCCATTGTTAATCTCATGGTTGAAAAGTGCACAAAATTCCAAGTAGGTTTGCCTTTTGGATCACCCCAAAATTGTCCAAGGGAAGAGAGTTATGTTGAGTCAAAGTTTGGTCAAACCTGATATCTTGCGCAAGGGGGGGTCATATTTTGAACATCAGTCATATTAGATAAGATCACCTGATATAGGATTATCACCTGATAATTACTCCGTCCACGATGTGCGGACTCAAATTTAACTAAGAGCCGATATCTGCTCGTCAAATAACTTCAGTTATCTCGCAGGGGGTCATATTTTTAACATCAGTCATCTTACAAATATCACCCTATGTCAATATGACGGTGACATCATCTAATTCTGATGAATGAAGGAAATCACCCTAATGATGATGTCATTGTTCCATCTATCTGCGAGGAGGTATATATCCGATGTCTGTCATATTCTTTAATATGATGGTGATGTCATTAAAACATAATGATTAAACAATGTCGCTGACATGGTGATGTCACCTTGATCTTTTCCAAGGGGGGTCATTTTATCCATGGGGTCATATTTTGAATATCCCCTGATCTTAATTTCATGACCTGATACATGCATAGTCAAGCTTTGACTATATCACTCGATTCTTTACACTCAGTAATCTTGCGCAAAAGCAAAGGGGGGTCATATTTTGAATATCACCTAATCTTTCTAAGATTATCCCCTCCTTGTTTAACATTAAATGCAATTAAATGTGGTAGATGAATTCCTACCAATTACAAATGCAAATTAAACACTTGGTAGCATCTACAGATTCCCTGTAGATGATCAACGGATTTGATCAAGGCAACACATTTTTACCATAATTATCCTATTGATATGCTTTAAAGGTAAAATTTGAAGGTTATTTTTATTTTACTTGTGATAAAATGAGAAATTACAGAGCTCCGAAGTCAAACCCTCAAACAACTACCTGCCAATGGCTTGGATCCTTCAGCGTAACGAAACAAGTGATCTTATGCATTTATAGCCCTTCTCCACAATTAGTCATCTAATCCAAAAGGAAAGCATTGTCAGGTAAGTAACTGTGAACCCTCCTATTGTTGTTTTCTGTGTTTTTAGGTAGGGTATTTGTTTTCACCTGTGGTTTGGCTTTTTGACAGTACGTATCATGATGAAGTGAAGCATAATATATAGAGTGCACATGATATAGAAGTACATGATGTTGTAGAAATGCATGTGGACACTGTAGGGTAAAACATATCATGTTTATTGTAGGAATCCATGGAAGATCTCAGATGAAATAGGTCTGAGGCAGATTTCCTCAAGCCCATGTTTGTTTAGCCTGAGGGGGTGCAGTTTAAGTACAGAGTTATTGGTGATACACACCAGGGGGATACAGACTTAGCAGTATGGTTGACAAGAGTGGATCATGATAAGGACAATCCCATTCTGGATGGGGTATATGTCTCAGGTATGTGGCATGCAGCTAGTTTTTCATATGCTCTGGATGCCCCAAAGCTGGTGATAGAATGTGCAAGAAATTATAACCCTGAAACCTGACAAGTGGAAAATCATGGGAGGATATATGCAGACTTCATAGTCAAGGACATTACCGCCACTTTCAATCTACCAGTTGGGAAGAAGATAGTGAGTGTGGACCTGCGCAAGCTAGAAAGAAAGTATAATAATAACAAGAAGAATGCAAGGAAGAAGATGTATCAATGGAGGTCAAAGAGTAGCACATACACTGCATCAGCCAAATTACCCATACATCTGTATAAGTTTTATTTTGATGATGAGTACCAATATATGATTGCTCTACTGAGCAGAATGACAGGCAAACCTCATGCTGGAAATTTCAAGAATTGGATGTTTGGGATCATCCATATGGTCTTATATGCAGATAACCAGTCCCTATGGGAAAAGATTATCAATGATGCATTGGATGAAGGAATGAGGGGCCTGGGAGGCCAAACAGGTTTTTTTTATATGACTTCATATGTCATGTACTCATGTGCATATAGGGGAACTTTTGATGCTTTGAAAACTATGGGGAAGACTGGTGGTGATGATGATGCACACATATGGGATCATTATCCCCAATTGCAACAAAAAGCATATCTCTTGGACTACAAACTGGTAAATGACGCATTCTCTATGCATCTGGTTAGAACTATGGAGGAAGATAGGACTAAAAGGTTGAGAATGGAGGCTTAGGAAGTTGTCTATCGGCATGGAGCCTAGTTTATCTAGTTTGCCACTTTCTCTTACATCAGGATAGAGGAATTTGAGGGACAACCTCTTATGTTGCCAAGATACCCAACTGATGGGGTTGTCTTGATGGAATTTGTCAGATAGGTATCTACAATAGTTGAAGCCTTCAAGGCATAGAAGAAGATACCTCCAGTTTTATTTCCAGTATCTATGGGCTGGTACATGTGCCCAGATTCAGAGAGCATAAAACATGTCATTGGGGGGTTAAAATTGATGTATTTACAGTGATTTCCCCTAGCCAAATCATATGATCCTTATGGAAAGATGCAGAAGATATTAGGAAAACCAATGCATCAAAAGCATCTAGAAGACTTCTGGACCGATTGTGATGATGACGCTAAGGTGAGAAGAAGGAAATATTAGTGACTCACCTTGAATCAAATCAAAACCTTTGACTGTATCCTGGTGCTAATGCAGCTGCATAAGGATGATGGAAAAATCATGTCCAATGAATATGAGGACAAAAAGGTGTATAATGACACCATATCAGCCCCAGACCTTACACAGTAGGAGGATATATCCTTGGATCAACTGACAAGTGGGGTGATCGAGCTGACCCAGGCTTGGGTAGATGAGGAGATTTCTAGATTAAAGAAAAGGGGTGTTACCCTTACAGTTGACACCAAGAAGAAGAGGCAGGAGGTATCTGATGAGGAATATGATGATTTCCTCAATGAAAAGAGAAAATCCAATGGGGAAAGATTATCTACAGAAAAACAAAGGGTCTCCCTAAGGTTAAGAAAAGTGAAGATGAACCAAAGGGGGTGATAATTGAGAGGATTACCATGTTAGCTGTAGGTACATCTACATCAGCTCAGGCATTTCATCTTCATAGGCTTTAATTGAAAAACCAAAAACCAAAAGAATTTTGAAGCCCATTGTTGAAACTTCAGAGGTGTAGGTAGAGAGCCATACCTTGCAACATGAGATAGGAGAGGGCATTCCTTTGGAAGAAGAGTAGATAAATAAGGAACCTAGAGGTGATGACTTGCAGGTAGCCAACAAGAAGAGGAGGATGATGCCACTGATGTCACCACCCAAGAAACAAAGAATAGCCATGAGGGGGGATATCCGAGCTGACCCCATCATATTAAGAGGAGCTAATGGTGAAGGTTTTAGGAAGGAACTGCAACATGATGTTCCTCTTCCCACCATAATTAAATTCAAAACTAAGAAAATAGAGGAATAGACAAGAGAAATGTTTAAAGCAAGTCAGGGTGTTCCTTTCTCTTTGGAGGATACCGTAAACTTATCTGATGATGAGGTGGTTTAGAATGTGGCTTCGCAACAAATGGAAACTCTAGTTTCCAATACCCACATGACCCTCATGGAACTCCATTAACACACGTGGTGGTATTGGAGGAAGTAAAACAAGGTAGCCCAGAGAGGGTAGCCCAAAAGATAGGGCTCGACAATTTGGTTGAATAGGTGACTAGTCCTGCAGCCATAGATTAAACATATAGGGGTGACATAAGCCCAAGTGAGGAAAAGGGTACACCCAAAGAACCAAAGAAGACTGAAGTGGAAGAGCATGCAGAGAAGAATGGCACTGCTCTTGATATGGGTTAGCAACAGCATGAGACACCTATAGAACCAAAAATAGTGGAAGTTCAACAGAAGAGTGGGGGTGACCAGCACATATTAGGTGCTACTGTTGCTCAAACTCAGGGAGATCTGGGAGATATCCCAACAACAGAAGATAAATTAGGTCAGGAGGACCTTAAGCCACAGGATATAAGTGCATCGGGTGGAGTACAGGAAATGACCCATGATTAGGGTGATGCACAAGGGAAAAATACACAGGCATCCACAGATGCCAATATGCCACTAGATGAGAAAAACAATAAAGAAGATGAAAATCCAAAGGAGGGAGTACAAGATGAAGTGCAGGATTAGAATGTGGAAATTCCACAGGATCCTCTTTTGCAGAAGGCAACCTCTCAACAGGAAGAACTTCAACAAGATCCCCCTCATGAAGAAATACATGAGGAAGAAATTAAGAAGGTGCCTTCTCCACTAAGGATAGAAGCAGACATTGGAGAATAGGGCATATAGGATATTAATAAAGGCCACCAAGAATCTAGAGGTGATGTGCCTCAGTGGCTAGAAAAGGAAATAGGTATGGAACAAGGGTTAGAAATTCAAGAGTTTGATGTTTCTACCTTGTTTGCTGAGAAAATGATGAAGCCAAAGAGGAAGGCCAGATTAACATCTGCCATAAAGAGAGATCCTACCATAGACAGAAGGACTGCACAGATAGCACTTCCCACAGTTGAAAAGGAAAAGGGCAAAATTAGCCTAGAGGAATTCTAAATCACAATTGTTGATTTGGGTTTTGCCAATGAGGACCAGGAAGGTCAAGAGGGGAAGGATACTATTGATTCTTTAACCCAAAGGATGAAGAAGGAGAAGGAAAAAAATAAAATGCATAAGGAGCACATTGCTCAACTACATTCTTTCATAAAAGGATTAATTAACACTGATAATACACTAGTTGATCCTGCAGTCCCATTAACTGTCATATCACAAGAAGAGGTCACCAAGTTAGACCTAATGAAACATGAGGCAATGGTGATGGAAAAGTGGATGTTGTCAGCTCTCACTGGGGCTAAAGATGTATTGAGAACATCTTTATAGAGGTAGAATTCTTTGAGTAGTCTAAAGAGGAAGGTAGATAAAATGCAAAATGATACAGGAAAATAGTTATTCCAATTGGAAAAGGACCTGACTGCTCCAAGTGAAATGAAGAGAATTGATCCACAAATTTTGATAAGCAATCAAGTATTGGATAATAATACTACCCTACTGACAAACATATGGTATGCAGATATTAGGTTTGAGTGTGATATCTTGAAGAAGTGCAGCAAAAAACTCAGGGATATTAGTGTTAAATTACATAGCATGATGGCGTATGAAGCAGAAATCCTTGAGGCTTTAGAGGGGAAAATAGAAGGCAAAATTGAGAATCAGGATGTAGACTTTGCTATCAAAGCTCTACATGATAATTTTAAGTCAGTAGCAGATGACCCTCTCACCCATCTGACAGAAGAGGTAATGAATAAAATTATGAGGATAAAAGTTAAAGTAGAAACATACAATGAGACATTGAATAGTAGGAAAGGTAAGTTGGAAGCTCTCAAGGCTAAGTTCCAGTCTCATAAACATGCAATAACAAAAGCTAGAATCCAGGATGGGGGAGAGGTTGATAAAATAGTACAAGCATATGAACAAATCAGGACAACAGTAAAGGTCCACATACAAGAGGATGTATATCAAAGTGATAGTGATGGTGAAAGTGATGAAGATGAGGAGAATGATGATCAAGAGAAAAATGAGGAAGAAGAACCTGAGGAGTAAATGAAGATACATCACTAAGTAAACATATGCATGAGGTGCTCATAAAGAGTAAGTCCTACAGATGGTTGCCAGCTAGCAACCTGTGCCATGAGGAAAAGTTGACTAAGTCATAGGAGGATTGTCAACCATTGATTTGAATTGATAAATCTTGACCATTGGTCAATTGTAATTGCTTCCTCACCTTATTCTATAAAAGGTGTAGGGGTGCAATATTTTAGTCATTCAAAACTTAATTGAAATTTGATTGTTGAAAAGTTTAGGACTTATTTCAAAGTTATTGTAAATGTACATGTTATGCATACTTAATGAAAGAGAAGCCATTTTGATTACAAATCATTGTAAATCTTGAGTAATCTGTGATTGAAATCTAGATATATGCATTGATTAGTTACGTCTCTTGGAGTGCTTTTCAGCCTGCATGTATTGTTTTCATTCCTAGTTCCTTTGAAGTTAGCATCAACCATATCTAGCTGTGGAACATCCTGGTGACCTATGGTTTGATTTCTTTTCTCCATGAATGTATCTTGTGTGTATGTGATTCAATAACTAAAGGTTCATTAAAAGTAGAAGTATTCTTTTAAATTTCTTTGAATTTCATTACAGATCATCTCCATAATTTTAAATAACATACAATCAAAAGTAGATAAACATGAAATATGCAGATATCTCATAGGCAATTGAAAATATAGAGCATATTTTGAGTAAAAGCATGTCAAATTGATAAATATCATGCAAATTCAGATAAATATCCATGAAATGCACATAAATATCCACTTATAGACACATCATTTAAATAAATATATAGTGTAGAAGGAAGAGTGAGTTCATAATGATTGATGATCAGAAGAATTGATCAAAATTACTAATATCTCAACAATCTTTGAAAATAGAGTAGAATTGACCTCTCTGTGGAGTCAATTTATAGAATATAGTGCAATACCGATCACCTAGATGAATGTAAGACCCCTTGAAATGGAAAACAACATGTCACATCAACCTCTAAGTAACGTCAGATGATCATGACCTGATCAATGGAGACTTGGAGTGATCAAATTATCCTAAGTTGATCGTACTTTACAAGATAATAAAGGTTTGTTGTACAAATTTTTAAGCATGTTGTTATGACTAACAATCATCATCAACACTTATATAATGCAATACAAAGCAACTAACTCATCACAATCAAGTAACAAAACAAGAGCATAGTTGACACTAATGAAAACACAAACATGTTGACATCAATGACAACACTGATTAACACATACTTGTAACAATCTCCCCCTTTGTCATTGATAGCAACATGTGATGTAAAAAACTGAACACCATGTTCCACCATCAAGACACAACTCTGCATCAGAACTCCCCCTTTCTCTTTACACATCTGAACTCTCTCTGATCACTAAATGCTTTCTTTTTCTCTGAGTTTTTCACATGAACTCTCTCCCTCTTTGACATCAATGGAAAAGGGCAACACATCTCTTTCCAATGCACATACTTGCACTTGTTCTTAACTGCCCTAAATGCTTCTTTCAGTCTGCAACATTCTTCAGTATCACTACCTGCTCCCCCTGAGAGGTAGACCCTATCATCAATCTAGAAAAGAATTACTCCTGAACCACACTGGACTGATGCACTTTCTTATGCATCTAGTTCAACAAAGGAGGGGCAATAACCCCTAACTTCTCCCAAAGATACTTAAATTTGTCCTTACGAAGAGCTTTAGTGAATATGTTAGCAACCTAATCTTTTGTAGGAACATACTCAAGATTCACTTCTTTCTCTACAACCTTCTCTCTCAAAAAGTGATATCTGATAGAAATATGCTTAGTCCTTGAATGCATCACTGGGTTCTTTGAAATGTTAATGGCACTAATGTTATCACAAAAAATATGAATTAGATCTTCATACTCAACTTGAATGTCCTTCAAAGTTTGTCTCATCCACAACACTTATGTGCAACATGATGTTACTGCAATGTATTCTACTTTTACAGTAGATAAGGTTATTGAATCATGCTTCTTTCTTTGCCATGATACAACTCTATATCCAAGAAAGAACACACAACCACTTGTACTTTTCCTATCATCTACGCATCTGGCCCAATCTACATCTGTGTATGCACTTAGGTTGAAGTCATTATTCTTGGGATACCACAAACCACAATCAGAACTACCTTTCAAGTGCCTAAAAATCCTCTTTACTACCATAATATGTGACTCTTTAGGATCTTATTGAAATCTATCCACAATACAAGTTGCATGCATGATATCAGGTCTAGTAGCACTTAGGTATAACAATCCTCCAATCATAGACCTATACTTTCTCTGATCAGCCTTAGGAGATTCATCATCTTTTCTTAGCTTACAACTAGTTATCATGGGAGTACAAACTTGTTTATATTCTTCCATTCTAAACTTCTTCAACAACTCCTTGACATACTTAGACTATGAAATAAAAATTCCCTTATCTATCTAATTAATTTGTAGTCCAAGAAAGAAGTTCATCTCACTGCACATTGACATCTCAAATTTTTTTTGCATCTCATTTGCAAAGTTCTTACACATACCTTCATTTCCACCAAAGATTATATCATCTACATAAACTTCAATAATTAGGATTTGATCTTTACTTACCTTGATGTATAGGTTACTATTTGCAAACCCTTTACTGAATCCCTATTGTAACAAATACTTATCCAATCTTGCATACCAAGCTCTAGGAGCTTTCTTTAGTTCATACAATGCCTTCTTCAATATGTATACCATGTATGGTTTGTCTGATAACTAAAATCCATCTGGTTGCTCTATATATACTTCCCCTTCCAACTCTCCATTTAGAAAAGTAGACTTCACATCCATCTAATATACTTTGAAATCTTTATGTGTTGCATAGGCCAAAAACAATCTAATAGCTTCCAGTCTTGCCACCAGAGAAAAAGTTTCTTCATAATCTATTCCTTCCACTTGTGAGTAGCCTTTGCATACAAGTCTATCTTTTTTTATTACCACTTCTCCAATCTCATTCAACTTATTCCTGAAAACCCACTTTGTTCCAATCACATTCTTATTTGTGGGCCTAGGGACAAGTTCCCAAGTTTTGTTCTTTTTAGTTCCCAAGTTTTGTTCTTTTCAGTTTGCATCAATTCTTCTTCCATTGCCTTGACCCAATGCTCATCTTTACATGCTGTAGAAACTATCTTAGGTTCAAATTTTGAAATCAAGCAGAGATTTGCCTGTTCTTCTATCTCTCCTTTTCTTGTCAATACTCCTCTCCTCTTGTCACCAATGATTTGATCTTCAGAATGATTTATTTGCACATACCTGGGGGTTTTAGGAACTCTTTTTGGATCTTCTTGTTCTTCAAGTTGAGCTTCTTCTTCTGGAACAACTTGCACTTCAATATGAATTTCCTTGTCTTTTTCTCCAACTATCTCTAAATTAGTAGATCCATCTGACTTGCATCCATTCAGCTCTAAGACTTTCTGAACATCTTCATTTACCTTCACATTCACACTTTCAATAATTTTCCTCAATATTTTGTTATAGCACCGGTAGGCTTTGCTCTTAGTAGAGTACCCAAGGAATATGCATTCATCACATCTAGTATCAAACTTTCCCAATTCTTCATCTCTTCTGATATAACATTTGCTTCCAAAAACTATGAAATACCTGATAGTAGGAGTTCTTCCATACCACAGCTCATAAGGTGTCTTGATCCATTTTCTTTAACTTGTAATCTATTCTGAATGTAGACAATAGTATGAATAGATTCTTTCCAATAAAATTCTAGAAGATCAACTTCTTTGATCATTATTCTAGTAGCTTCCTGAACTATTCTATTCTTCCTTTCAACTACTCCATTTTGCTGAGGAGTTCTGGGGATAGACAGTTGTCTATTTATCCCATGTTCTTCACAAAAATCATTGAATTCATTTGAGGTAAACTCACCACCTCTATCAGATCTTAGACATTTGATTCTCAAATCCATTTCATTTTCAGCCATTGCTTTAACTGCCTTGAACTTGTCTAGGGCTTCTGATTTTTCTCTAAGGAAAGTAACCCAAGTCATTCTTGAATAATCATCAATAAGAAGCATGAAATACCTGTCACCTTGTAGGCTTCTTGTTCTTGTAGGACCACACAAGTTTGTATGCACCAACTCCAACAGATTAGTAGAGGATTGTGCCTTGCTCTTGAAACTTATCTTTGTTTACTTCCCAAACTAACATTCTTTGCAAATGGCATTAGAAAGCTTCACAATCTTAGGTAGGTCTCTTACAACTTGAGCATATCTTATTCTCACTAGATTATCAAAGTTAATATGACACATTCTGCTATGCCATATCCAACATTCATTTGTCTAAGCCACCAAACAATAATTGTCAGTACCTTTCAAATGATAAACATTACCATGGGTTTTCTTACCAACAACAATTAATGTTTCAGAGATTTTCCTTATCTCACATCCATTATCTTTAAAAATTAGATTATATCCTTGTCACAAATCTGTCCAACACTTAGAAGATTATACTTTAGGCCTTCTACATAAAGAACATCATCTGTATAATGCTTTCCATCAAAAGTAATCGACCCTTTTCCACAAATCTTTTTGCAAGTATGAGTAGTAAGTGTTGTCATTGATGTCAACACCTAAGGTCAACATCCAAGGAAGTTACTTGGTTAAGTTGGAACAAGTGTTTGTCTCCCAAGAACAGTGAAATGTTTTACTCCACATTTCCTCAACATTGAAGACAAGAGTGTGAGATTGGGATATGATTTAGAGAAGTGTTTGAAGATACTAATTCTTGAGTTTGGTGGTCTAGAATGCTATACAATGAAAGATCTATTCATCAGTTTGAAGACTAGTTTTGGCAATGTATGCATAGTGACAAGGAGAAAGTGTTGTGCTCTGCACTTCTCCACAGATTGGAATTTAGCCTTGCATTTTTGGATTTAAGCTTAGAAAGTCCATAGCTATCTTTATTCCAGAGGGTTTGTGATTTGGTGCTCTGGAAGACAAGTGTGTGTTGTTATACTTCAGATGAAAGTTGTTGAGTTCAGGTGATATTTGTTGTCTTCAGTAATCTCCAAGTGAGATATGTTGTAGATGGATTTATTGGCTCTCAAGTGAATTTATGTTGTTCCTGGAGGTGTCAAGATCATATTAAAGCATTGCATAAGGTCTGCTTATAATGTTTGTTATCAAGGAAGCATGTGATCAAGAATTCTCCTAGTTTATAGTGTTTGGTCGACCTGATTAATTGTGGTGATCTAGGAGATTCTTTTGATGAATGTTTAAGTGATCTGTAGCATGCTTAGATAGATTTAGGTCCAAGCTAAGGTGTACTACATTATGTCCTCATTCTTTTGTGGTGTATGGTGTTTAGGTCCAGACCTAATTTGATGTATTTATGAATGCCGACCTTGGAGACTGTTCCAATGAATGATGAATGTAATGCTGACTTTGATGTACATTCCAAGGTTGATGAATTGTATATAAACATGTAAGGAAGTCATAGAAAATACATCCTGAGCGAAGATGTGAAGAGAAGTGGAAAGTGAAGAAGCAGAGTAGAGATAATGTATGAGATGCGAGCATGCGAATAGAAGAATAGAGTTAGAAGAGTAGCAACAATGAAGACTCAAGACTCAGAGATAATGTGTGTGTATGTGAGCATGTGAATAAAAGAGCAGAGTTAGAAGATCAACAGTGATGAAGACTTGGGATTCAGAATATAGTTGTTAAATGACTGTACCTTGGCATAGTGGTAGATGCTTAAGCAGTACTCAGTTATTATGTGTGATCTGATTGGAAGCAAGTTTTTGTCATCAAGGCAGTAAGATGGCAGTCAACCTCTAGTAGGGTTTAATAGCCCTCATTGTAATCTTGCTAGGTTTAGGGTTGATGTAGTGAGCCTGCTACATCTAGGTGTACTTCATGGTTGTAAGCCAGCATGTTCTAGGCCCATGGAGTGACCAAGCCTAAACATCATTCATGTAAAGATTGCAATTTATTAATGACAGCTAATCCTCTCCGTGGTTTTTCCTATTTTGGGTTTTCCACATAAAATCTTGGTGTTATGTGTCATGCTTTTGTGGATGTTGTTCATTTATATATTATGGTTCTATTTGAGTAATCCCTTGAAATGGTTAAAAGTAAAAGTGCAAGAAAAAATTTATAGAACACTAATTCACCACCCCCTCTCTGTGTTCCTGACAATCAACAATTGGTATCAGAGCCAAGTTCCTCAGAAGAAGTTTAATAGCTTGAGGAAGATCTAGGATAGTATGATCATGGCAACAAGAAGGTATGGAAATTATGAAAGACACAACCAACTAGAAGTAGCTCTTATGGATCTTGAAAATTCTGAAGTAGAGGTCAGGGATCTGAAAGATAACTTGCAACAAGCTAATGAATGCATCTTAAAGTTAAAAGAACAAGTCAAGAAATTCAAAGACAAATACATAGAAGTCAGTGATCAATTGTTATTAGCAAATGAAGCCTTGAATGATATGGAAGCAAAACTTGTAGAAAGATCAAGAGCAAAGGATGATTTGAATTCAATTGTGAAAAATAAATCAAAAGATTGTACAAAACTAGAAAAAGAAATTGCAAATCTAAAAATGGACCTAGACAAGGCCAAAAGTTTTGAAGAAAAATTCAAGATAAGTATCACAAAGCTTGATGAAATGATTGGCAACCAGAAGAGTGTAGATGACAAGCAAGGTTTAGGATATGAAAAAGGGGAAAGTTCAAAGTCTGGTCAAGCAAACACTGAAGTGTACAACAAAACAAGGGAAATCAGTTTAGAAATTAGAAAAGAAGACCTAGAAGACCTCCAGTCAGACAATCAAATGCACAAAGGTACCCATATTTTCATGGTTATTGTAATTCATGTAATAAGTTTGGTCATAAGGCTACTCAGTGTAGGAGCAAAATGAGTCAAAAGACTCCATTATTCTTTGGTTAGTGTTTCAATTGCAAGAAAATTGGTCATAGAGCAAATGAATGTAGAAGTCAGATAAGGAAAGGTTTAAATAATGGAAGGAATGATTAATCTTTCAAAGGTAAATGTTTTACATGCAATAAAGTTTGTCATAGAGCTAATATATGCATAAGTAAAGTAAGTCAGAATTCTATTAGGTGCTATGCATGCAATAAGATGAGACATAGGGCAAATGAGTGCAGAAGTCAAGTGAGAAATGGCTATGGCAAGAATAGGACAATTAAATCCTTAAGTGGATATTGTTATACATGCAATAAATTTGGGCACAAGGATAACCTATGCAGGTCAAGGATGAATGGAAAGAACAATGGTTAGAAAAATACTATGTGTTTCAATTGCAATAGGCCTGGACACATTGCAAGATTATGTAGAAGTAAGAACATGAAGAAGGATACTTAGGAAGAATTGAAGAAACTAGTAGAAAAGGTTGATCTGGCAGAAGTCAAGAAGGAAGTAAATGAAGTCAGAGATCAGTTTGCACTAGACTTAGGTGCAGATACTTCCTTTGGGAAGTGAATTTAGTGTTTTGGCTCAAGGGGAGATTTAATGAAAATCCTTTCTCCCCTGCCAAAGGATTGGTGCTGATACCTCAACACATAGAGACAAGTCAAGGATTGGCAAAAAAGGTCTAAGTCAGGACAAAGAATTGTGCTTGTAAAGGATTAAGGAAGATTTGCGCAGTCTGAGAAGTCTACTATGCAAGAAGATTTGATCAAGAAAAGAAGGCAGAATCAAGTCTATAGTGCTCCAGTAATTTGGTCCACATTGATCCACTATTGAAGATATTGCTCAACAATTCTAGCATATGGTTATATGTTATTGGTTACTTCTACATCTAAAAATTTGTCTGATTTTGATAAGTATCTTGAATGTAATGAGTAATAGAAGTTTGGGTTGACAGAACATAGTTGTTTTCAGTACAAAACAATTTTCATGATGACTGGAAGTAGTTGATGAACTCAAAGGCAAATGGACATGAATCAAATAGCAAAAGATGAAGAAAGTACAAGGGTTTATGCAAAGGCATCACACTATAAGGAGCAGAGGTGCATTAACAAAGAAAAAGAAGAATTGCAAATAAACAAAACAAGGGATAGAAAGATAATTGTTTGCACTGAGAAATTCTTAGCAAAATGAAGTGGTTGAGAGAATGAACAAGACATTTCAAGAGGCTTCTAAGACTATGATGAAGGAGGCTAACCTACTGAAAGTGTACTAGAGAGAAATTATATATACAACTATCTACATCCTAAACATAGTTCAAGTCAAAGGAAAGAAGAAGAACTAGGCAAGGTTGATGCTAGGTGTGATGAAGGAATCTTCCTTGGATACTCTACCAAGAGTAAAGCCTACCAGTGCTACAATAAGAGATTGAAGAAGATCATTGAGAGTGCTAATGTGAAGGTTGATGAAAACAAGGGAAAAATATCAGCTCTAAATCTGATGAACATATTGCTGCAGTGAATGAAGAGAAAAGTTGAACATGTTGGATTCTAGGTCTGGTTGATAGAAAATGACTAAGTATGGAAAGTATTCTAAGTGGAGGAAAGTAAGTTGGATAGTATGCCTCCGCAGATGATGATCCGGTAATGCGGCTTAGGTATAATGTTCTCAATTTTTTGATAGTGTTATGCTTCAAAGATCAAGTCCTAACTTCCTCCAGAAGTCATCTTGAAGAAATGTCTAAGTCTAGGCAAGCAAAGGTATAGTAGGAACATTAAACAAGGTATAGTGCAGTGGTCTGCATTCCTCTACAGGTGAGCATTTTTTTAATGTAGTTTTGAGGTGTTGTAAACACTTATGTAAAGTGTCTAACTCTAGAGTTGGAAGATTTAAAGTTCACCGTAAAGATAGTTACAAGTTACTAAGTATCGACATAGTGTTTGACAGAGTCTGACAGAGACAGAGTCTAAGTTCTGATGGTCCGCATTTCTCCACAAGATGATATCATGCCTTGCAGTTCTAAGGGTAAGTTTGGGAATGTGTAAAGAGTCCTTGATACAATTTTAAAAATGGTTTGTAATCTGCAATATAAGTTGTAAGTCAGTAGATGAACCTGTTAAGCAATTTCTTGAGGAACAAGCCAACTGGTGAAATAAATCATGATGCGGATATATAAGAGCAAGGAATTTTGGTTGAAAGTGAGAGTGTGTGGTTGTGGATAAAGGATGTCTACAAGAGAAAAGTTGTACACAAATGAGTATTGACCTAAATACATTATTGGATATATGTGTTATAAAAGATGAAATGTTATGTTCCTTAAGAAGAATGAAAGTTCATGGTTGGATGTCATACTCTGATCTGAGAAAAGTCAAGTCTTAATTTTTGAGAAGACAAGATATGTTAATGTGAGAAAAAAGTTGACACAGTTTGATGTGTATTCCTTAGGGGGAGTATTCAAAGTAGTAAAAGAAAAAGATGCAGCAGAGTAGGTAGCAATCAAAGATGGTTGTTGAAGTCAGGATGAGTAAAGAATAATCTTAGATTGATCAGAGCAATAGTGTCCAGAAAAAGTATAGGTCTATGATTGGAGGACTACTCTATCTAACCTATACCATACTAGATGTTATACATGAAGTTTGTCCTATAGCAAGATTTCAAGAAGATCCTAGAGAGTCACATGTGTTGGCAGTCAAGAGGATTATGAGGCTACCTCCCAGAGGAAGTAGGTAGGTGATACTGATATGAGTTCCTGATAAAGAGCAGTAAGTGTTGCATTATTGATTGACAGGGAAAGTTATGTAGTGGTAATAAGATCTGAGTTGAGCCTTGATAAATCAAGAAGGAGAGAAGTAAAATTTTTGGCACCCTTTTGCCATTGATGTCAAAGGGGGAGAGAAGTTCATGTGAAAAACCTAAGGAGAAAGTTGCAGTCAAGGAAAGCATCAAGTGAGGGGGAGCAAAGAAGCAAAGCAAGATTACATGTCTTTATGGTTTTTCACATCATGTGTTTCCATCAATGACAAAGGGGGAGATTGTTGCAAGTATGAGCAGTAAGTGTTGTCATTGATATCAACACCTAAGGTCAACATCCAAGAAAGTTACTTGGTTAAGTTGGAACAAGTGTTTGTCTCCCAAGAACAATGAAATGTTTTACTCCGCATTTCCTTAGCATTGAAGACTAGAGTGTGAGATTGGGATATGATTTAGAGAAGTGTTTGAAGATACTAATTCTTGAGTTTGGTGGTCTGGAATGCTATAGAGAGAAAGATCTATTCACTAGTTTGAAGATTGGTTTTGGCAATGTATGCAGAGTGACAGGGAGAAAGTGTTGTGCTCTGCACTTCTCCATAGATTGGAATTTAGCCTTGCAGTTCTAGATTTAAGCTTAGAAAGTCCATAGCTACCTTGATTCTAGAGGGTTTGTGATTTGGTGCTCCAGAAGACAAGTTTGTGTTGTTATACTTTAGATGAAAGTTGTTGAGTTCAGGTGATATTTGTTGTCTTTAGTAATCTACAAGTGAGATCTATTGCAGATGGATTTATTGGCTCTTAGGTGAATTTATGTTGTTCGTGGAGGTTCCAAGATCATGTTAAATCATTGCTCAAGGTCTGCTTATTATTTTTGTTATCAAGGAAGCATGTGATCAAGAATTCTCCCAGTTTATACTGTTTGGCTGACCTAATTAATTGCGGTGATCAAGAAGATGCTTTTGATGAATGTTTAAGTGAAGTGTAGCATGCTTGGATATATTTAGGTCCAAGCTAAGGTGTAATACATTATGTACTCATTATTTTGTGGTGTATGGTGTTTAGGTCCAGACCTAATTTTATGTATGTATGAATGCCGACCTTGGAGATTGTTCCAATGAATGATGAATGTAATGCCGAATTTGATGTACATTCCAAGGTTGATGAATTATATATAAACATGTAAGGAAGTCATGGAAAATACATCTTGAGCCAAGATGTGAAGAGAAGTGCAAAGTGAAGAAGTAGAGTAGAGATAATGTGTGAGATGCAAGCATGCGAGGAGAAGAACATAGTTATAAGAGAAGCAACAATGAAGACTCGGGACTCAGAGATAATGTGTGTGTATGCAAGCATGCGAATTAAAGAGTAGAGTTAGAAGATCAGCAGCGATGAAGACTTGGGATTCAGAATATAGTTGTTAAATGACTACACCTTGGCATAGTGGTAGATGCTTAAGTAGTATTTAGTTATTATGTGTGATCTGATTGGAAGAAAGCTTTTGTCATCAAGGCAGTGAGCCTCCAGTAGGGTTTAATAGCCCTCATTGTAATCTTGATAGATTTAGGGTTGAGGTAGTGAGCTTGCTAAATCTAGTTGTACTTCATGGCTGTAAGCCAGCATGTTCTAGGCTCGTGGAGTGACCAAGCCTAAACATCATTCATGTAAAGATTGAAATATATTTATGAGAGCTAATCCTCTTTGTGGTTTTTCCTGTTTTGGGTTTTCCACGTAAAATCTTGGTGTTATGTGTCATGCTTTTGTGGATGTTGTTCTTTTGTATATTATGCTTCTATTTGAGTAATCCCTTGAAATGGTTAAAAGTAAAAGTGCAAGAAACAATTTATAGAACACTGATTCACCCCCCCTCTCAGTGTTCCTAACAATCAACAAATCTTACTAGCTGCATCATCACCAAATCTAACTAGTCATCCATCATACCTTTCTAATTTGAAAAACTTACTCTTATCTCCAGTCATGTGATTTGAACACTTGCTATTAATGACCCATTCATCCTTTTCCTCTTTAGCATGAAATGTAGATATCTCTTTTTCTTCTTCTAGACTTCCTACACACAACTTGCAAGATTAGTAGAAATAGGTTCTTCTCTTAGGGAAATAAACAAGCATTCACTACCATTACCCTCTTTAGAATCAGGTTCATCATCAGTTACACCATGATCATCTCCTACCTAGTAACTCTTTCTTACCATCTTACCTTTACTTTCATGGTTTTTCATCTTCAAAGTTCTGTTAGGACATCTTGAAGCATAGTGACCAATTTTACCACAATTGAAACATTTGAAAGGTAGCTTACCCTTGAATTTTCCACTGCCCCTTTTCATTCTACTTGCAAATTTTGCCTCAAGCTCATTAAGGTCTTCTTCATCAGATTCCATAGCATATTTATCTGATCCAGTAGTCTTTTCTTCCTTGGCTTTAAATGTAGTCTCAGTTTTTACAGGGCCATTAGTAGTACCAAATTCTCTCATTTCAAAAGTAGTTAGTTTACCAAGAAATTGATCTTTTGAAAGTTTATTCATATAAAACAATTCTTCAATGGCAGATACCTTGTGACTATAAGATTTGGGAAGAGTTTTGAGTACCTTATCTACAACATCCATATCATCTATCTTTCCACCAAGACCCTTGATGCTGCTAACCACTACATCAATCTTCTGAATGTAAATCATTATGTTCACATCTTTAGACATCTGCATAGTTTCATATCCGATCTTCAAGTTCTACAACTTGTCCTTCTTGACAGATGCATCACCTTCATAGATACTTTTCAACTTTTCCCAGATCTCATGAGCAGTTTCCAAATTTACAACTTTCACAATTTTAGTGTTAGATAAAGCATTTAGTAGAGCATTTTTAGCTTTTCCATTAATCTCATAGGCCCTAATTTCACTTGTAGTCCTTAGACCACCATTAGGTATTTTGTATTCATCTTCAACTATTCTCTAATCATTAAAACTAATGGAGAAAATATAACTTTGCATTTGTACCTTCCAAAAGGCATAGTCAAATCTATCAAACTGAGGAATGTCTTTGTGCACCATCGTAGATCTACCTTAAGCTATTAGGCTTTCTTCCAAGGAATGTTGCTCTGATACCAATTGTTGAGGGCATAAGACAACTGAGAGGGGGGGTGAATCAGTTGTATCTAAGACTTTAACTCTTCTTAAACAATATCACATTCACATTCACTTACTTTAAACTCTTAATCTGTTATGAAGATTAAACATGAAGTGTAGAAACAAAACTTAAACACATCAACACCATACACACATGAACACTAGATTTTTACGTGGAAACCCTTAAAATGGAAAAACCATGGTGAGTGTTATCTTAGAATATAATGTAGTAACAATACCAAATAACAAAAGTGGCTCACTACCAGAGGGCTCATTGCCCAAGGACTCACTATCCAACGAAATGCTCACTGCAAATAGGGATCACTACCATTAGGGTGGATAACTACTGAGGGGTGACTCACTACTGAGGGGTGGCTCACTGCCTGGAGGGGTGGCTCACTACCATGAATTGATATAATAGCATCTACAACATGCCTGAGTTCAGTTCCATTGAAGCATAATACAAATCACCTTCATTGCCCTTACTACACACACTCTCATCTATGCATCTTCATATCCCCCACAACACATGGATTCATTACATTTATTTATACCTATCATTAACCTTGGAATGTACGTCAAGGTCAGAATTACAATCTACAACCATTGGAACAGTCTCTAAGGTCGGCAAACATACATAATTCAAATTAGGTCTGGACCTAAATAAACTTGAGAAGAAAATGAATGAAATAAGAACACTTCAAAGCTTAGCTTGGATCCAAATACATCTTCACACACTTCAATATTCTTTTACAATCCACAAAAAACATTTGCAAAGAGTGTTATCATCCAAGTCGGCCAAACTTATGCAAACACCAAGAATGCTTAAACACACGCTTCCAAGAACTTCATCATAGCTTGCAGACCAAGCATACACCTTCAATACAATCTAGAGACATCCATGAATAACATAAAATTACCTAGGATCCAACAAATCTAGCCCAAATGGATCTCACTTGAAGATAGAACACAGACTACTCACAACAAACACTGTCGAACTCTGCTAATCAATAACTTTCTTTCTGGAGCACCAATTCACAAATCCTTTGGAATGAAGATAGCTAAGGAATTTATAAACATAAGTCCAGAATCACAAGACCAGAGACCAAACTACAGAGAAATGAGGAGCAAAATACTTTTCCTTGTCACACTACAAATGTTGTCAGGCACAATCTTCGAACTGGTGAATAGAACTTCTGCTGCACAATGATCCAAACCACAAAATTCTATATTTAGAATCTTCAAACACTTCTTTGAAATATATCCAAATCTCACACTCTAATCTCCAATACAAAAGAAATGTGGAGCAAAATTCAAACAGTATCTAGTAAGCCAGAGTACATCTTCACAACTCTATCTTCAGTATGAACCAAATTTTCTCAAAAGCACTTGGATACTCAATATCAGGAATATATTCTTATCATCTTCAATACTTATATAAGATAATACAAAGAAACAAACTCATCACAATCAAGTAACAAGACAAGAGAACAGTTGACACTAATGACAACACAAACATGTTGACATCAATGACAACAATGATTACAACATACTTGCAACATGGCCCACCATGGAACTGTTGTGATGCTCACAACATGCCCCATTTTACTTCTTAGCAAAATGAGGACCCTTGTTGTGGCTGTGGCTTTTTTCTTGTGTGTGGGTCTACTTGGTGGTAAAAGGAAAAGGAGGTAAGTGTTACAAACCTTGTTGAAAATAAAGAAAAATAGTATTAATTACTAGAGTAGAATAGGGGTGAATTCCTTGTCAAAAATGAGTAAGGGTTGCTTTTTGAACCATTCCAAAATTCCCAATATTCTGCAAGATATGCGGGTTTTGGTAAAATGCACTATAGGAGGCTTTGTATGTGGAGTCTTTGTACTAGTCGCATAAAAGAGTTGTCAGGTTATTGCATCATTGTATTTGTATGCATAAGGCTAACGCTTTATTCTTTACATACAAGTTAGACCCGATAGAATTCAGAGTTAAAATGAATAATTGGTTAAGTCCACTAGATGTATATCGAGTTTGTATGTGGGATGGAAAGAAATATACAAGGGGGTATACAACACAATATACATGTCATGGAACTGAGGAAAATATTAAAATTGGTTTTATTGAGGTATGTTTCATGGTTTATATGTTGTATGTCTTAGGTTATACTTTTGATATACATACAACGCGGACATCAAAAGAATTCAAATCTAATATAAGTAATGCATCTTACTTTAATGTATGTCGAAAATGCATTCACTTCATATACATGTGGGAGACGAAGAATTATGAATTATAGCTTATAAAGTATGTGAAGTCTGGAAGAAAGATACAAAGAAGTTTGCATGTATCCAGGTTTGTATCTAAAGGATAGATACAAGTATTGTTGTATCAAAAGGATGCAAAGTGAAGGTTAAGCGGGTCCCGCTGATTGTATATCGGGCTTGTATGTTAACAATGTATATCTCTGATATACAAGCCGATATACAAGAAGGGGATACAAATGAATATACAAAATGGATTCAAAAAGGAAGTTAAATAAGGGAAAGTCTTTGTATGTATGGGATGATTGTATGTTAATGGTATACATATCCGGGATACAAAGGAATAAAAAGACATCTTGGGAGATAAAGGTAAAAAGGAGGTTTGTATAGGTTGTTTGTATGCATTTTTATTTAATGAGACATGCAAAGAGCGATATACAAAGCAAAGATACAAGTACAAATAAAAGGGAAAAGGGAAATATCCTTAGTTATGGTTTCTTGCATATTAGTTTGTATGTTGAAAAGATACAAAGAATAACATACAAGGAAATATACAAAGAAAAGAGATGTATGCAGAAATGAACTAACAGATAAAAAAGTTTAAAACTTAAATGCTGAAATAGAAAGCCGAAGCTTTAGACACATTAACTACTATAATTAATGCCAAGCTAACACCCAAAAATGAGTAAAATTCAAGGGAGCTAAGGTAAAATTAACGTTATTTTACTTTCAAATTTACATTGTTAAGAAATAAAATTGCAGAGCGAGGAATTGTTACAGAAAATTGAATGCAATTCATCAAGGTGATAGAATTACAGAAGCTGGATGGAAAGCAAAATGGTAAAGTAAGTTCACAACGGAAAGTGAGTGGTCAAGAAATACAGGTATTTATCTTAAAACACCGTTACATTTCTAGTGGTAAAAATACAAGTGAATTTCACTAATTTCATATTGAAATGTAGATAATTGTTAAATTATTGGTTTAGCTATTAATTAGCTAGGTCAAGATTAAACAAAATTGAAAGACAAAATGGGAAAAGACAAATTGGGTTAGGGTAAAATGGTAAAAAATAGAAATTCGTAGTAAAACCCTAGGTAGAAGGTAAAATGAAAAGTTAAAAAAAAAATGCATTTTTTCACAGGATGGCCCTGAAGTAGAAAAAGGTAGATAGAGGGGGCAAAGTGAAAAGGGAGAGGAAACCTCGCAAAGAAATAGAGAAAGAAGAATTGCCACTAAATAGAAGATATCATTCATTGATCAGTTATACTGGAGTAAGGACAGATACAAACATTGGGAATTATGATGCAAATGATGTCTTATAGAAGATCACTGCAGCAGATGCTACACTAGATATGAAGTGTATATGGGAGAGTGGGTTGTACAAACCTATGGGTTTTTTATTGGCTATGGAGGCCAGGGATTTGTGTTTAGATTACTTAACTTTGTATGACTTATCAACCAGGAAAACAATGTTTTATGATAGACTCATTACATATTTATCCACATAGGGTATTGCAAGGACATTCAGTTTGGAAATCAATGAGAAAATGGTAGACATTGACATAGATCAATACAATAAGGATTTTCAAATCAATGAAAGGGATTGTAGGGGTAAGATATTTTACAGTTGGTACAGCCCAAGAAACAAGCCCAAAGTTGTAGCTAGAGTGCACAAGAATCTGATTAGAATATACTTCAAGGAGGAAATATACTTAATGATCACAATGTTAAGTAGACTGGTAGGATTGAGAGATGACACCAAGTGTGAACCATGGATGTTTAATGTCATCTAGTTCATAAGGGAAGCAAAAAAACAACAGGGACAAATTCACTAGGCCAATTCTATAAGCACAACTATATGGAAACAGACCATGCTAATGAAGCAAAAGCTGTTACCTTTTTATTTGTCCTCATATGTATTGTATTCGTGTGCAGTAGAAGTTAGACCATTCATACATGGAATAGACAGGGTTGGAACCTTGGGCAATGGTCCATGTCAGAAATTGGTATACGAACATTACCCTGATCTACAAGAGGAGAATGCATTGAAGAAATATGCTTTGGTTAATGATGTATTCTATACTTACATGGTGAGAATTTTGAGGGAGGAACCTGACAAAAGGATATCTAAGGATGCAAAAGATACAATTGGGCTGCATAGGTCTTGGTATATTCAATTTGAACATTTTACTTACATCAGGACTGAAGGGTTTTAGGAAAAACCTTTCATGTTACCTAGGTATCCCTCCAACAAATTAATTGTTCTAGAGTTTTCAAGGTAAAATTTGAATGCCTTTAGGATGTATAAGAAGAAGTTTAGTAGAGGAAATCTTTAGCTACCTTGGTCCATTGGTAGAGAATTCATGCTATAGTGAAGAGGTGGCTAGTTGTTCAGAGTGGGAATTAAGATATTATGGATTTGAAGAGTTTGATTTAGCTAGAAGATTTGACCCCTTCGACATGATTCAAAATACCGTTGATAAGAAGTTTAAGCATCAAATACACATTGAAGATTTTTGGTTAGATTGCAAAAATGATAAGGAGGTAAGGAAGAGGGCTCATAAAAGGCTAACAATTGAGCAAATGAAAAATATGGGAGATATTTATGTTCCTCCAGAGGTTCAAGAAGATGATAAACTACTGCATCATATTTATGCAGAGGCCAGACATGCTCCTATTACAGAGCCTGATTGGTCACAACCATGGAACACTTCTTTGGACATATTGTCCAAACCAATTATTCTATTTTTAAAGAAATGGTTAAAGGACAGGATTGAAGACATCAAAGCTGAGGGGAGGGAAATCAAATATCCTAAGAAAGGAAAAAAGAGAATAAGAGAACCTAGTGATGATCCCCAATGTTTCTATGAGAAGAAGAGAAAAATTGTACAAGCAAAAATTTTAGAGAAGGATAAGAATACTACTTTGATGGATCCCTATGCATTGGGAATAATAGTAGTAGTATCATCTGATACATTTGTAGATACAAAATCATTAATCCATGAAATTAGTGCAGAGGAAGCACATACTTCCAAGGAAGTAATAGGCTAGCAAATTAGAAAAGCAATACCAATAAGTATATCCAAAGGAGAGACTTCTAAAACAAGTGAAGTCATAGGAGCATAGCAGGTAGGTGTGAAGTTGAGTAATATACCTAGTGCCTCCACCCCAAAAGAAAAAAGACATGCATATGTTCAAGTGAAGACAGAATTGGCTGGGGAAATGCTGCAAGAGTCAAAAGTACATGAAGCCAAACAAACCACTGAGACTGTCAATATTGAGAGTGACAGTAGTGAAAGTGAGGAAAGGGGAATGTATGCAGGAAAAAGAAATTGAAATAGAAGAAGAATCTAGTGAATTCTTAAGCAAGGAAGAGGAGAAAAACACTCCGGCTGAGATGGAAATTGAATAGGGCCCAATGTATGAAAAGGAAAGGGTACAGGAAGAATCAGGAACAACAGATCCATTTGGTACCCTAGTGTCACTTGAAATAATCAAAGATGTGCAAGAAGAAGCACACAAAATTGAAGAGGCTGAAAAAGAAGATGCACTTGAGGAGACAATCACAAAAAAACCTACTCAAACCAAGGAAGAAAAAGAAGCTGGCACCTTAGGTGTAGATGTCCTAAATATTCTTGATATGTATGGTGAATAGAGCGAAGAGGTGAAGAACATAGAAAGTATGCAAGAACAAGAAAAAGTAGAAAAAGAAGAAGATACAATGGTAAGATCCCCTGCACATACAGAGAAAATCAGCATGTCTGAAAAAGATCAAGAAAAAGAAGCAAAAGAAGAAGATACAATGGTAAGATCCCCTGCACATATAGAGCAAATTAGCAGGTCTAAAAAAGAACAAGAGGAAGGTGAAAATACAGAAGATGCAACCAAGAAGCCTGACGATGAAGAACATATCAAGAATATTGATGAAAATAAAACTGAAGAACAAGCAAAAGACATAGACATGACAAATATAGAGAAAATATAGAGCAATCACATGAAGAAGAAGATCAAGAAAAAGAAACATCAAATGGAGAGGGTCCTGAAGAAGAAGATGAAGCTGGAGGGGACATAGAAATGGAAGAAGAAGAAAATGAGGGTGAGTCCAAACAGCAGAATGACCCAATAATACCATTACAACAACAGAAGCAACAAGAGTAGGGGGAAACAGAAAGACCTTAAAATGAGTTAATAAATGAAGAAAAGGTCAATGCATAAACAAAAGAGATTCCTGCTTGGCTAGGAGCGGAGATAAGAAAGGAATAGAAAGAGGTACAATTAGTACATGTGATCTATGAGAACAAAATGAAAGTTGAAATATAAATCAAGTGCAAAATACAATGATTATACCTTCCTTTTGACTCACAAATCCAAGAGAGGGAAGGAGTTGCACCCGATAGCTCCTCCGATAGCTCCTCAGATTTTACCCAAGTAGATTGAAATGTGGATTGTTCAATGCTTTCAACACAATGTAGATGAGTGATTTAGACTTAGATGGAGATGGAGATAGGGATGAGGCATGATTTTGACATTATGATGGTATGATAAGAGGATTGCGGAGAGATTTTGGTAGAGGTTGGATGCAAGAAGTCCCTCTTCTAATGGCTTGGGTGAGGGTCTCATCTATAGAGTTTCTGAAAAGACGATGGAGGGTGAGGATCAAAAGATGAGATCAAGGGCTAGAAATGGATGAGAGTTAGGGTTTGGATTGAAGCCATAGCCTTGTGACAAGCATCACAAGAGGAGTGGATGAGAGAGATAATGGGTTGAATCTTGGTCAATGGGATTGGAGGGCTCTCAATATTTGTGAATTTTAAATTCACATGGGGAAGGGTGTGGAGGACAAAAATGAATTAAAGATTCATTTTTGGGAAGAGTGGACATGACAAGTGAATTTTTAATTCAACTCATGGGGGAGTGTGAATTAAAAATTCACCTTTATGTGGAGATGTGAAGATGTACTCTTACATGTGTAAGAGAGTGATAAATGAGGGGTAAGGGGGATTTTGACCATTTGAATAAGAAATTGATTTTTATTCAAAGATGTGTGGAAGGATGGGCTAAGTAAGGTTTGATTAAGTGTTTAGCTTAATTAACCTAGGTCTAGGGGATAGGTAGGCTAGGGTAGATTGATCAGTAGGATAGATTAATCAAATAAGAATGATTTATCTAATTAATAGGGATTAGGGAGATGGACAAAATAGCCAAATAAATATTAGAAATATTTATTTAATAGATGAGGATAGTGTTGTAAGGTATAGTGACAAATTAAATGAATTAATTAATCACAAGGGATAGACAGATGGTTAGGGATAAATTAATTAAATAAGATGAATTTATTTAATTAATAAGGGGGATGAATTGGTGTAAAGGTACGGGAAACTGGTTTGCAGAGCAAGCCAATTTTAGGTGTCTATAGTACCTATTGATATCAAAAGTCACTTGGGTGATACCATGCCAAGGAAAGAGAAGAGAAAGGCCAGAACAATGTCAACCATACAAAGAGGTCCAGATGGATCTAGGATGCTGAACCTGGCAATACCACAGAAGGAGAAGACTAAGGAAGAAACAATCTTGGATGAATATAAAATACTAAATTTTGACCTTGGGCATACTACACGGGAGCAACACATAACTGAGTGGGAAGACATGCACCAGTTATCAGCAGATATGTTGAGAAAAGATAAAGACAAGCAAGAATATTTGAAGGGACACATTGTCCAATTGCAGCAATTTATTAAAGGGATATTTGATCCCAATACAACAGTGCTAGAATTACCCAATGAGATAGCAGTTGTATCCAAGGAGGACATAAAAGACACAGAAAATAAAAGGCTAAAGGCCAATGTATTTGAAGAATGGTTCAATGATTTAATGAAAGAAGGTGAACATGTAATAAAACAAGCTGTGAGAGGATGGGAGGTGGCTGCAAGGGAAAAGAATAAATGCAGTGTACTTATACATAATTGCCAATTCAGAAGGGAAGAATGCAGATTTGAATTGAAATAGTTAACAAAAATTGAGCAAAGAACAGAAGAATTAATAAATGAAGGAGTAATTACCCCTTCAATGGTGAATCAAGTGCCACATGTGAGGTTAATACTAAAGTTTGAAGAAGAGAATCTCAGAAAATGCATAACAATTACTCAAGATTTAGAAGAAAAAGTAGATGACATGATTAGAATGCATAAAACGATAATAGAAAAGCTATTAGATCATGAATGCATGGATACACTAGTATATGAGATGGAAAGGGCTTTGACATAATTTAATACCATTTTTACACCATGCATGGAAAGCCCTGAAGCATACTTGGGTAAACAGATGATTGATTCATTGATGGAAGAAAATGCTAAGATGAGAAAATACAAAAAGAAGAGTGAGGGTTTAGAAAATAGAGAAAAGAAACTGAAGGAAGGAGTTATAATGCAAAAGTATATATGGACAAAGAGTCCAGGAGGGGATCGTACCTTTGTAGAGGGTGTAATTAACAATTTCAAAACATATTTGAGGGAGTAGATTTTACAAAAGCGGCGAAAAATATGGAAAAGAGATTAGATAAGAGGGATGTCTACAGGGAAAGTCAACAAAAGGCTGAAGTCAAAGAAGAGGGAATCTTATTTTTGAAAAGATTCCAATGGCATCCTTTGAGAGAGGAAAGGATACCATCTAGATATTTTGAGGAACGGTTCGAGATGAATATGCACCATTGATCTATAATAGAGGGATCTTAACCATAGATTAAAGCTTTGTAGCCATAGCAGTCAGAAGTTTCAAAGTCCATAAAAGAGGCTCTACTACATGTACATAATTTACATAGGGATTTTGAAAGATAGCTGGCAATTGTAATTTGTTTGAACACTTTGATTAGAAAGAGTATTTTAGTTTAGAGGAGGTCGCCTATGTCTACACTAAGAAATACGTGGAGTGTCCAGCTTTCTTATTGTATCTTTAAGATGTTTGTAAGTTTTCTGTTGATTTGATTAATGAAGCAAATCGGTTATTCATACATTGTAAATCATACATGATTGTATACTTCCAATACAAGTAAATTTGGGATTCTGCATCTATCTTCTGAGTGTTTTCTGACTTTTATTTATGTTTGAAAGTATTATCTCTTTGAAAGCTTGCAATATTGGATGTGTGTTCATGAAAATACTTAGGGCTTCACATTTAAAGATTTAACCTATGGATTTGATTGAGTTTGACTTATTTCTTATAACGTGGATAATAGAGCATTTAGATCCTGTAGTAAAGTGATGTTTAGTTTGAATTTCTCTAACTTTTCCCCAAACATTTGAAATATTTAGCTTAAACACAGAGATTTAAAGGAAATTGTCTGATATTTGAAAGAAACATGAACAACTGTGTTAATACTTGATAATTTTCATAATAATTGGAAGAAAAGGCTTGTTTCATTATAAATCATACAAAGCTTTGTAATACAGTAGCGGATTTATGCAAAGAGATGGATAATTTGTTGATATTTGTAAAAATTTACATAATTTGAGTCTAGTGAGTCATAAATCATCTTAAATCAAGTAAGGCCCCTTGCATATTATAGTTTCACATTAACCTACTGAATTGTCCACCAGGTCAAGACCTGACCATACAGAAACTTGGGATTAAGAAATCTTAATTGATTTGTTCATATCTTTCAAGATAATTAGGTTCATTTTGTGAATTTTAATTTTTGTTATGAATGTGTAAAAATAATCATCAACAATTTTTGGCGCTAGAAGGAGGGCCTGATTGGAGTTAAGGTTGAATTTGAGTAAAGCTGGCTCATAAGAGTGGCAGAGTGACTACGTCTAAATCTAGTTTAGAAGATATATTTGTGCAATTACCTGATAAAAGGTAGAGTAAAGGTCCTTTGATTTGGAATCCTAGAATATCAAATGCAAGAGGTTCATCTGGAATGCCTCCTAGATCACCTTTTAACATCCATAACATTGTGAGTCCTGACAATTCTTTGTTTAGATCTTTGAAACTTGGTATAAGTCCTCCTAGAGGTCTAGGTCCTCCTAGAGGTCCAAGTCCTCCCAGAGGTCCTAGTCCACCTAGAAATCTAGGTATTCCCAGAGGTCCAGGCTAGACACAAGTACCTGCAATGGCTTATTTTAATGTCAATTCTCCTATAACATTCCTTGATTATCATGAGATACCAAAAAATCTTGAAAAGATATGTCCTAAATACTAGTTGCATCAAGATCCAGAGGATCACATTAGGATATTTAAGGAGGCATGCTTTAGAGCCAGGATAGAATATGATGATGTCGTGTGTAGGTTGTTTCCTTACACCTTTAATGAGTAGGCTTCTAACTGGTATGTTAACTTGCCTAATGGTTATATTTCTTCTTGGGCACTTATGGAGGAGGTATTTTTGTCTAGGTTTAGGGGACCAGTTGATCCTTCCACTTTGTATCATAAATTAGCTGTAATTAAAAGAGGTGAAGGAGAGCTGATTGATAATTTTAATGATAGGTTTCAAAAGGCTTATCCAAGTTAGTGGCTCCCTACACAGTAACTGCAGATGCATTATTAGCCATGTATTATGTTGCCCTTGATCCATTAACTACCATGTTTGTCAAAAGAAAGGTTGACATAGATACAATATCCAAAGCTTATAAGGAGGCAGCCTTAGTAAACCAAGAAATGAGACAAACAACTTATAATCCATTTCTTAATGGAGGAAACCCTGGGATACAAAGTCAAGCACAACCTTGGAATGGAGTCCCTACACATAATATTCCATTATTAAATCCAGTTCCTACATACACACCTGTGTCTAACCCTTCCCTGATACAGGCCATAGTCCCTTATACTAGTAACACTACCAATAATAATCAGAGTAATGGTCAGTCTTTCTTCTAGCCTCCTCAGGATACATTTGTGGCAAAGGCACAAGAGGATAGGGAATAAATCAAAGAAATTACTACACACTTGAGAAGATTGACTACTGAAATGACACAACTGAGAAATAAAACTTTCTATGGTAGAAATAATCAAGGGTACAGTTAGAATCATAACCAGAATCATAACCAAAATTATAACCAGGGTTAGGGTTCTAATCAGGGTCAGAATTATAGTCAAAACCAAAATCATAATTAGGGACAAGCAATGCAAAATAGAGGACCTGTTATAGATAAGAAGGCTTGGGGTAATAACAATAGAAATTAGAATCAACCAAGGCCGCCTAGGACATCGAACATAGGGCCAAATAATGGCACTCTAGCTTCTCCATTTGAGAATTTGGATAATTAGGAGACAAAATCAACATCTAGAATTCAAATAGCTAATGTAGCATTAAAGAATTGGTGTAGGATTCATAATACCAGTGCCCATGTTGAACTAGATTGCCCTCAGTTTCATCTGGCAGTAAGTATTTTCAATGTGGATGTACAGGCTCCCACCTCTGAGTTTCTCATTCCCAAAGGTAATGAAATAGTGCCCTCAGGATTTGAGACTGCTTTAATCTTAGAGACTTTTACCTTTGCAACTAGGGAGGAAGAAGATCAGTTGTTAGAGGATGAACCTTACTTTTGTGAGAGCCTATACCCTAAATCAGCTTTAGTATTGAATGCTTTTCAGTTTCCCTTTGAAGCTGAAAATGAAGTGTTATATGAAACAAAGGAGGTACAGGCTTTTCAACAGTCTAACAAAAATCATACCTACAATTTGAGAAATAACACTAGGCCAGGAGGTCCTTTCACTACTTCAACTCCTCTTAACAATTTCAATACTCCTCCTGATCAACATGCTAGTAATAATCTTGTTGTACTAAAGGCCAATCATCATGTGAATATGAAATAGTAACACAAAAAGTCCAAACAGGTAAAACAAAGACAATGGAAACAATGAGGTTGATAAGTTACTTGTCTGAAGAGATAAAGAAAATTAAGGTTAGTATACCTTTATGTGAATTATTGAAAAGTCCAGGGGTCAGGAATGCTTTCATAAAATCCTTGGATACATCTATGACAAGTGAAGTCTCTGTTGATATGAATGTTCCTAGCAAAGATTCACAGCCTAAAGAAAAGAGTAAGAAAATTGAACAACCTTCCAACACTAATGTAGTTATATATGTAGATAAGAGGGAAGCCCCTCCTTTCTTTCTAACCATTAGGATGTTTGGAAAGAACATACATAATTGCATGGTAGATTCTGGTGCATCAACTAATGTAATGCCTTTAGGGATATGCAAAACTTTAGGGCTGACTCCTACTAAATCTGCCAAGGTTGTTACACAATTGGATAAAACTGAGGTCAATGTGATAGGAGAACTAATGCATATTCAAATGCAGTTAGCCTCAGATCCTAGGGTAAGTCAGTTTATTGACATTCAGGTAGTAGATATACTAGTGAATTATGGGATGTTGAGTAGAGACTAGTCTAAAATATTGAATGGATATATGGCTACTAATTTTTCACACATGTGGTTACCTTGGAGAGGTGTTCTAAATCAAATCAGGATAGAAGCAGAACCCAGAATGAAACACATGATTATAGAATACAATAGGACTAATGAGATATTGTATGCTTCTATTGAACCTGGTGTTTATAGAGTTAGTAACAAGGGAGTGTAAATTGAAGAAATCTTGATGCTAAATTTTAAAGAAAAACCTGTCAGTAAAGAAACAATAGTGTGCATTGAGTCTGATGAAAATTCTTCTGATGAAGAAGACAATGCAATAAATAGTTTTGGTCAGATCATTAGGTAGGAAATGGAAAAGTGCATAGAACAAAATATCCCAGTTCAGTTTAAGTTGTACAAAAACATGTGCATGGTCCATGATAAGCCTCACTCTGAAGAGAATTGTGGAATGTGCAGAGACATTATAGAATATCAATACATAAAGTGCACAAAGGGGATGGAATTGCAATAAGGAAAGGTTAATCTCAATCAACCTAAGACATATTTTTAGGACAATATGGATAGATTAATTCCAGATTTAGAGAAATAAATAAAAGACAAGAGTGTCTGTCATTCTGATTTGCAAACTGAAAGTATAAATATGTAACTAGGTAAAAATGAATTGCCCATGAAAAACCAAGATAGTACCTCACATGTAATAGAAAAGGAAAAACATGCCAAAATAAAAGGTCAAAAGAATAAAGAAGGCATGTGGACACTGAAGTGTGATGAATCTAAATCTAAACAAGGTGCAGGTGCAGGTGTGGAACTTATAGATCCTAATGGTAAGTCATTTTTAGCAGCATATAGGCTACAATTTCCTTATACTAATATTGTAGCAGAATATGAAGCTTTGATTTATGGACTTGTTATGGCTATCAAGAAAAGGGTGAAAATGATCAAAGTGTTCTCAGATTCTGAATTAGTGGTTAGACAAGTAAGAAAATTGTATTCATGCAATTATAAGAAGATGGTTTGTTATAGGCATAGGGTATGGGATTTGATAGATTCATTTGATGCCTCTAATATAGAACATATTCCTAGAGAATTGAATCATAGACCAGATGCATTAGCAGTTGCTGCTAGCACTTTGGAACCCTTAACATTGTCAAGTTTGAAATGATTTGTTGTTGAATTAGTGAATGTTCTGAGCATACCAGATAATGTCACTCATTTTTAGGTATTTGAAGGGGATCAACAAATTGTTGATTTTCTCAATTGTAATGAAGTGTTTGAAACTCAAATTATTTATGAATAGGGAAGGCCTGAGGTGTCTTGGGATGAAGAAGACATAATAAATTTGAAAAGCAATTTCTTACCTAAGGGAGTAATTGAGTTAGAATAGATTTTTGACTTTGATGGGGTAGTAAGACAGAAAGATTTGCCCAAAACTGAGGGAGGTAAGTGTGATCCATATAACCTTGGAACAAAGCAAAGTCCATAGAATGTATTGATTGGAAAGGCTTGCTCTGAGGAGTTAAGAAAAGAAATTGTGGATGTTCTGAAAGACTACAAGCATGTCATAGCATGGAAATATGAAGATTTGAAGACATATGATACGTCCATCATAACTTATGTAATACCTTTGAAACTAGATGTTAAACCATTTAGGTAGAAACAAAGGCTTGTGAATGCTATTTTAGAGCCTCTGATCTTTGAAGAGGTTAAAAAATTGATGTCTGCCAGGATAATCTTCCTAGTAAGACATTTAACCTGGGTAGGTAATTTAGTGCCTGTGAGAAAGAAAAGTGGAGACATTAGGTTATGTGTAGACTTTAGAAATTTGAATAAGGCCTCTGAAAAAGATAATTATCCCTTGCGTCCAATAGATGAAGTACTGCAAGCAGTGAATGGGGCTAAGATGATGTCTTTCTTAGATGGATTTTCATGATATAACTAGGTCTTAGTTGATAAAGAAGATAGGTTGAAGACTACTTGTACTTGCAAGTGGGGTAATTATGCATATAGGAGGATGCCTTCTGGTTTAATAAATGTAGGTGCCACTTTTCAATGAGCCATGGACATTGGATTTCGTGGATTGTCAGGTAAATGCATTGTTATCTATATGGATGATTTAACTATTTACTCCAAGGATGCAACCACTCATGCTAAAGATTTGAGAATGGTACTTAAAAGATGTGAAAGGTAAGGGATTTCTCTTAACCCAAAGAAATGTTCATTTGGTGTAACCGAAGGAAAATTGTTAGGACATGTCATTTCTGAAAATGGGATATCCATTGATCCTAATAGAGTAGAAGGAATAAGAAAATTACAATTACCAAACAGTAAGAAGGAACTAAAGTCCTTTTTTGGTAAGATTAACTTTGTCAGGAAGTTTATTACAAGATTTGCAAAAATTGTGCAACTGTTAAATGCCATGCTCAAAAAGGATGAAAAGATAGAATGGACACCAGTAGCCAAAGTTGCATTTGAAGATATTAAGGAAGCTATTTCTGATGCTCCTCTATTAGCAAGTCCAAATTATACAAAGCCATTTTACATATATTCTTTTGCATCTTCACATTCAGTTGCAGTGGCTTTGACACAAAAAGGAGAAGATAATGAAGAAAAACCCATAGCTTTTATGAGTGCACCTCTGAAAGATGCACAACTAAAGTATCTTGACATAGAGAGACATGCATTTGCACTAGTAAGAGCAGTGAAAAAGTTTAGACATTACATCTTACGAAGTCAAGTTAAGGCCATAGTACCAGATGCAGTAGTGAAAATGTTGCTGATGCAAAATGAGCCTGGAGAGAAAAGAGCCAAATGGATTACAATATTGCAAGAGTTTGATATGGAGATTATTCCAATGAAGCTAGTTAGAGAACAAGCATTAGTACAAACCATAGCAAACACATATCCAAATTTGGTGAAACAACAGTATGTATTAAATTCTAATGATGCATCAGGGTGGTATGATGATTTGAATACTTTTTTGATATCAGGTAAATATCCAAGTAAGATTAAGTCTTCTCAGAGGAGAGATTTATAGATTAAAGCATAGAGGTACATGGTACAAGGAGGTCTTCTATTCAAGAAGAATCATGAAGGTATATATTTAAGATGTTTAAATAGAGATGAAGCAGATAAGGTATTGTCAGAGTTGCATGATAAGTATGGAATTGCTCATGGTTCTCATTTAGCTACTATGCATAAGATATTAAGAGTAGGATACTATTGGCCTACAATGTTTAAAGATACAGAGAGTCATATTCAAAGTTGTCACACTTGTCAAACTATAGCAGACAAAGGAAGGAATCAGGCTAATCCATTATAGCCAATCATTGAGTCTAGGTGATTTGTATAGTGGGGACTAGATTTCATTGGAGTTATAAATCCTCCATCATCTGAAGGACATAAGTTTATATTGACAGTAACTGACTATTGTACAAGGTGGACTGAAGCCACATGTTGTAAGTTTTCTACTACTGAGATAGTTATCAAATTTCTTGAAGAAAACATCATAACAAGGTTTGGAGCTCCATATTCGTTGGTATGTGATAATGGCCCTGCATTTTCTTCTCTAAAATTTTCTAAATAGGTATTTGAATATGGGATAGTTTTAAATTTTTCTTCAAATTATTATCCTCAAGGGAATGGTTTAGCTGAGTCCACACACAAGATTTTATTGGATATAATCAAGAAGTTGATTGAAAAGAATCCTAGAGAATGGAATACATTGTTAAAATATGTGCTGTGGGTAGATAGGAATAAGGTTAAGTTAGCCTTAGGCAATGCACCTTATCACCTAGTTTATGGGATTGATCCCATACTTCTAGTGAATTTAAGAATACCCATCTAGAAGTTTGCTAATGAATATTTAGGATTTGATGATTACAGAGAAGCTAGGATAATCCAAATGTTACAATTAGATGAGAAGAGAGATCAAGCCATTGAGAAATTTACCAAGCATCAAGCAGTGGTCAAAAGATGGTTTGATGAAAGAGCAAGAGTCAAAACATTTAGAATATCAGAGTTAGTGTTGTGCTAGGATAAAACACATGAAAAGAAGGGAAATCATGGAAAATTTGACAAATTATGGTTGGGTCCATTACAAGTCGCAGAAATAATAAGAGACAATACTTTTAGGCTAAAGACCTTGACTAGGGAAGATGTGCCATTACCTATTAATGGCCAACATTTGAAACATTACTTTTAGGCTTGAGGTAAGGGTAGTTGGTGTTGTGTATCATAATGTAAATAGTGTACAGTTTTGTTTTATTGTCTTGTTTTGTTTTGTTCTTTTGTTGTTTTGTTTTGTTGTATGGGTTTGGGTGTTGTGTTTCCCTAGTAGGGATGTTTGTTTTGTTTTAAAGTATGTAGGAGCAGACTAACAACCACTGAAAATAATAGAAAATTTAAAACATTTAGGTTAATTATTTGAAATTTATACATAACCTGTTGTGACTATCATGAATGTAGAAAGTTGTTTAACTTGTAAAATTTTGTATTCGATAACTGTGGGTTGAGTGTCCAAGGGAGGTTTCTCACAATGACACACCTAAAATCCTTGGGTTTGTTGAACATACCAGTGTAGATATTAGGTGAAAAATCAGAGGTCACCCTTGCTACCATTACAATTCTCAGCGTAATTTCAGCAAGTGATCACTCCTTACATCATGAAGTTACAAATGTTATATCTTACGAAGTTTCTATCTCACACAAAATATAAAATAAATACATAAATAAAATGGATTTTACTGAAAATCTAGATTAAGCCATCTAAGTAACTCTACCGGGGCTATGGATGCTTGCTGGCAGTGGCGCTCTACTTAGGAGAATTGTAATGATAACCTTGTCGGGGCTATGGATGCCTGATGGTAGCAAGGCTCTATCTAGTTGGCTATGAGGGAATGACATCAACTATGTAGTTTAATATCAGTCACTGGTTTGTTCAACTTATTTTCAAGATGAGAATTATTAATCACATGCACCCACTTAAACTGAATGGGGAAATTCATGCACCTTATTGAATACATTAGGTCTCAAGTTAAATAATGATTTATAGAAAAGAGATTTGGAAGTTATGAATTTATTTCATTTAGTTTTATTTAATGGTTTTAATTTAATTGTTTTGCTTGGTTTCTAGTTGTTGTGATGCTCACAACATGCCCTATTTCACTTCTTAGCAAAATGAGGACCCCTGCTGTGGCTGTGGTTTTTTGCTTGTGTGTGGGTCTACTTGGTGGTAAAAGGAAAAGGAGGTAAGTGTTACAAACCTTGTTGAAAATAAAGAAAAATAGAATTAAGTACCAGAGCAGAATAGGGGTGAATTCCTTGTCAAAAATGAGTAAGGGTTGCTTTTTGAACCATTCCAAAATTCCCAATATTCTGCAAGATATGCGGGTTTTGGTAAAATGCACTATAGGAGGCTTTGTATGTTTCATATACAAATTTGTTTGTATGTGGAGACTTTGTACTAGTCACGTAAAAGAGTTGTCGGGTTATTGCATCATTGTATTTGTATGCATACGGCTAACACTTTATTCTTTACATACAAGCTGGACCTGACAAAATTCAAAGTTAAAATGAATAATTGGTTAAGTCCGCCGGATGTATATCGGGTTTGTATGTCAGACGGAAAGAAATATACAAGGGGGTATACAACACAATATACATGTCATGGAACCAAGGAAAAAATTTAAATTGGTTTTATTGAGGTATGTTTTGCAGTTTATATGTTGTATGTCTCAGGTTATACTTTTGATATACATACCTGGCGCGAACGTCAAAAGAATTGAAATCTGATATAAGTAGTGTATCTTACTTTAATGTATGTCGAAAATGCATTCACTTCATATACATGTGGGAGCCGAAGAATTATGAATTGTAGTTTATAAAGTATGTGAAGTCCAGAAGAAAGATACAAAGAAGTTTGCATGTATCCGGGTTTGTATCTAAAGGATAGATACAAGTATCGTTGTATCAAAAGGATGCAAAGTGAAGGTTAAGCGGGTCCCGCCGATTGTATATCGGGCTTGTATGTTAACAATGTATATCTCTGATATACAAGCTGATATATAGGAAGGGGATACAAATGAATATACAAAACGGATTCGAAAAGGAAGTTAAATAAGGGAAAGTATTTGTATGTATGGGATGATTGTATGTTAACGGTATACATAACTGGGATAAAAAGGAATAAAAAGACATCTCGAGAGATAAAGGTAAAAAGGAGGTTTGTATAGATTGTTTGTATATGTGTTTGTATTTAATGAGACATGCAAAGAGTGATATACAAAGCAAAGATACAAGTATGGATAAAAGGGAAAAGGGAAATAGCCTTAGTTATGGTTTCTTGCATATTAGTTTGTATGTTGAAAAGATACAAAGACTAACATACAAGGAAATATATAAAGAAAAGAGATGTATGAAGAAATGAACTAATGGATAAAAAAGTTTAAAACTTAAATGCTGAAATAGAAAGCCAAAGCTTTAGGCGCATTAACTACTATAATTAATGTCAAGCTAACACCCAAAAAAGAGTAAAATTCAAGGCAGCTAAGGTAAAATTAACGTTATTTTGCTTCCAAATTTACATTGTTAAGAATTAAAACTACAGAGCGAGGAATTGTTACAGAAAATTAAATGGAATTCATCAAGGCAATCGAATTACAGAAGCTAGACGGAAAGCAAAATGGTAAAGTAAGTCAACAACAGAAAGTGAGTGGTCAAGAAATACAAGTATTTATCTTAAAACACCGTTACATTTCCAGTGGTAAAAATACAAGTGAATTTCAGTAATTTCGTATTGAAATGTAGATAATTGTTAAATTACTAGTTTAGCTATTAATTAGCTGGGTCAGGATTAAACAAATTTGAAATTCAAAATGGGAAATGACAAATTGGGTTAGGGTAAAATGGTAAAAAATAGAAATTCGTAGTAAAACCCTAGGTAGAAGGTAAAATGAAAATTTAAAAAAAAAAGCATTTTTTCACAGGATGGCCCCGAAGCAGAAAAAGGTAGATAGAAGGGGCAAAGTGAAAAAGGAGAGGAAACCTTGCAAAGAAATAGAGAAAGAAGAATTGCCACTACACAGAGGATATTAGTCATTGATCAGTTACACTGGAGTAGGGACAGATACAAACATTGGGAATTATGATGCAAATGATGTCTTACAGAAGATCACTACAGCAGATGCTACACCAGATATGAAGTGTATATGGGAGAGTGGGTTATACAAAGCTGCGGGTTTTCCATTGGCTATGGAGGCCAGGGATTTGTGTTTAGATTTCTTAACTTTTAATGACTTATCAACCAGGAAAATAATGTTTTATGACAGACGCATTGCAGATTTATCCACAGAGGGTATTGCAAGGACATTCAGTTTGGAAATCAATGAGAAAATGGTAGACATTGACATAGATCAATACAATGAGGATTTTCAAATCAATGAAAGGGATTGTAGGGGTAAGATATTTTATAGTTGGTACAGCCCAGAAAACAAGCCCAAAGCTATAGCCAGAGTGCACAAGAATCTAATGAGAATATACTTCAAGGAGGAAATATACTTGATGATCACAATGTTAAGTAGACTGGTAGGATTGAGAGATGACACCAAGTGTGAACCATGGATGTTTAATGTCATCTAGTTCATAAGGGAAGAGAAAAAAGAATAGGGACAAATTCACTAGGCCAAGACTATAAGCACAGCTATATGGAAACAGGCCATGCTAAGGAAGCAAAAGCTGTTACCTTTTTATTTATCTTCATATGTATTGTATTCGTGTGTAGTAGAAGTGAGACCATTCATACATGGAATAGATAGGGTTGGAACCTTGGGCAATGGTCCAAGTTAAAAATTGGTATATGAACATTACCCTGATCTACAAGAGGAGAATGCATTGATGAAATATGCTTTGGTTCTTGATGTATTCTATACTTGCATGGTGAGAATTTTGAGGGAAGAACTTGACAAGAGGATATCTAAGGATGCATAAGATACAATTGGGTTGCATAGGTCTTGGTATATTCAATTTGAATATTTTACTGACATCAGGACTGAAGGATTTGAGGGAAAACCTTTCATGTTACCCAGGTATCCCTCCAACAAATTAACTGTTCTAGAGTTTTGAAGGCAAAATTTGAATGCCTTTAGGATGTATAAGAAGACGTTTAGCAGAGGAAACCTTAAGCTACCTTGGTCCATTGGTAGAAATTCATGCTATAGTGAAGAGGTGGCTAGTTGTTTAGAGTAGGAATTGAGATATTATGGATTTGAAGAGTTTGATTTAGCCAGAAGATTTGACCCCTTCCATAGGATTCAAAATACCATCGATAAGAAGTTTAAGTATCAAATACACATTGAAGATTTTTGGTCAAATTGAAAAAATGATAAGGAGGTAAGGAAGAGGGCTCATAAAAGGCTAACAATTGAGCAAATGAAAAATATGGGAGATATTTATGTTCCTCCAAAGGTTTAACAAGATGATAAACTACTGCATCACAGTTATGCAGAGGCCAGGCTTGCTCCTATTACAGACCCTGATTGGTCACAACCATGGAACACTTATTTGGACGTATTGTCGAAACCAATTATTCTATTTTCAAAGACATGTTTAAAGGACAGGATTGAAGAACTCAAAGCTGAGGGGAGGGAAATCACATATCCTAAGAAAGGAAAAAAGAGAGTAAGAGAACCTAGTGATGATCCCCAATGTTTCTATGAGAAGAAGAGAAAAATTGTAGAAAATAAAATTGTAGAGAAGGATAAGAATGCTACTCTGATGGATCCCAATGCATTGGGAATAATAGTAGCAGTATCATCTGATACATTTGTAGATGCAAAATAATTAAGCCATGAAATTAGTGCAGAGGAAGGACATACTTCCAAGGAAGTAACATGGCAACAAATTAGAAGAGCAATACCAATAAGTATATCCAAAGGAGAGACTTCTAAAACAAGTGAAGTCATAGGAGCACATCAGGTAGGTGTGAAGTTGAGTAATATACCTAGTGCCTCCACCCCAACAGAAAAAAGATAGGCATATGTTCAAGTGAAGATAGAATTAGCTAGGGAAATGCTGCAAGAGTCAAAAGCACATGAAGCCAAACAAACCACTGAGACTATCAATATTGAGAGTGACAGTAGTGAAAGTGAGGAAAGGGGAATGTATGTAGAAAAATAAATTGAAATAGAAGAAGAATCTAGTGAATTCTTAAGCGAGGAAGAGGAGCAAAACACTCTGGCTAAGATGTAAATTGAATAGGGCCCAATGTATGAAAAGGAAAGGGTACAGGAAGAATCAGGAACAATAGATCCATTTGGTACCCTAGTGTCACCTGAAATAATCAGAGATGTGCAATAAGTACACAAAATTGAAGAGGCTAAAAAAGAAGATGCACCTGAGGAGACAATCACAGAAAAACCTGCTCAAACAAAGGAAAAAAAAGAAGCTGGCACCTCAGGTGTAGATGTCCTAAATATTCTTAATATGTATGCTGAATAGAGCGAAGAGGTGAAGAACATAGAAAGCATGCAAGAACAAGAAAAAGAAGCAAAAGAAGAAGATATAATGGTAAGATCCCTTGCACATATAGAGCAAATCAGCAGGTCTGAAAAAGAACAAGAGGAAGGTGAAAATATAGAAGATGCAATGAAGCCTGGAGATGAAAAACATACAGAGAATGTTGATTAAAATAAAACTAAAGAACAAGCAAAAGACATAGACATGACAAATATAGAGACAAATATAGAATAAGCACATGAAGAAGAAGATCAAGAAAAAGGAACATCAAAAGGAGAGGGTCCTGAAGAAGAAGATGAAGCTGGAGGGGACACAGAAATGGAAGAAGAAGAAAATGAGGGTGAGTCCAAATGGTAAAATGACCCAATAATACCAAAACAACAACAGCAGCAACAAGAGTAGGGGGAAACAGAAAGACCTCAGGATGAGGTAATAAATGAAGAAAAGGTCGCTACAGAAACAAAATAGATTCCTGCTTGGCTAGGAGCAGAGATAAGAAAAGAAAAGAAAGAGGTACAATTGGTACCTTTGATATCAAAAGGCTCTTGGGTGATACCACACCAAGGAAAGAGAAGAGAAAGGCCAGAACAATGTCATCCATACAAAGAGGTCCAGATGGTTCTAGGATGCTGAACCTAGCAATACCATAGAAGGAGAAGACTAAGGGAGAAATAGCCTTGGATGAATATAAAATGCTAAATTTTGACCTTAAGCATACTACATGGGAGAAACACATAATTGAGTGGGAAGACATGCACCAGGTAACAGCATAAATGTTGAGAAAAGATAAAGACAAAGAAGAATATTTGAAGGGACACATTGTCCAATTGCAGCAATTTATTAAAGGGATATTTGATCCCAATACAACAGTGCTAGAATTGCCCAATGAGATAGCAGTTGTATCCAAGGAGGACATAAAAGACATGGAAAATAAAAGGCTAAAGGCCAGTGTATTTGAAGAATGGTTCAATGATTTCATAAAAGAAGGTGAACAGGTAATAAAACAAGCAGTGAGATGATGGGAGGTGGCTACAAGGGAAAAGAATAAATGTAGTGTACTTATACATAATTGCCAATTCAAAAGGGAAGAATGTAGATTTGAATTGAAACAGTTAACAAAAATTGAGGAAAGAACAAAAGATTTAATAAATGGAGTAATTACCCCTTCAATGGCGAATCAATTGCCACAAGTGAGGTTAGAACTAAAGTTTGAAGAAGAGAATCTCAGAAAATGCATAACAATTGCTCAAGATTTAGAAGAAAAAGCAGATGACATGATCATAATGCATAAAATGATAATAGAAAAGATATTAGATCATGAATGCATGGATACACCAGTATATGAGATGGAAATGGCTTTGATAGAATTTAATGCCATTTTTACACCATGCATGGAAAGCCTTGAAGCATACTTGAGTAAATAGATGATGGATTCACTGATGGAAGAAAATGCTAAGATGAGGAAATACAAAAAGAAGAGTGAGGGTTTAGAAAATAGAGAAAAGAAACTGAAGGAATGAGTTATAATGCAAGAGTATATATGGACAAAGATTCTAGGAGGGGATCACACCTTTGTAGAGGGTGTAATTAACAATTTCAAAGCATATTTGAGGGAGTAGATTTTATAAAAGAGGCAAACAATATGGAAAGGAGATCAAATAAGAGGGATGTCTACATGGAAAGTCAAAAAAAGGCCGAAGTCAAAGAAGAGGGAATCTTTTTTTGAAAAGATTCTAATGGCATCCTTTGAGAGAGGAAAGGATACCATCTAGATATTTTGAGGAACGGTTAGAGATGAATATGCACCATTGATCTATAATAGAGGGATCTTAACCATAGATTAAAGCTTTGTAGCCATAGCAGTCAGAAGTTTCATAGTCTATAAAAGAGGCTCTGCTACATGTACATAATTTACACAGGGATTTTGAAAGATAGCTGGTAATTGTAATTTGTTCGAAGACTTTGATTAGAAAGAGTATTTTAGTTTAGAGGAGGTCGCCTGTGTCTGCACTAAGAAATGTGTGGAGTGTCCAGTTGTCTTATTGTATTTGTAAGATGTTTGTAAGTTTTTTGTTGATTTGATTAATGAAGCAAATTGGTTATTCATACATTGTAAATCATACATGATTGTATACTTCAAATACAAGTAAATTTGGAATTCTACATCTATCTTCTGAGTGTTTTCTGACTTTTTCTTATGTTTGAAAGTATTATCTCTTTGAAAGCTTGCAATCTTGGATGTGTGTTCATGAAAATACTCAAGGCTTCACATTTAAAGATTTAACTTGTGGATTTGATTGAGTTTGACGTATTTATTATAACGTGGATAATAGAGCATTTAGATCCTGTAGTAAAGTGATGTTTAGTTTGAATTTCTTTAACTTTTCCCCAAACATTTGAAATATTTAGCTTAAACACAGAGATTTAAAGGAAATTGTCTGACATTTGAAAGAAACATGAACAATTAATACTTGATAATTTTCATAATAATTGGAAGAAAAGGCTTGTTTCATTATAAATCATACAAAGCTTTGTAATAAAGTAGCAAATTTATGCAAAGAGATGGATAATTTGTTGATATTTGTAACAATTTGCATAATTTGAGTCTAGTGAGTCATAAATCATATTAAATCAAGTAAGGCCCCTTGCATATTACAGTTTCACATTAACCTACTGAATTGTCCACTAGGTTAAGACCTGACCATACAGAAACTTGGGATTAAGAAATCTTAATTGATTTCTTCATATCTTTCAAGACAATTAAGTTCATTTTGTGAATTTTAATTTTTATTATGAATGTGTAAAAACAATCATCAACAGGAACAAGTTGCTCAAAAGTTTTTAAATAAATGTATGCCATGTTAGCAACATGGTGATCTTATCCTTGCACCATCATAGGAATTGCAGCCAATCACAACTCCTTGGCCCTTCTCACAATGGGGGATGAACATCGTAGGCAAGATTATCCACCTTCATCCAATAGACATAAAATCATTATCACTGCTATAGAATATTTCACCAAGTCGGTAGAAGCCATTCCACTCACTTACGCCACTAGCACTCAAATCACAAAATTCATCCTCCACTACATAATATGCCATTATGGCATTCCCCTTTCCATTATCACCGACAATGGGTTCAAGAACCAAGAAGTTCACACTCTTTGAAAAAAATTCCACATCCAACACCACTTTTCCACACCGTATTACCCCCAAGGTAATGGTCAAGCTGAAGCTTCCAATAAAACAATCTTACGCATCCTGAAAAAGAAAGTTAATGAAGTTGGCCATGATTGTCACCTTCATCTTAATCCCACCCTATGGGATTATCACACAAGCATTCATATCCCCACAAGACCCACTCCATACTCTTTAGTATTTGGTTCTGAAGCCATCCTACCAATCAAGGTCGAGCTCCCTTCTATCAGAATTTCATTGCAGTGTATCATTACTGAGGAGGAGTATTAAGTTACATGCCTAAATGATGTAGAACTTCTGGATGAAAAATGTCTGAATTCTCTAAATCATCTGTAGGCCTATCAGAATCAACTACACAAAATCTATTGTTATATCAAAAAATGTCCCCTTGGGGGCTTTTCCCTCTTAAGGTTTAGCTCTCGGGTCCTTAAAGTGCATTTAGAGCATCTTGTGTGTTAATTTTGAATCTTGATGAGAAAACCTCGAAGTCTTGTGGCAAATAGGACCTAGGGGAGGACTTGGGCACTCATGCCCTAATCCTGCCCTATTTTAAGTTAGGCCCTAGTTTGAAGTGTCGATTATATGACCGTTGTTAGGTCCTATGGCAACACCAAAAGTTTGAATTACATAATTCTTAGTGGGAATGTTTATAGTTGCACATATAATCATGTTTAGGTTTTCATTTACAAACTAGATGGACATTATGAACTTGTGATCTTATGCTAAAGTGATTCAAGGCTTTCATTGTGTTATGGAGCAGTATCATGTTGTTATTATGTTTGTGATTGCAGATTTCAATCCATCTCCTCATGGCATGAAAGAGCATCTTCCTTCCATGAGACCTACACTTTAAAGGTGACATCTATTATTTTTTCTATCATTTATCATTTAGATTTTGCCTCTATCCTACAGGGATACGCACTCGCATTTGACAATGGTGTTTAGAAGATTGAATGTCTCTTTGGGGCTTGACTGAGGCAAGCCTCTAAACACCACAATCCCCACCCACACTCCTTTATGATTGAAGGTTATAGGTATCGAGTTTCATAGAGTTGAGTTGCAGATGAAAGTTGTAGATGACAAGGATTCATGATCTAAATGAAAGAAGTGAAACGGAGCTTTTTCGGGACATGGGCACCTAGGGCAATGTCCTCTGGAGTTTCAGAGATAGGAGTCAAAGTTACAAGGACATTCTACATCTATCAAGAAAACAATGGTTTGGACTTGGGCACCTAGGGAATTATCGTCAAATATTCCAAATTCTAAACTTCAAAAAATGGTCAGTCATTAATCTCTATCCTTTTCCTTAATCTGTAAACATTTATTAGAATTTACTTGTTTATTCACTGCTTTGCATATTTAGAGTTTTAAGAGTATTTGAGAATTAAATAGTGATATTGATTGATAACATCTGAGCTTCTGTATCATTCCAAGTGACATCCCAACCTGTTAGGTGAATGCTCTTGCTTAGTAGAGATTTAACTTGGTTGATACGTTCTTGAATGTTTGTGGTGAAGGGAGGATCTAAACCCATCAACATCAAACCAAAAACAAAAACAACATCCCCCTCATTTTACATACTAATTTTTTTGGTGAACTTGTGTTTTTGAATTCTTTCACCTTGTTGAGTGTTGTGTGATAGATTTCCATTCATTCATTCTATTGCATTTGAAAAATTACAAAAAAATTGAAAAATTTGAAAAAAATGGCATTTTAGGCTTGTAATATAAATTAAGTTACATTTAATTTCATTTAATTTCTTTTGTATTCATTAGATCTGATTTAAATTACAGAAATTCATCATTTAGTATTCATTGGCATTGCATTTTCATGCTTAAATTGTTAAAAATTGCTTGAAATTGTGCATTTTTCATAAAAACCTAGTTTTGCATTAGCTAGGGTTTGTAGTTAAAATATTGTTTTAGATTTTACTACTCTTTTAAACACTCATTTAGGTCTTATTTCTAATTGTAGTGTTGCACCATTGTGTCTTTCTTGTAAAATTTCATGTCTAGGGTTTGAAAACCTTGCATTTTCACTAGATTTGGCCTTATCGTCTCTCTAGAATTGCATTATAGGCATGTTGTAAAGGATTTGATGCATTATTTGATTTATATCAGGGTTATAATCTTTTTCCCCTCCTAAAACTCCTTACAACACCCATTCTATTAGGCTTCTACATTGAAAATTGGTGAAAAATTGCATATTTTAGGTGTATTTTCACTAGGTTTTGGCTTGTCATCACTCTAGATCTGCACTATAGGTGTGTTGTGAGAGATATTGCTACATAATTGGATTGTTATTAGGTATATTATTTGATTCCCCTCTTGAAATTCCTCACAAGACCTCTTCTTTCACTCATTTGCATTGAAAAAACATGAAAAATCAAGCATTTTGGATCCTACACATATCTTGCTCCTTGGGTTTGTTCTATTAGTTTGTGCATTGAGTATCGCATGATTTTGTATGAGTGTTATAACCTACTTCCCTAATATAAATATTCCTTTAATAATAAGTAGAAGACTTATGGGATCAGGTGCCCCTGAAGAAAATGGTATTCCTACCTCTGAAATCTATTGAACTCTTTCTTTACAAAAAGAGAGACACAAATTTTGCAAGACACTATACCTCATACAAACACTATGAAATATCAAATATTTTATGATGTTGACGACAATATTGAGGTGATAATGCATGTACCTAATGAGAAAATAAACAAACTTGATAAAGAGTTAGCCGATTTTCAAGCATTTGTTGAAAATGAAAGGACAGCGAAAGAAGCTATACTTGTGATTCACATCATAAGAGAGTTGATACAAGAAGTAGAAGATGGTGTTAATGTACTTTGAGGCTTAATGCATATAGTACACAATAATGTTACGCCAGTGACTAAATGTGAGAATGATATTAATAGCATGTCATCACCATCTCACATGCAAGTATCAGAACCTATACCGACTACAGGAATGTATACATTTACATTAACAATTTTAGCCACTAATGCACATGCTTGTAGTAGTGTTACCACTAGTATTGGAGTATATAATGGCACTAATTCACAAAATTACAAAGTTGTGGGATTTAGCTATCAAAACCTAGCCCCTAGGGTGACTTCATATCACTCTCAACCTCCCCTTCAATCCACTTATTCTAAACCACCTTCCACTTATCACTATGTCCAACCACCATTCACCTATTCACAACCTTTGCTTGTCACTACTCAGGCTCAATCACCTCTACACTTCGGTTCCAATTCTTCACAACAAACTGCATTACCTAATGATGCCCTCCTAAACCAACTCTTGCAAGGCATGACTTCTTTACAACAAAAGGTGGCAAGATTGACAAATTCTTCACAACCTAATGTACCAAATTATCATGCCTGTAATCCCCTATCTTATAATTCTTGAGAAATCCTATTCTTGAGAGGTTTGAGACTCCTTGCTTTAAAAAATATAGTGGAAAGGGTGATCCTAATACTCATGTGGCAACATTCACGGCTATGTGTAGTGATTTTTACTTTGAAGAGGATTTGTTAGCAAAACTTTTTCTATGATCTCTCAAGGATACTAGTTTAGAATGGTTTTGCTCTTTACCTTTGAATTTAATACACTCTTTTTCATAGCTAGTTGATCAATTTCTACAACATTTTCAAGCAAACATTGGAGCTCAAGTCTCTTTGGTTGATTTAGTTCACTGCAAGCAAGGTCTAAAAGAAAAGTTAACTGAGTTTATTAGTCGGTATCAAGCCCTTTATGCACAAATTCAATATCAAATGAAGGATGATGATGTTTAGAAGGTGTTTATTACAAATATACAACCTAATATCCATGATAAGATTGTCTTGATGAAGTATAACTCTTTTCAACATTTATGCACTGCCCTTTGTGATTATCAACTTTTGTCTAGTCAGTATGAAAACCAAAGCTCATTGGATCAAGTTGGTCAATCCATGGGTGGACCTTCACAAAACAAATTTAAGAGGAATAATAAGACTTTCATTAAGGTTAATGGATAGAATTCAAACAATTTCTCATAAGTGTTTACTATCACTAATCTAAAGAGGACACCATTTCAACAAAGAAAGTTTACTCTGATAACTAAATCCTATCATCATTCTATCATGAATCAAGCTATGAGTAATAATCTCTGTAAGCTTCCTCCGATTAAACCATTGGATCCTAGTAGAACAAAAGGACATTATTTCGATGCTAATGCTTTTTGTCATTATCATCAGCAACAAGGACATGATACTGAATGGTGTATGCATCTTAAACATGAAATACAAGACCTCATCGACTTGAATGTTAAATAGGTATCTGGTGTGAATGATGACGAGAATAAGTTAGTTTCTATTCGAAATCAAAATTTACAAATCTTTAGTAATCCTTTCCCTAAGTATACTGATAACAACATGATGGAACAAAACCTAGTAGAAGCAAAAGATGACTATTTAAACTACGATGATATAATTGCCACGATAGAGGTGGATAAGGAAAATACTAAAGTATTACCTTGTCCAGGAAGGAATGTTATTTTTTCTAAGGTTCATCCTCCATTATCCCTTCAAGGATTGGGAGATAACCAAAATGCATTGGAAATACAAATGGAACAACCAAAGTAAGAGATTCTGACAAAAGAAAAGATTGATATGGTACAAGTTGGTTCTTCTCCTTATGATAGACATAATCAACAAAATAAGAGAACTAAAAATTGGAAAAGAGTAAGAAGATTATCATCGGTTGGAAATAATAGTGGTTCTCCTCCTCATAAGAAATAAAAGATTTCACATACACAAGTATTTGAGAATCAAGCACCACATGGACTTTCTAACAACAAAGAACACTCTAATAAGAACCACTCAAGCTTCACACAAAACATGATGGAGCATTCTAAGATGCTCACAAGTTCCAAGTTTTAGTCCAGTTGTCTCTACAGGTAAGTATTTCTAACCTTTTACCTCCATGTTGTGTTTCCCCCGTGATGTGTTATGTGTTGTTTAGGCCTCCTAGGATGACCCTTGATTCTCTTGTAAGGTCAAGGATATAGAGAGACTGCCTCTGTTGTGACCCTTCTTCTATTTGTATCATCATTCTTCTATATTGCCTCTCCTCTATTTTCATTGTTGTGTATTGTGTCTGACAGACATAGCGTTGTAGTTGGTGACTTGGGGGCACCCTCCTACATGACTATCCCTAGGACACTTTGTTTCTACTCCCTTGATTTATTGTTTATCTTCTTCTAGTGGTTCTATCTAGATGACAGATGATGAAAAAAAAGTAAGACTGATACAGACCTAGTGTCCCTTTGACAAGAAATAAAAAAAATGAACCTAGTCCATACATGATGATGGGGTTGATATATATTATCCAATGGTTGGTTAGTAGAATCACTCCATGTGATATTTTGGTGTTGTCTTATCGCAGTTACAAAACATAACAATAATGCTGCTTCATGCACTTTGTTTATCTTGGATCTCACCTTGCTTGGCTCTTTATGTAAATGATTACATGCATCATTGTTTATCATGTTTATATGGTTGCTAACACCTTTTTCTTGTAGGAAATTGTGTGTTTATGGGAATATTTGGTGATCATAAAGTACATGTCACCTCCTGGGGGCATGGGATTTACAAGAGCTTGTGTTCCCTTGTGTGTTTTCTCTCTACCTTAACATGCTTGATATCGGTACATGATATCAACCACCATAATGTGGGGGCATATATAAGGTAAGTTGTCTAATGATTTTGGTACTAATGAAGCGTGTTTGTAAGCCCTCTGTAGATGCAAGATGTTGTATCTCTGAGCAAGTGCACATTTTTATTTTATATTGCAATCATTAAGCCCTCTACAAAGGTGGGATATCAATAATATATATTTTTATTTTAATCCATCTATGGAGGTGGGGATGGTGTATTTCTCAAGGAGATTGCACATCCTGTCATTTTATAAAAAGTCCTTCTAGTAGGCAGGGTAGATCTGAGACTATCCTATCGTTAAGCATGTCTTCGACAATTGTTGTAGCAAAGCCTAATCATTGGTGTATTCCTGTAATGTGCCTAAGATGGTAGCAAATCTAGCAATAGATTTCTTCCATCACTTGTTTGTTGTGTTTTCTTTGTGTCTTCCATGTGTGTGTGTATGGCGTATTTGTTCCCAAGCATAGTTTCAAGACCAGTGGCGATAAGCTCCTCCTATGCTTTGGAATTTGTATGGCATGTTTGTTCTCAAGTGTAGTTTCAAGACTAGTGGCAATGAGCTCCTCCTACACTCTGAGATTTGTATTGCATGCCTATTGTCCCATATGCAGTTTCAAGACTAGTGGCGATGAGCTCCTCCTGCATTTGGGTTGTGTGTTTACTTTCCTTGTACTTGCATTTGTATTTCATATATATGAGAAAATGAAAAAGAAATAATCACTGCATTCATTTTATTCATTGTGTTTTGGGTGTCTTCAATTTTGTCTTCTCCATGTTTTGCATGCCTATTATTGTCTTCAATGTGTTTGGCATGTCTTCACCATGCTTGGTGTGTTTGCTGTGTTTGTTGACCATAATTTAATGCATGTATGGATGTTGCATTCATGCATACATTAAAGTAAGGGCTAAATGTTATGTCAGAAAATGTCCCCTTCGGGGCTTTTCCCTCTTAAGGTCTAGCTCTTGGGTCCTTAAAATGCATTTAGAGCATCTTGTGTGTTAATTTAGAATCTCGATGAGAAAACCCCAAAGTCTTGTGGAAAATAGGACCTAGGGGGTGCTATTTTGATGACTCCTGCCTAAAATAGGGGGAGGATTTGGGCGCTCGCACCCTAGTCCTACCCTATTTTGGGTCAGGCCCTAATTTGAAGTGTCAGTTATATGACCATTGTTAGGTTCTATGTTGACACCAAAAGTTTGAATTACAAAATTCTTAGTGGGAATGTTTGTAGTTGCATATATAAGCATGTTTAGGTTTTCATTTGCAAACTAGATGGATGTTGTGAACTTGTGATCTTATGGTAAAGTGATTCAAGGTTTTCATTGTGTTATAGAGCAGTATTGTGTTGTTATTATGTTTGTGATTGCAGATTTGACTCCATCTCCTCATGGCATGAAAGAGTATCTTCCTTCCATGAGACCTACACTTCAAAGCTGACATCTATTGTGTTTTGTATCATTTATCATTTGGATTTTTTCCTCTATCCTGTAGGGATACGCACTATCATCTGACAATGGTGTTCAGAAGACTTGAATATCTCTCTGGGGATTGACTAAGGCAATCCTCTAAACACAACCCCCAACCACACTCCTTTGTGATTAAAAGTTACAGGTACCAAGTTTTGCGGAGTGGAGTTACAGAGGAAGGTTGCAGATGACAAGGATTTAGGATCTAAAAGAAAGAAGTGAAACAAATCTTTTTCGAGATATGTACACCTAGGGAAATGTCCTCCTAATTTTTAGAGATGGGAATTAGAGTTACATGGACATTCTACATCTGAAGGAGCTTCTACATCCTAAGAATCATCCTACCTTGGACTTGGGCACTTGGGGCAATGTCCTTCACATTTTAGGTGATGAAAACATTCAGAATAGTGATTATCAATACTGGAAGGAGTTCTACATTCTGTGAAGAAAACAATGCATTGGACTTGGGTACCCGAGGCATTGTCCTTGAATATTCTAAATTTTGAACTTTGAAAAATGGTCAGTCATTAATCTCTGTCTTTTTCTTTAATCTGTAAACATTTATCAGAATTTACTTGTTTAGTCACTGCTTTGCATACTTAGGGTTTTAAGAGTATTTGAACATTAAATAGAGATATTGATTGATAACATCTGAGCTTCCACATCATTACAAGTGACAAGCCATCCTATTAGGTGAATGCTCCTACTTAGTAGAGATTCAATTCGGTTGATATGTCCTTGAATTTTTGTGGTGAAGGGAGTATCTAAACCCATCAACATCAAACCAAAAACAAAAACAACATCCACTCCTTTTACATACTAAACATCTATAACAAGAAGATTAAGAAACACCAGTTTGAGATAGGTGACCTTGTTCTTATGGAGAATCAGAGGAACCTACAAGAGCGTCACAAGAAAAGAAATTTTGAGCCTAATTGGTTAGGACCCTATGTCATCACAACTAGATATGGATCAAGAGCAGCCTATCAACTTGCAACACCTGAGGGGCAGCCTTTGAATGAGATGATGAACATCATGCACTTGAAAAGGTTCTTTACCTAACCCATCGAGTATCCCAAGTCAAAAAATCCAAAAAAATCAAAAAATTAAGAAAAAACTGAGTGCAATAAAGTTGTCCAGTGGTGAAAATCACTTTGGTGATGCCTTGGATAAGCACCATGATGAAAACCTATCTTAGGTACCATGTATATTGACTGGTCCTACCATCTAATAAGTCCTCATAACCATTTAGTACTTCATATCACTCCATATCCTCTCTATCCCATGGCTTGGAAGAATAAACATTTGACCTCAAAGCATCCCATCTCTTTATCACCCACATGAGATGGATTCTCGAGTTAGTGGACTCTTGTATGCCTTCCTTGTATAGCATAAAATCTGAAAAAACCAAAAACATTGGAAAATCAAAAAAACCCTAAAAAATAAAAAAATTACAAAATCCCAAAAATAATCCCAATCATCATAATCATCCAGCTCATCTAACGCTTCACTATCCCATTATCCAACACATCACAAAATATCATCCACCTTGAACCATCCCTACATCATCACTACAAACCAGAACTACATATTCATCACCACCTGCATCTTGATGTGCCTTGATTCCATGGATATAGTGTATGTAGGCAGTCTAGAATACAAAGGAAGTATCTAATACGTAGGTACAAAAGATGCACACATCCAAACTATTTGGATGTTCCCTATTCCTTGAGCTTACTAAATAAAAAGGCAATACACTTGCTAAGCATAATCTGAGAAACATCATATCTCATGCAAAAATCATCAATCAACAAACCAACTACAATCATAACACATGGCCTACTATCCTTTTTTCCCATCCTTCTAATTTTATCCAACATCATCCTACTAATACTAATTTTATCCAACATCATCCTACCAATTCCTACCTTAATGGATATATCATTCCTACAATAGGCAAGAATCTATCATCTTATCAAATCAACACTTATCTTGGCAAGAGATACAATGGATGTTTGTTTGGCTCGTTGGTCTTTTTGATTATGGATTTTTATCTTTTGTCTCATTCTAAGGGTCATTCAAAAGCTACCTTGATCTCACTATATCATGGTATGCATCAGAAAACACCTGGAAGGGGGCATGGCCATTGTTTTGTATGATGTCTTATGGGTTGGTCATATTACTCCAAGACTAATATTCATATCTTGTAGATGTAGGGTCAGTTCTAGCATATTTTTCCTATTTTGCATCTAAGGTTCATCATACCTTTTATGTACTAAGGACTTATGCTATTAGTCCCCTTCCCTCATCCAGGCAAGATTGTACTACCTTGGGCATGCATGGGATCATCCTATTATTTGTGGGTCTAGTCCATGTAAAGAATGATATATATCATTACCTTGGTCTTTCATACCTTGGTAAAAATATCCCATTTTTCTATAATAAATCTAGGAATGCTCTTAAAAATATCAACACAATACACCATCCCAACCCATCATCATTAATCTACCCTCACCAGCCATCCATCAATTCATTACCTAGGATTTGCATTTAACCAACCCAATCCCATAATCAATTCCATCCCCTACTCATTTCAATATCATCCCCTCAACCACCTTAACAAGCTCCTATCCCCCACCCCATAACCATTCTAACAAAAAGTCCCTTTAACAATGTGGTGTCTAGTGACATAGTATCAACCTATCCCAACCATCCCTAAACCTATCCCAATCATTCCCCAAACCTCCTCCCATGGTTCTAAGCATCATAATGTATCATGAAAAATGTCTACCATCCTGCATATACAACTTCAACATTATCGTAAACCACCATAACATTGCATACCATTAATCACCAATATTACATTTCATTCATCCATTTGCATAATATATGTTTATTAATCTGAGCATATATTTCTATTGCATTTCATTTATCCATTTGCATAATATATGTTTATTAATCTGATCATATATTTCCATTCCATAACATCTCATCAAAAACATGCATAAACCATAATCATCACATCATATAAGTATTAATATATAAACATCCATTGCATCCAAAAACTCAAAAGCACCATCACATCATACAACAAGTCCATCCATAAAATAAAACATCATATACAACCATAACCATATAGAAACATACATCAATGCATCCATCAATAGCCATAATTGTAAATGCATGGATCATAACATCATAAACATACATACATCATCATAACCATAAAGTGCATAAACACCATCACACATCATCATAAATCACCACCAAAACCATATATATTGCTAAAAAAATAACTGTTGTGATACAAAAATGCCCCGAAGGCTAAAGTACATCAAAATACAAAGCCCAAAGGCATATAAATACAATCAAGAACCATGGGCTAATGATCCCTTGGAAAAGTCAGTAGGAGAACCCATATGAGATATATGTGGTCGAGGTGGAGGTGGCCCCATCGACTGATGCTACTGAGGTAGTGGCTACTGTATAGACCTCTAAAAGTGACCTGATCATTGCAAACCTAACACTGCTACTACCAACCCATCAATCCCATCCATCTCGTCAATAGGCACATCCTTCATAATGTACTTGACCTCTATCTCATCCCCCTCCTCCCCCTCAAAATCCTCCTCCTCCTACTCCTCTGGATCAACCTTTGGAGTTGTAAGACGTACATGCCTAGCCTCCTGCCACCACAAATCATAAGCTAGGGTCATCCCCACATCTACTATCTAGTTGCCCTAGTCCCACTGCATTGGTTGTAGTCCCACCCAATCCAACAAAGCCACCTATGGCTGCACCTGTGTGGGCCAAACTGGTATTATCATTGGTCCATGAGAAACTATTGCCATCATCTAGGGCAAGTCCTACACCAGCCCAAACTATTGCATCTCCCACAATGGAATGTATATGTCAATGGTATGATCTCCTCGCCCCATCATATGCTGAGGCTCGAATGTGTAGGGCATATGTATGTGATCTTGAAGCCACATCTCCACACCTATATATGGTCTCTAGATGACTGTATCATATCATCTATTTATTGTAACTAGTGTCTAAGATGTCCCATATGTGTGTGCTAGACAGCTTCTCTGTATAGAAACACATATGCCTCAAATCGAGCCCTATGGTAAGCACACTCAGGTTACATAAAGAAAATGTGCTCCCATGCCCACACATGGAGTAGTGTCACACCTTCCCCCAAACTAACATCCAAATGATAGACAACTAGATGCATCTCATGATACAATTGCGCTAATAGACATGGACCCCACACAAACACTACATCCCAAGTGATCATTTCCTCAATCACTCTCCCCAACTAACTGAAAAATCCCACAACCACCGATCTAGCATCAATATGCCTCCAATCAACTCATAGACATATAGTGTGAACCAACTATCCCCATCCACCTAAGTCCATGCATATCTCATCTCCTACTGATCCCTAGTGTACACTGGATGGGATGGTGCAAATGCTCTATCCAAATCTGCTACTCTAGAGCCTACCTCATAAATTGCCCTTTTCCTCATATTGAGATTCTAAGGATCCTCCACACATCCTCTAGGGTGATGGTAATCTCACTCATAGGCAGTAAAAGGAGCATATCTCACTCCTCCACTTCTCTACCAAGGTTGACATCATAGCCCTATGTGCCCGCACTGGGGGCATCTCTAAAATGGTCTTCAACCCTATCCTCCCAAGTCAAGCCACATTTGCAAGAGTAAACTGCGACCTCAATGCCATCACTGATTGGAACATGTTGCTATCATGACTATAGTATCTTGTTTGGAATCTACATTCAAAAACCACCTAAATTAATTCATTTTCCCAAAACATTGCTTTGGCACTAATCCAGAACCCTATAGCACTAAACCAAAAGATAGCGTTGATTCATATCTGTATAGCGCCAATCTAGACGATTATGCTAATCCTAGCCCTAATAGTGCCAAACGAGAAAATAACGCTAATCCCTAACCTTTTTGCACTAAATGCAAGTATAGCTCTAATACATGAATTTATGGCACTAATCCACCATTTGACCCAAAAACCCTAAAATTTCTTGGCACTGATCAAGAGGATAGCACTATACCACAGACACATCATGCTAAATGAGAGGATAGTGCTAAAGCCCTAACATATAGTGCTAAACCATAAACCCCCTAAATTTGTGGTATTAAATGAGAGGATAGTGATATACATTTGACGGATAGTGTTAAACCATCCCAATTCCCCCTTTTTCCTATGGTGCTAATCTAGAGGATCACGCTAAACCATTCCCTAATAGTGCTATGCAGCTACACGATGGTGCTAATCTACTTAACTACACATTTCTCGACCCCTTAATCTAACCGAAAAGTTAAAATCACAAAGTTAGGTCTGGCTGACATACCTATGGGTTAGACTTCCCCATCCACTCATAATCTTGTACCCTCTCCAATCAATGTGCGTGTCATGGGAATGTAGGTTGCGCCATGTTTCCTTCTCCTCTTCTCTCATAAAATAAGTTTAGAGTATGCAAATGTGGCACTTTGGGCCCACACTTGCTATATATAGCCACCATGTCATCCTCCATTCACCTTTTTCTCTCCCCAAGCCACAAAACATAACCTTTTTCCTTCATTTTTCTTCCTGTCAAACCCGTTTTCTATCCTGCATCCTTTTTCCACCACCATTCATTCCTTTTCGAGAGTTCACCTAAATTTTTTTTTTGCCTGACCTCTCAAGGGGGCATCCCTCTTCCATTTTTACTCCCTCCCATCAACTGGGGCAAAATTCTTTGACTTGATGTCGTTTCCCTAGTAGGTCATGATGCCATGTCAAAGAGGGGCAAATGTAGACACCTAAAAATGTCTTAACCCTTCAACTTTCTTTCCTCATCATCCATACCACTAAAATTTCCTTTCACCCAATTAATTAAATAAATTCATAATTATTTAGTTAATCATCCCTGATCATCCATCCTTAGCCATCCTTCATCAATTTACTCATAGTCTTGAATTAATTAATTTAATTCAGAATTATACCTTACTAACATCATCCTAATTAATTAAATAAATATGCAAATATTTATTTGGTTAATTTGTCCACTTCCCTAAACCTGATTAAAAGTAAATTTTACTTATTTAATTAATCTACCCTTCTAATCAGCCTAAACCTAGCCTAGTTAATTAAATAGCTATTATTTAATTAGCTACCCTAGCCTACATAACCCCTAGACCTTGATTAATTAAATAAATAATTATTTAGTTAATCCTAAGCCCTGATTAGCCCATTCACTAATTTTTTCCAGCCACATTAATTAAGTTAATCACCCTGATTAACTTGGTCAAAGCATCATTAACTCATTCTCCCACAACACACAAATTAAAAATTGTAAAATAATCCCATGGGTCACATGACCTTCCACCTCACCTTACTATTTCCATACTAAGCTCTTCTCTATGTCATGAGCTCACACATGTGAGTTCCAAAATAACCCATGTGTCACATGTCCCTCATATTCCCACACAAATTGGAATTTTAAATTCCACAACCTTTCGAGGAAATAGTATTTTATTTCCTCACAAGTCATTATCATATTAAATGCAAAGCCTTCCCCAAAAATGAATTTAAACTTCATTTTTATTCTCCACCATCCATCTTTGTTGATGAGATCTTAGCCCTTGATCTCATCATCCACTCCCATCCATTGATCCCAACTTTCAATCTCCACCGTTGGATCAATCTCCCACCAAATTTACCTATAAATACAAGCCTCCACAAGCCATTTTGATCATCTCATTTTATGAAAATATATTATTCCAAAATCCCTCCATATCATTTAGCTTATTATGTTGAGAATTTGTGGGCATTCCACATTTCTTCAAGCCAGTTCTTCACAATGGCTTGAATCACCTCAAAGAATATCAAAATAGGTTATATCACAGTTATAATAAGAACATCCAAAATAGGGAATTTGAGGTGGGTGATCTTGTGCTCAAATAAAATCACAAAAATACTAATAAGAATATAAATAATAAGGGAAATTTGAGACAAATTGGTTGGGCCCTTATGTGATCTTTACCAAATATGGGTTAGTTGCATATAAGATAGAAACACCAAAAGGCTAAGAACTAAAAGAACCCATAAACATTCTACACCTCAAGTACTTCCACACATAATCTAGCTATAGTTGTCTCTAAAATCTAGAAAAATATAAAGAAATCACAAAAAGGATAAAAAATCAAAAATAAAAAAAAATAATAATAAAGAGAATTTGTTTTATCCAATTGTGGAAAGCACTCCCTATGGTGCCTTGGGAAAGTACCATGATAAAAGCCAAGAAATAAGCATTGGTCTTCACATCTATGAGCAATCATCCCCTATTTTTAATAATCACTGAATCCTATTCACTTTTCATAGTTATGTCAACACTACTTTATATCCAATTCACTATCCCATAGCCAAAATCTTTATTCTTTGATCCCCTCCATGTTAGGTCATTCACTCACTCTCATATTCTTAATTTATCACATCACCCCTACCCATCTCTCATCACTCCTCACTCCATACCATGTGTTTCACTTCACCGTCTTTCTTTTTGATTGATAAAATAGTGCCAACCATCCACACCTCCATAGCACTGACACTCCACCTATACATATAATTTGTGGACCCATTCTATTTCATTGCTAATAGTCCCACCTAACTATGGTCCTCATCTCTCTCACCCATTTCATACACTCACTAGAACACATCTATTAGACCTTGATTTTTCTCCAAACTAGGGGCATCCCCTTCATGACTCATATTTATATTGGCTCCTATACATGTACACACTTTGCCTCATCGATACCACCCCTCTTATGGCATGACCCTCATGTTGGATTAGGTTTGGCAATTAGAGGGGGGTGAATTAGTTGTCACACATTCTTAATCTTTTTGTTTCTTTTATAACTTAAAAATAGTTAATGAAATAAACATTTTAGTCATCACATAAGCAAAAATGAAATAACACATTTGACACCAAGATTATTGACGTGGAAAATCGGTTAAGAGAAAAACCATGGTGGGGGTTAACCCACAAGAATTTAATACCATGTTAAAAGTATTGATACAAAATGGGAATGCACATGCATTTGGGCTCACTTCTCAAATGAAGGCTCACTACCTAAGACAATATTACAAATGAAAGATAGAGATATGAACTAATGATAGCATCTATTTATGTAAAAATTTTAGTTCCAGTTGAGTACAAAAACTGATCTTACACACTTCATCTCATCTTTGTCCTTCTCACTATTCTGCTCTTATTCGCACCTTAGATTTCTACTTTATTCACATCCACTTTCCTTCACACACACTTCCCCTCATAAATGACTGAATTCATCAACTATATATATCCGCAACAAGATTAATAATCATTCTACCAGTCAGCTTCAACAGTACTTAGAACACCTAAGAATGCTTAGCCATGTCAGCTAGATCTATGCATAACTTAGAGTGTGAACCAAAACTTACTCTTGCAAATCATTACTCATGTTGGCCATAGTTACTGAATGCTACCATTTGTCCAACAAGAAACTTCCATTCATCCATAAACAAGATCTTCTGCAAGGTCTACCCATTCATCTTTTGTCTGCTTTGTAAGACTGGAACCTAACACATAGATGCTAATAACATTTGATTCCTTGATCACCGGATGACAAAATTCTAGATTTTGAGTGTATTTTCTATGTTGTTAACAACCTTAGATCCACAACATACCATGCCTTTCCACCAGAGAGATCTGGACCAAACTACTGGATTCTTCTATACTCTGTTTCAGGCTCCCAGACTTAGATAGATTATTGTTCTGACTTCCAGTATGATCAGATACTACACTACGGAGGTGTGGGACAATCTTAGTTGCCATCCTGACAACTCCTATCAATGCTATGTAGTGTCTCTTGCCAACAATCTCCCCCTTTGGCATTGATGGCAACACTTAGTGAAAAATGACTAAGTTTCTTAGAGAAACTCCCCCTTTATCTGTGCATTTGTGCTCTTCACTTATTCTGATTCTCCCTCTTTTCTAAACTCCTCATTTTTCACTGCCCTTCACTCTTGATTTGACATCAATGGCAAAGGGTGGGGTCTGCAAGTGAAAAAAAAAAAAGAGTCTGTTTATACTGTCGCGTATGTACAACAATTCATCAAGTCTTGTTCACATGAACTTGAGAATGTCTGCAAAACTAGTTTTAATTGTACAAGTTCAGAGGCCCAAGTGTTCTTCATTCCATCCAAGAGTGAGACGTGCCCACTCAGTAAAAATGCATATGCTTCTTCCTTGGCCAGATCTGGAGGATCACTTGTTTGGAGTACATTCTGGGCTTCGGATAAGGCATTATACATGGCTTCCAACTTGGGGGCAATCAATCCTCGGAGTTCACACATCCTCTTCATAGTATTGATTTTATCTTTTTCAAGTCTCTTTATTTCATCTATTAGGCTAATGATCTAACCATCTTGACTTATGGGAGAGGCATTTAGAGGATCAAAATTTTGGGATAGAACTGATATTTTCTATTCTTGTTCCTTTATCTTCTTCTCAACATCCTTATTGACTTTAGTCCATGATAGACATAATATATATATATATATATATATCTTCCATCACTTAGAGCATTCTAAATGCTCTTTATGCTAATGCCTAGTACCACTCTATCACTCCTTATCAGATTCTTAACTTGATTAAATTTCTTATTCAAAAACTCTTTCTAAACCTTTGCCTCTGCAGACTTTTCAAAAGACTCAAAATATGACTCAACTAAACTTACAAGATTTTTCAAATGGACAGAGGGGGAATCATTTTGGATTTTCTGATAAGTTGGTATTAATTTCTCTAACACTCTAGTTGCTAACCCCAGTAGTTCATTGTCTTCTAAGTGAGATTTCATCATCTTTTCTCTGGCTTTTACTTGAGTGAAGGATGCTATTTTCATCAATTGAAATGGAGAGAGCGCATCCGGATTGGTTAGTCCTTGGAGTAGTTCATGCTCATCAAGCTTAATCACTTCCTTTTCAAGAGAATCTTTCACTACATCTACAATGTCTCTTGCTGCATTTACTGAATCATCTTTTTGATCTTCTGATTTAGGTGCTTTATGTGTTTCAACATTTGCACCATCTTCTTCTGCTTTGTCTTCCTTTCCTTTTTCCCTTCACTTTCAATGTATTAATTTTCTCTGTGTTCTCTTTTGAGAGACTCATTTCTATTTGCTCACCACTTGTTGCTTGATCCAGAGGGTTTTGAGTGGTAGCAATATTCTCTTTCTTCTCAGAGTGATCAGTTGGAGGAGATATTACTTCATCAATTATTCTATTCATCATCTCCATGTCTTCCTGATTGACTTGTTCCTCTTTCTGAACTTCTCCAATATTTAGATTTAATGAATCAAGTTCTGGAGGATCTAGAGTGATACTTTGATCATTGATTCTCTTGTTAGTTTTTTCTTCTGAGCAGCAGGATTGTCTTCTTCATCTTGCTTTTTTTAGATAATCTAGTACTTATTTTTTTCTACAGCCTTTCTTAGAATTTCCTCTGTTTCCTTTGCAATTTCTTCAGTTTCACCAAGCATTAGCTTGTTCATCTAGACTTTGCTTCTAAATTTATCTTTGACTTCACTAAGGATTTTATCTGCTTCTTTCCTAGTTATTATGGGGCACAAATAGGAGAGAACATACTCTCTGAGTTCTATATCTTTTTGTTTGGCTACATCTTTCCTCATTTCCATTACTTTCCTCAAACTTTTAGGAAGTTCTTGTAGGATTTCCAACAAGGTTCTATTGAACTTATTTCAATATATGATAATGGCATCTTCTAAAGTTTTCTTATTAGCTTGATCAAGATTATCATAGTAAATTCTAATAGGTTTTAAGTTTCCATGAACAGTGATTGCTTTTACCATTTCATCAATAGTCATGGCAACCTTACCAGATACTAGCTTTTTACTAGCCCTCATGCTTCCGGATGGTTGATCTTTAGAAATTTTTGAAGTTTTGACCTTTTTGGATCTTATCTCTTTCACTTCTTCATTTGTTTCAGTCTCCTCATCATCTTGTGTGCTCTTGAGGATTCTTGTTTCCTTGGTTTTCTTCCTTTTCCCTCCTTCACCGGATGGAGTGGCTTCCAACTTCTTAGTGTGAGTGGTCTTGAGAGGCTCAACAAGAGTTGCAGAGCTCCTTGTCTTTCTTGAGGCTTCCGGGGGAATTTCAAGTTCACTTTTTGCTTGCTTGGTGTTCTTCTTTATCTTTTCAATCCTTTGTCTATTTTCTTTCACTGCTTATTTTGCAATCCCAATGCTTTCTGCGTACATCTCTACTTGCTTGTGCATCTTTCTTTTTTTTTATGGCTGTCTAAGTTCCACATGCATCTTTAGGCTTAGTTCCTTGTATGTTCCAAAGTTTTCAACAGAGGTGTCTTTAGGTTTGCTCAGGAGATGTTGAGCATACATGTCCAAAATTTCCTCATCCACTTCATAGCCCATGGGAATTATCCACACTGTCCTTGGTTCTACAGCTTCCATCAAACATTTATCTGTGTCTTCCATGAAACATATTTCATTTTCATACTTTTTAAAAACTGAACTAGGAATTATTTCCCTTGCATGCATCAAATTCTGGAAGTTCTTGAAGTAACCCCAAATAGTAGTCTTTTGTGTCTAGGAATCACCAAGACTGCAAAGAAGATCCCTAATTTGCAATGCCACCGGTCTGTCATATGTCAATTGTATACCTGAAACTCCCAGAACCTCATTCATGAAGTATAAAAAGATACATATCACCAAGGAACCATACTTGAAGGAATTTTTCTTGTCCTTTTTTATTTTGTTCAGGTTTTCTAGTAGTTGGCTTTGTAGAAGCTCACATAAGTCATAATCCACATTTTCTTTTATCATCTAATATGCGGCATAAATAGCTGTTCTAGAGACTGGGTTTTCCCTACTGGAGTGGTAGATCTTATTCCCAACTACCATCGAAGCAAACTTGACATCCGGATTAGTGATGTCATTGATAGTCATAGCTCTTCTATCAAATTTTTCTCTAGTTGCATCAGTTACTGTTTGATTTTTCACAGCCTTAAGCATGGGTTGCCCACCAGTTGCATTCAATCCCGTCACAATTCAGATTATATCTTTTGTAATCTTGAATGGCTTCAACAACCACATAAACTCATCATGTATCTAACTCAATACATACCTAACCCATTCGCTTTCATCAAAGGATGGAAATTCAATAACTTGTATGAAGTATTTGTTTTCTAGGGTTTTATATTTTTGCTTCAATTTGTGATTGTCATCCTTCAAGTGGTTTTCAAATAAATCCAGTAATCTCAAATTTCCAAATTCCTCTATATTGCAGTGAATGTGAGCCCTAATATCTTCAACATGTAAAACCCTATACAGAACTCTAGAAAAAGCACCTAACGGCTCAACCTCTATAGATTTGAATGGATTCTTCTTGAACTTGGGGTGAGGGCTTTAAGTAACATCTACCACTAGAGGAGTAGCCATTTACAAAAATTGAAAACTCAAAAGATTTTGCAGAAAACAAAAAACACCTTGCCACGCAGATTGAGGTTTTTGCTTGGAAATCCTTTTCTCGCTTTCGACTTTTGAGAATTCTCAGTCTAGGCTTGTCTACTTCTTTCTTTTTGATGCAAAGTGTTTAAAATGAGGAGTGAATAACCATTTTGAGCTTCACATCACCTAATTTGCCTTTGTAATAAATACTCTACCCTAGCGCATCTAGTTGCCCTGTTTTTGATTAACCCTTCATGTATCGTTTTGCATATTGACATATCCATCTCTTATCTTCCAGAAATTCTTCCATATGATCTAAAGACAATTTAAGATATCTTTTCTTATTGTGCCAAATCTGGGCACTAACTTACTGGCTGGGGGAATTTGATTTCTAAGGTTGCTCCCCTTGAGCCAAGACTTCCAACTTAATTCCCGGAGGAATTATCAACACCAGATTGCAGTATAGATCCATTGTTGTTGTTCATAATGGTTTTCCTAACCCATATCTTGTTTGATTCATCCTAAGTCTCATTTGCATCAATTTTTTCTTTGCCTTTGTCTTGTCTTTGTTCATCCAGTTTTCTGTTTACTAGACCTCTTCTTCTATAGTCTTTGCTTCTGCAGAATCTTGCAGTATGACCAGATTGATTGCAGTTGAAGCATACAACATTTCTTTCTAATTTTTGCTTGATCTGTACTGATTAGACATATGTCCAAACCCATTGCAAGCAAAGAAGTAACCATTGAAAGAATTGCAAATTCTTCTACTATTGAAATTATTCATTGTCATACTTTTGTATTCATTTGATCTATGACCATACCTGTTACACTTGAAGCATTGACCAGAGAAGGATGGACCATTTTGATTTACTCTGTTTCTACACTAAGTAGCTCTATGACCAAATTTGTTGCAGTTGAAGCAATTTCCATTGAATGATGGATATTTTTGAGCATTTGGTTGTCTTACCGGAGGTTTTATAGGTCTGACTCTCCCATTATTAGGTTGAGAATTTTTCTGTCTAGATCTGGAGCTCTCACCTTTCTCATCTCCAAGACCATGCTTGTCATTGGCCCTTTTATGTCCTTCAAGTAGTGCTTCAAGTTTAGCTGAACTTATCTTGAACTTGTCCTTGTATTCATTTGCAATATCTAGGTCATGTCTGAGAATGACTATTTGCCTTTCAAGTTCTCTCTCATTATCTCTACTTTCTTGTAGATTAGACTCTAGATGGCTGGCTATTCCATCCAATCTGCAACATTCTTTAGATCTTTCTTTTAGTTTGTGTAAATCAGATCTTCTTCAATCTTCTTTCTATCTTCACTTTCTTTGGTTTGCCTCATCACCCCAGATTCCATTTCAATTTTTAAAACTACTTCTTTTGAGAGCTTTTCACATTCTTTTGTTTTTTCTTCCAAAGCTTCATTTAAATTATTTTCTTCAGGTAAACTAGATAGCTACAAAAGTAGCTCCTTTTTTCTTTGCAATGATTTCTTTAATTTGTCTTTTAACATTTCAATGGTGTCATCAGCATCTTTAAGTTCACCTCTCAGATTACTAATTTATGTTCTAGATTGAGCAAGTTCTTCTAGGGCTGATTGAAGATCTCTTAGTGAACCCATTGAACCTTCTTCCAAGATCTTTTCCTTAAGCTATTAGGCTTCTCTAACGATCCTTTCTCTAATACCAATTGTTTGATTAGGTTTGGACAACTAGGAGGGGGGGTGAATCAGTTGTCACACATTCTTGATCTTTTTGTTTCTTTTACAACTTAAAAATAGTTAATGAAATAAACATTTCAGTCATCACATAAGATGAAATGAAATAACACATTTGACACCAAGATTTTTGAGGTGGAAACTTGGCTAAGGGAAAAACCATGGTTGGGGTTAACCCACAAGAATTTAATACCTTGTTAAAAGTATTGATACAAAATGGGAATGCACATGCATTCGGGCTCACTGCCCAGAGTTCACTGGTCAAATGAAGGTTCACTACCTAAGATAATATTACAAATGAAAGACAAAGATATGAACTGATGATAGCATCTATTTATGCAGAAATTTCAGTTCTGGTTGAGTGCAAAAACTGATCTTACACACTTCATCTCAACTTTGTTCTTCTCACTATTCTGCTCTTATTTGCACCTTAGATTTTTGTTATATTCACATCCACTTTCCTTCACACATGTTTCCCCTCATAAATGACCAAATTCATTGACTATATATATCCACAACAAGATCTATAATCATTCTACCAGTCAGCTTCAATAGTACTTAGAACACCTAGCCCTGTCGGCTAGATCTATGCATAACTTAGAGTGCAGACCAAAACTTACTCTTGCAAATCATTACTCATGTTGGCCACAATTACTGAATGCCACCATTTGTCCAACAAGAAACTTCCATTCATCCAGAAACAAGACCTTCTGCAAGGTCTACTCATTCATCTTCTGTCTTCTCTGTCAGACTGGAACCTGATACATAGATGCTAATAACATTTGATTCCTTCATCACTAGATGACAAAATTTTGGATTTAAAGTGTATTTTCTATGTTGTCAATAACCTTAGATCTGCAGCATACCATGCCTTTCCACCAAAGAGATCTGGACCAAAATACCAGACTTTGCTATACTCTGTTTCAAGCTCCTAGACTTAGATTATTGTTCTGACTTCCGATATGATCAGATACTACAATGCGGAGGTGTGGGACAATCTTAGTTGCCATAAATGACAACTACTATTAATGCTATGTAGTGTCTCTTGCCAACACCACAAACATTTGTCATAACCACTAATCATTTTTATCTCAAAATTACATTCTCACTTGACGTGACATCCCCTTTCCTTACACACTAACCTACCCTCCAAGCCCTTTGAATATTCTCATCCCCCTCCCAAATAGTTTATTCTTCCACATCATGTCATGGTCTTAGGTTCCTCATAACTAGGACAAATGCACTATGTACCATGCACACTACTACTTGTTTATAACCATCCAATCCCCCAACCTTCCCCTTGATCACTATCCTACCCCTAACCCATCTCCCCTCCACCCTAATCCTACTCCTGACCACCATCGTATCCTCCTAACCTTACCCCCTAACCCATTAGCTCCCTTGTATCCACAAACCCCCATGCCTTGAATATTGCACCACTTCATGGTTTATTTTTAAAATTTTCATGCTTGTCTGATTGTTTACATGTATTTGTTTATTTATTATATCTCTATTATTCCATACAATATGCCATCTTGGTCACCATCATTTACCATATCATGGTATACCTTAAAAAAGTGTTTACTAGGGCATGGTGCTATCTACATGTTGTGTATCTTGGGTTAGTCCTTCATGCACCTAGCACATCATCATCATCATGGTTCCTTATATCATGACACATAAGGATATTTCTATAGCAAATTGGGTTTCTTTGTACATGCAAGTTGTCCCTTTAACATGTACTTGTCACCAAAAACATCATGTCATCACATTATAACCCATTTCATATCATTTCTATCTTTCACATTCCATTTTATCATATTCATATTCACATTGATTTATATTCTATCACACTCATTATATTTATTCTATCACAAAATGAGAACATATGTCATAATCAAGAGTTATCAAAAACACATGTACACCCATGCAATATAAATCTAATAATCCATAATCAACAAGATCAAAAAAATCACATGACATCCATAATATGTTGAATACAAAGCCACACACACACACACACACACACACACACACACACATATATCACAAATGGTGTACAATGTCTCAAAATATCATCAATATATTGTCAAATGTGTGTAACAATAATACATCTTTACAATGATACATGACCTCATCATAAACAAAACCCATAGTTGTGTATAGTCACATTTGACTCCTATTACCCCCTTCTCCCTCATGTGGCCCTATTAATGGTAGTGTTTTCGATAATAGCCCTAGTCATGGCAATCTACTCACTAAGTGAGATATCCCTAATGCCCTTAATCAAGTGCTTGATGATTTAGTACATGTAGGCTACCTATACTCCATTGGCATTGCATGCTACTACAACCCTCTATAGTATACCACCTTTCTCAATGCCTAATTGTCCCTCATAGATGCATTGGGTAACTCCATAAATACTTGAGACATGCCCCAAGCACTAGTTGTTTGTTAGTTGAATATTTCTCTCCTAGCATAGTCTTTATGCCTCCACCATACCCCTATCCCACTCTTCCCTTAGTGTTTTCAATTGTACCTACAATTCATCCAACTAAGTTTGCATGTTATCCCACACTACTACTCCTATGTCCCTATCTACATATACTACATCTAGCTATAGGATTAGCTCATCTCTCTCTACCTGCATCACTATTAGCTATCCATACAAACTATCCCACTCTACTTGAGCCTTGTTCTCTACATGAGCCCTATTCTACTCTACCACATCCTTATCCCACTCTATATCATCCACGTCCTACTTTGCATGATCCTTCTCTCTCTCCCTCTCCACCCATACTATAGTAGAATCTCATGTCACTATCTTAGTTGCAAGGCTCTTTACCATTGGTCCACCCACTCATAATGGCCTTACCCCTAGTGCCCCTATACATATAAATCCTCCTACTAGAGAACTATCTTGGGCCCCCTACATCTCCATCTTAGGAATATGTACATCTTACTCATCTTGTGCATCCTACCCATCTTGTCCTACTATACTTGCACACATGACTCTTCATCTCCTCCTCTTTGCATTGCCTATGCATTATACCTATCACCTCCTATCCTCCTAACCTCTATCTACTACCTTGACTCATGGACTACCATTTCCAATCACTACCGTAGGCCCCACACTCTATGAATCATTAGTCTCATTAGCCTCATCTACTCCTACAATGCATCATAGCTGACTATAATCCCTACACCTACCACATCCTCTCTGTTAGGTCTCAAAATGCAGGTTTCAAACCCTAAGAGGTTGTCAAGCTCTCTTAATGCTTTTGGCTAATGACATGGGGCAAATATGGTTACAACCCCTTTCACTTCAAGCTCTACCAGACCTAGGTGGGCATACCTTGAATATTAATGTAGAATTTTATGACCTTCAAAGTGGCATATGGTTGTGAAGTAGATGTAAGGCTATGAATAATTCTTATTGCTTATGTTTGCAGTTTGAGAATGTAAATTTGGTTTCTATTAAATGATGTTTTGAAGTGAGTATGACTAGTTCTTGTATCTACTTTGGGCAACAGAGTCAGGATGTGTAGGATAGATGTATCCTCCCTCTTGGTTTAACTCTAATTATTTGGCACTTTAAAGTGTTTATACCTTGTATAAGTGTGCAAGGTTGTAGATTACTTATGCTCTTCTTAGAAATCCCAATGATATTTTCCTAGGTTACTATGATCAATTGAAACGAATTTTAATTCTAGTGTGAAGGAAACCAACCAAGATGATTTGTTTAAAGGGTTTTAACTTCTGGCAAAGACCAATGAACATAAACCACTTAGAAGGACTTAAATCAACTTCTTACAAAAACTAGTCAAGCAGATCACACAAAAGCAACAAATGTGCCCTCATAAATTAAACACATCCTTGATATATTTAATTTAAATAACAAAGGAAAACTATTTTGGAGACAACACAAATAACACATGAGTGAATATTAACAAATAATTGAACACCAAAAAGGTTAGACATCAGATAAAAATATTCCTTCTCTAATTGCTCCAAAAGATTTTATAATTCGTGTTTGGAGGTCTTCATTGTTGGTGTATTACCTAACCCTAATGATTGCTCCTACCTTGCTTATTATTCACTGATAGCAATACATCGTCTTATACATCGCCAAAATTATCAAAATTTCATTCTGGTTCTCCATGCCCCTCTCATATTGTTTTGGCAATAAACATGTTTACCTTTGCAATGTGATCAACATATTCTTGAGATATACAAGTATCTATGGAAATTATGTCCCCCATGATAGATTCTAGCTTGAAGATTTTATCCAACTGTTTATGAGTATTCTCTATCACTTTGTCTTCATCGTTGACTTTCTCCAAAGACATGGGCAATAATTGAGCCAACTCATCTTTCCATAGACCTTTATCCCATATATTACCCTCCTTATTGAAGAAATTAGGGGATGCCATATCCCCATGTAGATCAAAATCACCAATGTCTTCTGTCAATATTGTATTAAACCTTTCATGTTCAATGATTAGTCTATTGCATTCCTTAAGTGCTTGCTCATCAATATTTGCTTTGGCTTTTAATTCTTCTTTCTTCTCAAGCAATCTGAGATGCAATCTTTTATGTTCCTAATGAGAATTATGGGTTCTTTTATGTAAGTCCCATATTTGATCACTGTGTTTCATCATCTTTTCAAATCTTCTCTTTATCAATTCAGAAGCCATTTGATATTTGACAACTTTTTTGTCATTCTCCAATTTATCACTCTTCTTTTGAAATTTCTCAGCCTTTACTTTCCAGTAATTTGCATCAGCTATGGCCTCCATCATTCTCTTATCAGGTTCTTGATAAGGTAGATGACTACTAGATGATGCTAGTAACTTATTATTATGAGTAGAAAGCTCCTGTCTTAACATTGCATTTTCTGCTACATATATATTATTGTGTTTGACCAATCCCTCAATTTGGGCCTTGGTGAATCTAGCAACATTGATATTCAAATTAGATATCTCCATTGGATATGTATCCTTAACCCTCTATATCATAAAATGATTGAATGCTTTATCAGGATTCTCAATGATCTAAGGTCTTTTGTTGGGAGGATATAGTGCCCATATTAGCAATGTTTTCTTGTCAGGATCATATCCTGATCTTGTCCTAATCTTATCCAATGTTTCTATTCTCAATTGCAACTTTTTATCTTAACTTCTTTTAAAAGGATCAAACACAATGGTTGAGGCCATATCCCATCTAAGAACTAACATTATGCCTGCCTCTTGAGGCAGTATTCTTTCTCTCTCTGAAGTCAGTCTCTGTTTCCTTGTCAATCTCTATTTGAAGCTCTTGTAACAACTCATCCTAAATCTTGGAAGTGATATATTTCATTTTCTCCCTAGCCTACTTGCCCATGTATTCATACACAAAGGCTTTCAATTTAGGTGTTTTAATAAAATCATTGTCTAAAATAAATTGCTTGTTGGCTAGATGTCTTATGTCCTCTAATAATTCATCCAATGCTTCCATTGTAACCACTTCTCTTTCCTAGGAGGTTCATATCCCTTAATGATAGGCTCAGAACTCTGCACCGCTCCCTCTTCATTTTCAAACTCTTCTTCTTCTTCTGCAATATTTGTATGTGGAGAGAAACTTATGTCTAGTGTGGGTTGAGGTGAAAGATGACACAGGGGAGTCTCATATTTAGCTTGTATTTTCTTGATTTGTTTTCCTTTTCCATCAAAAAATCCTAGGGGGAACACCCTAAGTTAGTTCAGATGCGTGTGAAGTCAACATCTCTAATTTCTTAGAGGGATCATCCACCTCTATGAAGGCTCCTTTATAACAAGAATTTTCTACCATCCTCCAGGCCTTGGCTAGCATAATTTTGTGATATAGAATTCTTCTCTCATCCACACTGATTTCATCAATATTTCTTATCAAGTCATCATCTACAAATAGTATATGGTGATATTTTTTCAACTTTTGATTTACTTTAACACTGTTTATGAAATGCTCTGGGTTAAAATTTCCTCTAGCATTTCCAAAAGGCAATCTGAATTGTTCCAATTTTGATCAATCAACTCGTATCCCTTTTTAGTGAGAACTATAAAATCTCCAAAGCATAAGGTATCATTCATGAATGACTACTTATTTTGATTCTTCAAATGTAAAAAATTAGAAGAAGCCAGTTGTCTCCAGGTAAGCAATTCGATCTGGACATGTTTTTGGAAATAGGAAAGGTGGTCTTCATATCTAAATACTCTTATATTTGTACAGTCATGATATTCATACTAGTTACCCAAATTGTGACTAATCTTTCCATTTTTGTCTTTGGGTCTCAAAAATCTTTCCACTTCTGTTGATAAACTATAATCATATGGGTGACCAAATAACTTATACAGTGGCTTGACAAAATACTCTTGAAAATATAAATAGTGGGACCTATCACATCTGCTATCCTAGATAGCAGTACACATTTGCACAGGTTTTATTTTTCATCTTTGTCTAGATCTCTCACCTTTAAACATTTATCTGATAAACACATATTTTGTCCATACAAAACCAGATGCATAAATAGAGAATAGTGCCTAAATCTATTTCCTCCATTTTTTATTGAGACCAATTCATTATGTAGGTCATGGGAGAGATATTTAGTATAGTTGAAATATTCTACATCCTGGGTTTGTACATAAGCAGTTAAGACCATATGTGCAATTTACCATAAACACAGAAGCTTCGATACCAAGTAATTGACATACAGAGTATAATGTGTATTTGAAATAATCCTCAAATAATTCTATTGAATAGGGTGGATCCTCAACTCCTGAAAATACCCTGATTCTGTTACCTTCACCATGAGGTCTGTGTAAGGGCAATCCCCATCTCTTATAATTATTTCTCATGTTACGGTATTCAACCAATAGGTCCCTAATTTTGAATTTTACATCAAGGCTAGTGTCTAATTGGAACACCATTGCTATGTAATATCTAGTGATAGGGATGAAGCCAGACCCGCCATTTAATTCAGTCAAGTAGGTTTGAGGGTTGTATTTTTTGGCCAGAAGTTTGAGTAACTGTACATTTACAAATACATTTGGCACTATTAATTTACCCAAATCCAGCCTCCACAGATTTGAGATGGGTTTATGTTTGTGCATCTTTCCGGTAAATGAAAAGATCATATCCCCTAATCAGAGTCTAGGTATCCCCTATCTATTTGTATGTATCATCCAATTTCTCTGCGTGAGGGTTCAACTGAGCATTTCTTCTAGAAGTTTGCCCTGATCCTGGGCATTGGTCTAATAAATCTTGATTTAAATGCCTATCTCCCAATTTCTGTCTTTTACTTTTAGGGTTTTCAATTATTTCTTCCATGTTTTGATCTTATGAAAGAAAATATTAATTCTGTGAATATGAATCTAAACCAATATGTGGAAGCCAATTAGAGGTACTTAATTGATTATCTCCTCTGGTTCTGAATCACTATCTCCACTACATCTTGCTCCTGCTCCTTGTGATTGATTATGCAATATTCTCAAGAATTGTATTCAATATGCTCAGTTTTGATGCATTAATGGCATCTCACAGTATTTTTCACATCATCGAAGGGACATTTATTTTTTTGAATAGGGGTCATTTGATCATCACTAAGATGTCTTATCACTGTTTTCTTGGGATGGTAAACTTTAAAATCTCATTTTATTTCCATATTTGTTTCATTTCTTATAGCCTTTCAGAACTTCAGTGTAACCCTAAATGGTGTCACACTGATAACATGAAGTCTTCTCGAATACCTTGTCTATGATAAGTCTCATTTTACTTGTCCCCTTAATGTCTTCTTACTTTATTTCTTCGCCTAAAAATTCCCTCTTTTTGACGTTGCAACATCACTTCAAATTTTTTCAATATTCTTTATATTGTTGGCTCATTGGTGAGACTAGAAATCATGTTACCCCAAGATCCCAAATTCCTTTTTTCAAACTATTTTTAATGGTTTTCATTCAATTGACGTGACACATTTTGGTGTCACACTAATACACCTTGGTCTATTCGATATTTGCCAGGTGTTTGGGATATTGAAGAGACTGTCAAATGACTCACCCCGATACCTCTCAGTCTCCTAAATCTACTAGTTTATTTGAATATGTGATCTTATCGTGATATACTATCAAGTCAAAAATTTTGTCCTCTTATATCTTCAGACTATCGAAGAGACTTGAAAATGAGTCTTCCTGAAATAATGTTGTCTCACTGATATTAGCCATAACTTAGGGATATAACAGTGTTTTTGATATAATTTTCATTTCATGGTGAAGGTGAAGAAACTAAAGGTTATTTTAGGTTAGCAATATGGATGAAATGGATGTGTTTTTTCAAGTTTGGTGAAAATTTTAAAATGGCTTATTGGAGATGATGGTGAGAAATAGAAAATTTTTAGGGTTTGAAAATTTTGATCCAACAGTGGCTCTTGTTGGGGATGAATGGCTATGAAGTCATTGCAACAATCCAAAAAAATACTCTCTGGGATGCAGACTAATGGTGGTGGGGAGGGGTGGAGAATGAAAAATCCTAATCTACTGTGCATGAAAGAAAGATAAAAATTTTAAGAGAAGAAGTGTTTCAGGAATTGTGCAGGCACTAGCAGTTCCTGTACTTCACCACACATGTTCTGTAGATAATAAGAATCCTCTCCACATCCTTCAGTGATGATAAATTGGCCAACCCATAATGCCTCAAATTTTCCATGTTTTCCCTTCTCTTGCCCTCTAGCATTCCACATGAGAACCATGTCATCCACCTTGAATTTCCTTTCTTTAGCCCTTCTATCAAATAGGTATTTCATCTGTAATTGTAATTTCTCATTTTGTTCTTGTGCTTGGGCCCTTATTTCATCCAGTTTTTCTAATTGCTCTATTCTTTCTTCCATAGGTTTAGGGACATCTATATCTTCTTGAAGAATGAATTTATAAAATGGCAAAAGATTATGCACAGGAAGCCTAGCTTGTGTACCATTTACTAGTTCAAATGGGGATTTCCCTATAGCTTTCTTTATAGTAACCATATCTTCCCACAGAGTCGTTCTTAGTTTTAAGTCCCAAGCCTTCTTGTTATTTTTGTATACGCCTAAAAATGACACGATTCAGTCTAAATAAATATTCTTAATATTTATTCCCTTCTAATTCTTCTATCAATAAATAAATAAACAAATTTATTTATTTGATTCACATTCCTCTTAATTAATTAAATATCTAAATATTTAATTATTTCTTCTAAAGTCAAAATTAAATAAAATCAATTTATTTAATTAAATTCCCTAAATTCTTCTAATGTCTCACATAATTAAATAATCCTAAATTATTTAATTAATCCTAAATTACTCTATCCTAAAATCCACCTCACCTTTTCCACCTCACCATGTTGCACATGTAATTAATATTTTAAATATTTAATTAGCTAATATTCCCTCACCCACATGTCCTATTTCTTCTCTAATCAAAATTAGTTAACTCATCAATCAAAACTATTAACTAATCAATCAATTCTGTCAGCTCCTTAATCTATTGGGTAACTGATCAATCAATTCATTCAATTGCTTAATCCATTCTATTAACTCTTCAATCAATTTTGTTAACTCCCCTGTTACATGATGGAAGTGAGACACTTGTCCTCTTCCTATTCATTGTACATTCCTCAACCATTCTCAACCATTGATCTTCATATATCTTCTCAACCATTGATCTTCATTCTCCCAAGTCTATAAAAGAAGCCTCATTCTTCCATTCTTGGTATCCAGCCTATTTGTATTGTTGGTCTGCAAGAATTTACCAGTGTGCCTTTGGCACCCTTTTATCATTCATTAGCTTGAGATCACCATTTGCTTTGGAGCTCATCTTCATTGCATGTTTATCACCACATCCATTTACTATCTACATCCTTGAACACAGCAAAGGAGTGCACTCTCTGAGGGCCCTACTTCATACAAGCAAGGATGGTTTTAATAGGAAAACAATAGAAGTTTCGATCTAAGGAAGGTTTGCATTGTTTTATTTATTGCTGCTCTTTATTTAATCTTCTTAGTTTCAGTATTCTATTGAGTTATGGGTATTTGATGTTGTTTATTGCATATTCATTGTTTAACCAAATTTCCCTTAACATTTTTGGCACCCACCGTGGGGCCTTGCCCCTTTATCTATTCAAAATCTGAGCTTTTTTTGAAGACAGGTTCCATACAGGCATTGCACAAGCTAATCCGGTGCATTTGAACAATTTCGCGGTGCTTCTGTCCTCTATTCTGGTGCATATGTTCTTTCTACGCATATGATCATTCTTACTACACTTTTAAACTCTGTTATGACACATGTTCTTTCTGCGCATATGCTCTTTGTTACTGTGCTTTTAGTCTTTGTTACGATGCATAAGTGTTACTGCGCTTCTGTTGACTATTTTTGCGCATTTAGTCACTAAAGTGGTGCTTCTATAGTAGGCAGTGATTTTAGGGTTTTTCTAAGAAGATTTTGCTAACGCTGACATCTTTGCAGGTATTCTCTGGAACTATTTTGCAGGATAGGTTCAGGTTTAGTTTCATATAGTTGTATTTTTGATAGCTTACACTTCACTTTCTAAAGGGATAGTAAAACAGATACTCATGCAAAATCTCACATAGCTTTTAATTAAGAAAGAGGTAACTGGATCATTGGTATCTTGCATTGCAACATTGCTATCTTTTCAAAGTTATTGCTATCTAGTATAAAACTGAACTCATCATTGCTTTCTGGGTTAAAACTGAACCACTGCTATCTCGATTGACCATCATTTCAAAGTTAACAACTCATGCTATCGTGGTATAAAACTGAACTCATCACTGATATCTAGGTTAAAAATGAACCACTGCTATCTCAATTGACCAACATTTCAAAGTTAACTATTCATGCTACGTGGATTAAAACTGAACTCACCATTGCTTTCTGGGTTCAAAACTAAACCATTTCTATCTTGCTAAATCACTTCAAAGTTCTGTGCTTGCCCAAGTAGATAGCTCACCTATTTTTTGCATTTTAAATAGGGGAAAAGAACAACTGTATTATGTGATTGGGGAATGATACCAGGCCTATGCTCTCCCCTATCTTGGGTGACCAAAATGCCAGAAGTATCATTTTCACATGTGTTTTTCCTTTAGAGGGGCTTTCTCTTGGATACTGCTTATCCAAGTAGGAACGACCCTAGGTGGTAACAGGCTAGACGCCAAGGCCTTCCAAGCCACTATAAATAAATTATGTTTGGAGTGAAAGTTTCAAACAACGAGTGTAGTTGTGTTACACTGACAGCCAACCTCCCCCAAAACCCTCAAAGGCGCAACCCTTGCAGGTTGGGAGACTCCATAACGGAGAGTAGTGCTGCCGCATGTGTAACCAATCGAATGGTTGCCCTCATTAAATACCTTTTGTTCTAGTGGCCAAAAAACCCTTGTAATCCATTTCGAGCCTAAGATTTTGTACTTGTTTTTTTTCTTTTAGTCTAAAGGGAGTCAGAAAAATTACTAAAAAAAAGTTAAAAAATCATAAAAATTCTTTGTGTTTGCTGTGTTTTCTTGCCATTAATTCAAAAAACCAAATCAAGAAGACCTTTTTTTTTGCAACCAAAATACCAAAAACATCAAAAAATTTCCAAAAATTGCAAAAACACTGAAGAAAGCCAGAGCAGCGCATCTGTCCTCTGTTCCTGCGCATCTGTGCCGACTTGCGTCGCATTTGTTTAGACTTCCTACGCTTTTATTGTCTGTTGTTGTGCATACATCTTTTACCAGTATGACACATATATTCTGACTTGCTACACATTTATCAATTTCTGTTGCACATCTACTTCAGCACATACACGATAGTGAGCACTTACACAATTTTTGAGAGAAAAATTTTACCAGTTATGAGTACCCATTTTAGCTTAGCTCCAAGATCAGAGATCAGCTTCTACCTGCAGTCAATTTTCATCCATTTCGCCCAAAAAGTCTCTCTTTTGTCAATCATCCCATCTGCCTTCTATCAAGTCTTTCAAGTCCCAAAGTTGGAGTATCCCATATCAGATCAACGTAGGTCCTTTTTTTCATATCATTGTGAATTCAAGTAAACCTAGTAGGTCACAGAACTTTGCTAGTGGTTTGTTGCATGACTAGTCCCTACACAGTAAGACAGGTATCGAGTACCCTTACTAGTGGCTACCGTCTGGTATCAGCTGTCTTATTTGAAATCATTGAGTGAAAGAGTCCTTTATCCAAGTCTTGTCCTAGGTATCCTATTCACAACAGTCTCCGTCAACACCTCGCTAAAATCTTTAGTCCCAGTCCACTTCATCCCACGTCACCTTGTATGGTTCTTACTAGATCTCAATACAAAAAGTAACTTGAAATGGTCGGCTCATCCAACCACATCGTCACACCCCATGATAGTGATGAAGAAATCTCTCACGAAGATTATCAAGGAAGCATCCAAGATCAAAAATTCCAATGCCTAGTAGAGAAGGTGATCCATGCAGACCCTCATAAGTATTTCTATCATCTTGCTAGTCTTGGAATTAAACTCCTAGTGGATTTTGATATAAGCTCAATCCTGAAAAACATGGAAAATGATCACGAAAAGGGAAAGAATACCATAGACCCAAACGCAAATGATAAAGGAAAGTAAACCATGGACCAAAATACTCCTATGGAAGAAATGAGGAAACAACTCGAGAGTCTAACACAACAAATGTCGGATCTCAAGATGGGTACAAATGCCAAAAACTACTCCTTGGAAGATATTGCACCGTACCCCTTTGACAAAAGTTTGATCATGAAACCATTTCCCTATCGATTCGAAGTTCCTAAATTTGACAAGTACAAAGGGAAAGGGGACCCGAGAGACCATATTAGGGAATTCAACGCAGCATGTTGGGAGGTATCTCACAATGAGACTTACTTAATGAGATTATTCCCTAGGTCTCTAGGTAGCCAAGCTATGGAGTGGTTCTCACAGCTTCCACGGGCATCAAAAATTTTGATGAACTAGTCAACAAATTTATCACGCACTTCTCTTACAATATCGAACACGAAGTATCTATGCTAGATCTATGCAACACCAAACAAAAGAGTGGTGAGTCATTCGTCACCTTCATACAATGATGGAGACAACTGGCAAGTAAGTGTTCTTACGATATACCTGAGAAGCAGCTATTGGAGATGTTTGTCCATAACCTCAATATCAATCTTAGCTATCAAATACAAATACAATGCCCTACATCATTCTCAAAAGTCATTGAAATGGGATTGTTCATCGAAAAAGCTATGATCGCTAAGGGGGCAATCAAGTTATATAAGGACACACCTACCTCCAACTACACGACGGACAAATCAAAGTTTTAGACCAAGAATAAGAATGTTGTCAATGATGGGGTAGTAGATGCCAAGGTGGCAGCTCCCAAGCAACAACCCATATTCACTCTCAAAGGAGAAGCAAACAATGTTGTTACCAAGAAAACATTCTCTTGGGAACCAAGACCATGGTTCAGTACAAATCCAAGGTGAAAGTTCACACCACTAGGTGAGTCCCAAGAATCCGTATTAAGAAAGTTATTGGATAATAATGAAATTTCTCTACCACCAACAAGTGATTATGAGCCTATAGTCAAACCTCCCTATTGGAAGGACACGGACTATTGTGAATATCATAGAGGAAGGGGGCATACAACCAACAATTGTATCCATCTCAAAAATGTTATCCAAGATGTGCTTGATCAAAATCAAGGAGGAACCCAATAGCATACCTCCAATGAGAAACATGTGGGTTACAAGGATCCACTTCTAAATCACAACAGGTCATACAACAAAAATAACAACAGAAATAACAACAATGACAACAACAACAACAATCACAATAGGCCAATTTAGAATAGTGGGAATAGTAATGCCAACTATGCAAGTGTGCCATTTGACTATACCATAAATTACATTTCTGAGTATGTCCCGCAAATCAATGTCATCACACCCAACCCACAATCAGGACCTAATAGAACTAGTTGTAGTATCATTACCCACAGTGGTAAAGTCACACTCAATACCACCCCTCCAAGGTCATCACCTTCTCAATCCAACTTTCGTCAGTATAATGTCATAGACCAATTACAGAAAACTCTGGCCCACATTTCTATCTTGGAGTTGTTGCGTCTATCTCCTTCCCATAAGGAGATCCTCAAGAAAGCCTTAGTGGAAACCACTATCCCCACTAACTTGGCCCAAGAGAAGTTTCAGACCATGGTAGGTAATCTGACCTCCTCAAGCTCCATATCATTTATCGAGCAAGATGACCTCTCTGTGTCTCAACCTCATAACACCCCTCTACATATTGTTGCCTTCATCCACAAGCACTGCATCAAAAGGGTTCTCATTAATGGAGGGGCAGTTTAAATATTTGCACGTTAAATCTAGTCCTTGTATTGGGGTTCTCCGAAAAGGTAGTTGATCCAAGGAAGAAGATTACTATTAAAGCATATGATAAGGAAGAGTGAACTACAAAGGGAATAGTAGTCCTACCCATACAAGTGGGACTGGTAATAAAAGATGTTGTGTGCCAAGTCCTTGATAGGGAGCTCACTTATAATATCCTTCTAGGGAGACCATGGATTCATGCCATGAAGGCCGTACCCTCTACCTATCACCAATGCATAAAATTCCCGCACAGTGGCAAACAAATTACCATCCAAGGTGACCTTGACCCCCATCAACATTGCAACTCTTTCCTTGCAAAACCTGATTACATCATACCAAACAATAGAGCTTATATGTCCCCTATCCCGCACCATGATCATACTGTTGAAGCTTCCTCATCAAGGCCCAAAGAGCAGAAAGTTACCATCAAAGAAACCAGAGTTAGGGAATACTCCATAGAGCACAGCCTAAATCTAGCCAAGATGCCTTTGTCTCCTAGATCTTTTGGCTAGAAATACAAATGGTCTAGGATACAGAGGCAAGGGCAAAGCCAAAGAAAATGCTTGTCTTGTGGAAATGACCCATACACTTCAAGAGGACAACGACACATATTCTAATGAATATGAGTGGGATGAGCTAATAGAGCATTCCTATGATGACAAAGAGGTCGATGCCATCCAAATTTTTAGCCCCTACCGTGAGGGACAAATGCTACTGAACAGACCACTAGAGTCTGATTTGCCCATCTCTGAGATTATGGCTTTTGAGGAAGGTTCAAGTTCCATCACAATAAACAACTTGGAGGAAAGTACCATCCCGAACACCACCCCTACCTATACTCCTAGCATATCCATTCACACTATCAATGAATCAGGTCTATCCTCCGACTCCCTCCCCCTTGTGCATCCTAAGCTTATTGACTGGGATCTGCGAGGAACTCCCCAACTAGATATGTTCCAAAATGATGACGCTTACATTGACTATATGGAACTTAGGGACCACCTACCCAAAGGAGATCATAAAGCTGGTTTCTCTATTGAACTTAATATCGTGGCTTTGGAGAGGGTGCAAAGCCTTCCAGTCACAAAAATATTAAGGTAAAAACTATTTTGTGGTAGTGTTAGATCCCAAAACAGTAAAAAGAAAGGACACATCTGAAGGTGAAAACCCAACTGTGGCACCTAACAATGGAAGGCTTGACACTCTCCCCACAGACATGCACCAGGAGAAGTCCCAAATTGTTGTGGAACTGACAGAGCCTATTAATATTGGTATAGAGGAATAGCCTAAGATCATTCACTTTGCTAAATCTCTTACACCACCAGAAAAGACCAAGTTTGTATTGTTCTTCAAGAAAAAAAGGGGCAGCTTCACTTGGTCATATGTAGACATGCCAGGTCTAGACCTGAACTTGATTCTACACCATCTTCCATTAGGTCCAGGAGTAAAACCAGTGAAGCAGAAGCTTAGAAAGATGCATCCACACATAGCGCTATTGGTCAAAGAAGAACTCAAGAAATTACTGGATGTAGGGTTCATCAGAGCTATAGACTACCCGGAGTGGATATCCAACATTGTACCAGTGTCCAAACCTGATCGCCGAGTCAGACTATGCAATGATTTTAGAGATCTAAACAAAGCCTGCCGCAAGGATGATTTTCTGTTGCCAAATATAGATATCATAGTTGACTTAACAGTAGGGCATACCATGTTATCTCTCATGGATGGATTCTTAGGATATAATCAGATTTGAATAGCACCAGAAGACCAACACAAGACAACTTTTACTTGTCCATGGGGCACTTTCTGCTGGAATGTCATGCCATTTGGGCAAAAAATGCAGTAGCCACATATCAACGTGGTATGACGACTATATGCCATGATATGATGCATGTAACAATGGAGGACTATGTCGATGATATCCTAACAAAGTCGCTCACAAGAGAATCACACCTAGATGTGTTAGAGAAAGTCTTTCAAAGATTAGACCAATTCAAAGTCAAGTTGAACCCAAAGAAATGTGTGTTCGAAGTCACTTCAGGCAAGCTACTAGGTTTTATTATGTTAGCAAATGGAATAGAGGTGGACCCCGCCAAAGTCAAGGCTATTATGGACATGCCACCACCCAAGACTCTTACTTAATTAATATCACTACAGGGCAAGCTACAAGCAATCCGTAGATTCATATCCCAGCTAGCAGACAAGTGCCAACCATTCAGTCATCTCCTGCACAAGAACATTCCATTCAGATGGGATGAAAGGTGTGAAGAGGCATTCAACAAGCTGAAAGAATATCTTATGAAACCACCCATTATCATGCCTCCTATTCAAAGGAAACCACTGATACTCTACATATCTGCTACACCTATAGCTCTTGGGTCTCTTCTGGCACAACAAGATTATGAGAATAAAGAAAGAGCCATCTACTACATCAGCCAAACATTAGTGGGCTATGAATTGCAATACTCATAGATAGAAAGATCATGTCTTGCGGTAGTTTTTGCTTCACAAAAACTCTGACATTATATGCTTACACATCTAGTTAAACTCATTGCAAAAATAGATCCACTGAAGTACCTACTATGCAAAGAAGCTCTCACAGGTCACCTAGCTAAATGGGTAATGCTCTTAAGCGAATACGACATTGAGTATGTAGATAGAAAAGCTATCAAGGGACAGATCATTGTTGATCAACTAGTAGATGCATCATTACAGGACACCACACCAATGCAATTTGAGTTTCTAGATGAATCCCTATTCAACATATCAACATATTCCTGGAAACTCTACTTTGATGGGTCCTACACAAATCATGGATCAGCGGCAGGAATCTTGTTTGTAACTCCTCATGGCGACACAATTCCAAAGTCTTACCGTTTGTTATTCCCATGCACCAATAACATAGTAGAATATGAAGCCTTAGTAATTGGTCTCAAGATGGCAACTGAGTGGAAAATCTAAGAGCTACATGTCTACAGTGATTCTCAACTTATAATCAATTAAGTCAACGATGATTATCAAACCAAAGATGAAAAGCTTGTCCCATACAAGCTGATGGTCGACAACTTCAAAGAACACTTTGTAATCATCTCTTTCAAATAGATACCTAGGATCAAGAACAAAGAAGCAGATGCCATGGCAACCATCGCCTCTCTCCTCGAGATACCTAAAAATGAGTCACGGTACGAGTTCTTATTGGAAACTATCTGACAACCAGCTTATGATCTTCCTGAGACCCATCCCATATGCCTTCTAGTTGGATCTGATTCACCTTGGTACGGTAAGATTTACACTTACCTCAAGGACAACATCCTCCCACCTGACCTATCTTCTAACCAATGACAAACTTTTATACGCCAAACCTCTCACTATACCATCATTGTCGATACCCTATACTGACGTGGTCTAGATGGTACTTTACTCCATTGTTTAGAATGAGAAGAATCCATAACTGCTTTGCAAGACGTACACGAAGGGATTTGTGGAACACACTCTAGTGGTCCTTCCTTAGCCAAGAAACTCGTGTGCTTGGGTTATTACTGGCCGAACATGGAAATGGATTCATATCAGTTTGTCAAGAAGTGCCAAATACACGGGAACCTGATACATGCACCAGCTCAAGAGTTGAGACCTTTAACGACACCCTAGCCCTTTTGCCAATGGGGACTTGACCTTGTGGGAAAGATCCATCCACCCTCATCCAACGGCCACAAATTCATCATAACTGCCACTGAGTATTTTACAAAGTGGATTGAAGCCATTCCCCTCACCACCATCATAGGTAAGCAAATCTCCTCATTCATCTTGAATTACCTCATCTGCAGATACTAAATCCCTTCATCCATTATCATGGATAACGGAAGACCATTCAAAAACCAGGATGTCCAAGAGCTCTGTGAATGATTCAAGATCCAACACCGTTTCTCCACTCCATACTACCCCCAAGGTAATGATCAAGCTGAAGCATCCAACAAGACCATCTTGAAACTCCTCAAGAAGACAGTCAACGATGCTGGCCGTGATTGGCATATCTAACTTAATCCTGCTCTGTGGGCCTACAAAACCAGTATACACACTCCCATAGGTGCTACACCTTACGCCCTTGTCTATGGCTCAGAAGCTATCCTCCTCATTGAGGTCGAACTACCATCTCTAAGGGTGTCATTAAAAGGTCTCATATCAGATGAAGAATACAGAGTCTCCAGGTTGCAAGAACTAGAGTTGCTGGAAGAGAGAGGACATAAAGCCTTTGATCATCTCAAAGTATATCAACAAATGATGTCAAGAAGCTATAACCACAGAGTTCGCCTAAGAATCTTTAAAGTTGGAGATCTCGTTCTTAAGGAGAATCCTCGCAACCAACAAGATAGAGAAAAGAAAGGCAAGTTCAAACCCAACTGGCTTGGGCCTTATGTAATTGTAGTAGCATTTGGATAGGGGGCATATCAGTTGGCAACGTCAGAGGGTGAGTTGTCCAATGACCCAATCAACAGCATGCACCTTCGCAAGTTCTATATCTAGGAGAACCCCAATGTAAGGGGGGCATAAAATATAAAAAAAATAAAAAAAATAGAAAAATACAAAAAAATAAAAAAATAAAAAAAATACAAAAAAATAAAAAAAACAAAAAAAATGCAAAAAAGTCAAAAAATCAAAAAAATACAAAAAAAATTATCCTTTGGTGAAAACCTGGCAAACAAGCACCTTGGATAGGTATCATGGTGAAAACCTGGCAAACAGGCATCATGTATACTTTCTAGCTTCTTCGTGCAATTAAAAACAAGTGGTGAAAACCTGGTAAACAGGCGTTACTTGTGATGAACCGCCTTCTCCATCTTTGGGAAACCAATCACCTTGTGTCCATTCTTCTTTCACTCGTGTCCCATTTGACCCATATCTGTCCCATAATAAAATCCTATCATTTATCTATCATGGCTTGATACTCTATCTCTTTGTTGGCCTTATCAACTAAGGTTTTGTCCCATATCGTATCCATTGTGTCAGCCTAGCATAGTGTCTCTCGTTAGTTTTCCATGGTCCAAATCCATGAACTACATTGCCTTTGCATCATCACGTAGGCAAGGCCATATTTCAATGTGCCCCCGAGGCTCCCATGGTCCCATCCATCCCATTTCTTGTCATCTTTCTTGTCGTCTTTCTTCTAGTCCATCCATGGTCCATTAGGGTTTACCCCTAACTATGTTGCCTCTGCGTCACCACGTAGGCAAGACCATTTAGCAATGAGCCCCTGAGGCACTAGGTCAGTCCCTTAGGGTCCGTCTCCCCGATAGGGATTGTAAAATCTTCTCACCAAACAAGCAAGTACAAGCATAACCCACGCTTCAAGCAGAAATTTTGACACAAGGCATTTTAACCTATCTAAAGCAAAGCAAATACCCAAGGCTCTCTAAATGATTTTACTCAAATTATGGCAAGAAATAAAAACATCTAAATACAAAAATGTTTTATAAATTGGAAATATGGTTAAAACGTTGAGTCTTGATTTATGCTATCATGCCTTTCTATGCTACTCAAGGATGCCAACAGCTAGAGATGCTATGATGGGGGCATGATTATTTTCTTTAAATTGTTGTTGGTGGATTAAACTTTAGTAATGTGATGCCTCATCTAAAGACATGATCGATAGAAGATCATCGAGGACATCAAAGTTCTAACATGAATGGGGGCAATCCTTGTTTGTTGATACACAAGAAATACTCAAGTCATCTTGGTTCAATTATACCTCAATGCTTGTATTAACTTGCTAAATCAAAACCCAAGCAAGAAATACTCAGGTCATCTTGGTTCAATTATACCTCAATGCTTGTATTACCTTGCTAAATCAAAACCCATGTAAGCGATACTTAGGTCATCTCGGTTCAATTACACCTAGATGCTTGTATTAACTTACAACATTTCAGAAAAAGTACCAAAAAAATAATCGCCCAATGATGAAATAGGCACTTCAAAATATTTGCACTGTCAAGATGTCAAAATCAAAACATCCATTATACATGCATACATCCATATTGTTAGGGTTAGCCGGCAGAAGATATCAATTAAATGCAAATAAAGATTAAACAAAGAAATGGAAATACACAGAAATAATAATAGCGAGAGACAATTTTTAACGTGGTTCACCCAAACTCGGGCTACATCCACCAAACAGAGAGTCCAATAATATTATCCAGTAAATCAAACTGATTACAATCAGCAATCCCTGCAACTCAATACCGCTGCAAAATGCTACAATACAATACCAAAACCCTAACCCTTAGCTGTTTTTTATCAAGTTTTTGTCAGTTACAAAATAGGGTTTTCTTATGTTGGTCAATGAAAAATTAACTCTCGGTGCATTATAAAATAATAAAAAACTGTGTGAGGTTTCAGGGGCATTGCCCCCGAGCCCCCACGGGGGCGCTGCCCCTCGACCCCACCCTGTATCGCGACAGGGAACGCGCTAGGGGCGCTGCCCCTGGACCCCGCAAGGGGCGCTGCCCCTTGACCCCATCTTGGGGGCGCTTCCCCCAAACCCCCGCAAGGGGCGCTGCCCCTTGACCCCGTAGGAATTTGGGGGGAAACCGCGCCGATAAAAGTGGGGTAAATATAACCTCCGAGTCTGATTAGGCTCCATATAACAACACATATCCCATGCAATAAAAGATCAAAGCAATGCAGAGTAACAATACAAAGTCAAGCTTGCGAATCTTTCTATCGAGTCATTCTTCTATTCAATCTATCTTCTTTCTATCATTCTGTCATTTCTATGTCGATAGAGTACATTTGGACATCACAAAAACATAGCATATAGCTGCATATCATATCACATGAGATAGTCATTTACATGATTAAATCAGTTGCATACATAGTAATTGCATTAGGTCATCCATATACAATCATCATATAGTGTCAAAATAGAAAGCAACCAAAAACATAGATAAGTGCATCACATACAGATACCATTTGTACTCACACACATTAGAACCATGTCAAGTAAAGAGCATCTAAGTTTCCATTAGGTCATATAGCATCATATCAAAAGATGCATCTAGATAACATCTCATATCATCAAGTAAAAACATCTAAGTCTGCATCAGATAAGCACATACATTGAATCATATAATAAAAATGTATCATAGACTCATACATATAGAGAGAATCACATAGTTGCATCATCATATAAATATCATGAAAATGTGTCCAAATGTACAATATCAAAATCTCTATCTCTGAATCAGTGTCATATACAAAAGTGCATCCCAAGGGATGATGATACATGTCTCAAAACAAAAAAGTGGTACAAGTCTATCCGGCTATCTGAGCCATAAAAAAAGTCCATAGGCCAAGTCTCTGCTACCCCTGCTATTGTGGATCACCATTGCCAACAGTGTCTCCCCTCTACTAACCCTTGACTGATGTGGGCCCATCACAGAAGCTCCTGACCTCGATGCACCTACTCTCTGGGTAGCTACAGACTACCTCCTGTAGCTAGAAGCCCTCTAACTCGTCGGCATGACACCATGACATAAACCTCAATAGTACTGAACCTGAGCCTGCACTCTAGCAAGCTCAGCCTGCACCTATGCTAGCTGTGTCTATGTCTGTACTAACTGTGCCTGTGCCTACTGCACCTACCCAACCAAGAAACTGGTGGCTACGTCTGTCCCTAGGGCTGCCAATGCGGTATCCTGTTCTACACAGATAACTCGTATCCATGCGTCTGCCATATCTCTCTCTTTGGCCAATCCTGCAATCACCTCTGCGTCTGTCTCTTGCCGGCTATCGGCTCTCCTGATCTACGCCCTCAACTGTCTGATCTCTCCCCTCAGGGTGGCTATCGCCCTCTCCTGCACATCTAACTGTGCTGGACCCTAAGCTGCCTCTACCTGTCTCTACCCTTGTGGCTAAGGTCCCTGCTGCTGTGCCACCTACTGTGGTACCTGTTGTGCAACCTACGATGGCACTGCCTGCTTAGTGTGGGTCGGCCCCTCCTCACCTCTCCTCCTCTATCTAGGTCGACCTCCATCATCTCCATCATCTCCATCATCTCCGTCGTCTCCCCCATCTCTACCACCTCCTCATCCTCCTCTACCACTCCTCCTCCTCCTCAGACCAACCTAGCCCTCCTCATCTGAGTCTGCCTTGTCTATCCGCAGTATCAACACCCCAGGCCCTGAGTATCTTAGAATTGGGTGTGCAATAAACTAGTCCTCATAATCCTATGTCACCCCTGCATCTGTGATCGTCCTCCTTATATCCCAGGCAACGTATGGCATCTACTGAAACTCAGCCAATGCTTCCTCATAGGATGCCATCGGTCCCCATTTGTACCTCTCTGCATGTGTCCTAGCAAACTGCGCTTGCCCCTAGGGCATGCCCTGTCTCTGCCCAAACTACCTCTATACCCGGCTGACTATCTACCTCTCCAAGATGAAGCATGTTTGTCTTATCAGCCACTGCATCTGGTAGCAATAAGGCATCTCATCTGCCTCGTCAGCCCATGACTCACAGTCTAGATATGGTTGCCACTTGACCACATCTACTCCATCCAATGCATGCCGCCAGTACTCCAGCTTCCCCAGCCTATGCTAGGAAATCACTCCTGCATAGCCATAGCTGTATGGCTCTCCTCTCTGTCTCTCGAATACACGGATCAGTCTAGTGATCGCTATGTGCTCCCATAGCCAAAACTATAGAAGTGACACGCCTACAGAGAGGCTCATACTCCTGTGATATACCACCTGGTACATATCATGGTATAAATGAGCAAGTACGCAAACCCCCCATGCATACCAAGTACCCTCTGTAATCATCCTCTCCATGATCCTACCCCATCCAATGGGGAACCTGTGCGACCTCCTGTCGGGGCATACCACACCTCTGATCAATCCTGCTACAATGCCTAGGAAGTAGTCGTAACACTCGTAGATATCTTGCCATGGGATAACTTGCCCTACCAACTCAGGGTCGTCAAACACTCACCTACACTCAATGAGTCCTGTGCCTCTCTGTGGATCATACTCCACCAAGTCACCCTGAATAGGCAAGTGTAGAATCCGGTAGACATCCTCCAAGGTGATGGTCATCTCGCCAGTAGGGAGGTGGAGGGTCCCATTCTCACTGTGGAATCTCTCCACCACAACAGTCAGCAATCCTCGGTTCACCCAAACCTCGGGCATGAAGCAAACATAGTCGAGTCCCATAGCACCAAGTGCCTCTCTATCTATCTCCGTCAGCTTGTATCTCTATAGCATAGGCATAGGGAACTGTTCCCTAGACTAAAGTGTATCTCGTATATCCTCTTGCAAGAACGCAAAGCAAGGCGTCAATCCAAAACTGCAAGTCCCATCCTCGTGCTGACTGCTCTATGCTTTGACTGCTCCAAGCTCTCCAATGAGAATCAAACCAAGACAAGTGTGCAAATGAATTGTCTTGTGGACCCAACTCCTATTTATAGCATGCAAACCCTAATCTGGGTAGGTGGTGACTACAACTACTTCCCATGCCCGTTTCTTCCAAGTTTTCCTCCTGTTTCTCAGAAACGCGTCCTATTCTCTCCAAACCTAACCTAGTTTACCTTCTTCTTCGTGAGATTGTCCATATCATGCCCTTCTACCTTCTTCCCATCCAATCTATCGAGGGGGCATCCTATCATCATAACTTGTACCAGGGGCAAACTAGGGCATGTATCACCATCAAACTTTTTATTCTTTGAAGCAACGCAACAAACTGTATTGCATCAAAGAGGGGCAAAATGTATATGCCGAAAAATGACACGATTCAGTCTAAATAAATATTCTTAATAATTATTCCCTTCTAATTCTTCTATCAATAAATAAATAGACAAATTTATTTATTTGATTCACATTCCTCTTAATTAATTAAATATCAAAATATTTAATTATTTCTTCTAAAGTCAAAATTAAATAAAATCAATTTATTTAATTAAATTCCCTAAATTCTTCTAATGTCTCACATAATTAAATAATCCTAAATTATTTAATTAATCCTAAATTCCTCTATCCTAAAATCCACCTCACCTTTTCCACCTCACCATGTTGCACATGTAATTAATATTTTAAATATTTAATTAGCTAATATTCCCTCACCTGCATGTCCTATTTCTTCTCTAATCAAAATTAGTTAACTCATCAATCAAAACTATTAACTAATCAATCAATTATGTCAGCTCCTCAATCTATTTAGGTAACTGATCAATCAATTCAGTCAATTCCTCAATCCATTCTATTAACTCTTCAATCAATTTTGTTAACTCCCCTGTTACATGATGGAAGTGAGACACTTGTCTTCTTCCTATTCATTGCACATTCCTCAACCGTTCTCAACCATTGATCTTCATATATCTTCTCAACCGTTGATCTTCATTCTCCCAAGTCTATAAAAGAAGCCTCATTCTTCCATTCTTGGTATCCAGGCTGTTTGTATTGTTACTCTATAGGAATTTACCAGCATGCCTTTGGCACCCTTTTACCATTCATTAGCTTGAGATCACCTTTTTCTTTGGAGCTCATCTTCATTGCACGTTTATCACCACATCCATTTACTATCGACATCCTTGAACACAGCAAAGGAGTGCACTCTCTGAGGGCCCTACTTCAGACAAGCAAGGACGGTTTTAATAGGCAAACAATAGAAGTTTCGATCTAAGGAAGGTTTGCATTGATTTATTCATTGCTCCTCTTTATTTAATCTTCTTAGTTTCACTATTCTATTGAGTTATGGGTATTTGATGTTGTTTATTGCATATTCATTGTTTAACCAAATTCCCCTTAACAATTTTCTAACATTCTTTTGATTATTTTCAGGATGCTTTTGTTGCTTGACTCTACCATTCTATTAGCCTAAGGATGATATGGGGAAGCATATGAAATTGTTATGCCATATGACTCAGAATGTTTTGAACTCTTCTGATCTGAAACACATGCCATTATCTGTAATGAGTCTTACTAGAACTCCAAACCTAGTGATGATATTTTCTATTAGAAAATTAACCACCACCTTACTAGTGGCATGTCTAGTAGGGATTGCTTCTATCCACTTTGTAAAGTAATCTGTTGCTACCAAAATCCATTTATGTCCACCACTAGATTTTTCTGTGATTTCACCTATAAAGTCAATTCCCCATTGATGAAAAGGCACTTCAACTTGCATTGGCCTCAGTGGTATGGCTCCTTGATAGTTTATTTTCCTAGAGAACTTTTGACAGGATTCACACTTCCTCACATATTTGTGGGAATCTTTAAAAACTTCAGGCTAGTAGTAACTTACTCTCATTATCTTATGGGGAGTAGTCTTCACTAAGAAGTGCCCTCCACACACACCTTTATGAATGTCTTGTAACATCTTAGCTTGTGTCTTATCTAGGCATAAAAGTAAAATGCTATCTCTGTTTTTCCAATATAAATCCCCATCCATGAAGACATATTTTGATGTGGCAACTTTCAAAGTCCTTCTTTGGTTGTCATTTAGGCCCTAAGGACATTTCATGTTTTTGAGATAATACATTACATTTGTGTACCAAGGTGTATTCTCAATGCTAGAAACAACATTATCTTTCTTTGTTGTGTTACAAATTTGTGTAGCTTCCATATTCAATTTATCCATTAGTTTAACCAATTCCTACCCTCTAACAAGCTGGGTGATTTGGATGTTAATATTAAACTCTTGAATTCTACTGATCCACCTACATCTTCATCCTGTGAGTTTATTTTGGGTAAAGACATCTTTTATTGCAGCATTTGGAACATAAGCTATCACATGAGCTCCAACGAAATATGGCCTGAATGCATTTACTGCTTTTACTAAGGCATAGGCTTGTTTCTTAGTAATGACATACTTCAATTCTGCTCCTTGAAGTGATTTACTAAAAAATGATGAGAAAGAAAATATTTGGAATGGCTTGTTAAAGTCTAGGGATTTTAACATAGGAGTTTCTTTAATAGCTTTCTTGATGGATGTAAATGCTTCAATGGCCTCCTTAGTCCAATCCATATTTGCACCCTTCTTCAACATTTTAGAGACTGGTTTAACAATTTCTGCAAAGTTTGATATAAATCTTCTAACACAATTTATTTGTCCAAAGAAAGATTGAATGGCTTTCACATTTCTTGGAATAGGAATTTTGTCAATAGCCTCTACCCTTTTAGGATCAATCCTTACACCATGCTTTGAGACTATGTTTCCCAACAATTTTCCTTCCATCACAACAAAAAGGCACTTTTTTGGATTTAGAGAAATACCATATTCTAATGCCCTGATAAAAATCTTCTCCAAATGTGAACAATGTTATTCTGCCTTTGTAGAATATGTTGTAAGATCATCCTGGTAAACTACCATTATCATGTAAATTAGATCAACAAAAGCCCTTTGAAATGTTGCCCCAACATTTGTAAGACCAAATGGCATTCTCACATAGACGTAGGTACCCTAAGGTGTTGTAAAAGTAGTTTTATATTGTTTTGATTCATTAACCTTTACTTGGTTGTATCTAGAGAAACCATCCATCATGGACAGTAATTCACATCCTGTTACTTGTTGTAACATTGCCTCCATGTTTGGAAGGGGGTGATTATCTTTTAGTGATGAGATGTTCAAGTTTCTGAAGTCTACACACAATCTTATATCGCCATTCTTTCTTCTTACATGCACCAAGTTTGATACCCAAGAAGAATGTCTAATTTGTTTGATAATACCTCTTTCTCTAAGTTTCATGAGTTCTTGCATTTTGGGTGCCAATGTAGGATTTATAGGCCTTTATCTTTGTCTGAATGGTTTTGCATCAGGTTTCAATGATATTTCATGTTGAAATAGATCTTCTCTATATGCTTTTAGATCATCATAAGACTAGGCAAACACATGTTTATATTTTCTGAGTAAGATTATAAGCATTTCCCTAATTTTTAGATTGATCTTTCTTCCAATATAAACCCTTTTAGGGGCTATCTTTGATCCTAGGTCGATCTCTTCAACATCCTTAAGATCAACTGTTGCAAGCTTGAGATTATATCTATCTTGTCCATCAAACACTCTTTCTAGGGCTACAAGACCCTTGGGTATTTTATTCATTTTGAGTTGAACCACTTCTTTTCCAAAAAGGGTCTCTTTGCCATCTACCTCTTCCACAAATGCATTGAAGTCAATTTCTTGAGATTCATATTGGTCTACATAATGGAGGAATTTAATGAGATCTTGGTTATCATTGAAAACTTGCCAGATATAAATATTATTAGGGATTGCTAGCCTAGTCTTGAATTGTACATCAATTATTCTTGACAATGTAATATCATCTCTTTTTAAGGCCACATTTGCCAGGAAATCAGCCATTATATTTTTGGACCTCTCTATGCAGTCTATAGAGAATGCATCAAATAGTTCAATGGTATCCCATACAAAATTTCTATATTACTTCAATCTCTTATTCTTTGATGAATAGTTTGCCCTAATTTGTGAAACAACTAAGTCAGAGTCACCATATACTATTAGTAACTTGATCCCATGTTTCAGGACAATGTTCAATCCAAGCAATAATGCCTCATACTCAGCAATATTGTTGGTACATTCAAAGGTTAGCAATAATGAGTGTTTGAATGTTTTTCCTACATGTGAAATGAATACAATCCCTGCCCCATTTCCTCCTTTACTGCATGTACCATCAAAATACATCCTCCATACACCATGTTCATTTATTTGAGCTTCTTTTTTATTGGCTCTATGTTTTGTAATTCAGGTTGTGACTTTTCAACCCTAAAACTCCCAAGATCTATATCACAGAAACAATTCATTTGGTTTGGATCCAATCATTCTATTATGTTCTCATATCTTGGCTCTCTATATAACTTAACTTCCTTCCATTCACTAGTTTTGTTGCATATGATGGGTCTAATTGGACATTCCCTCCTACTGCAGCAATCCACTATTTGGATAATAACATTCCATAGTATAGTGGAGTGTCTACTACATTAATATCAGTTATATAAACAACTTCAAGGCATGAGGCCAATTTTAATTCCACATCCTTCATAACTCCAACAATAGGGATGGACCTATTATCTATTGCATAACATTTTCCATATGTTGTGTCCATCCACAAACCTAACTATTTCATAACCGCTATTGGCATAATATTTATAGTAGCTCTAGAGTCAATCATACAATTTCTTACCAGCTTGTTATTGATTAGCAGTGTTATATAGAATGGGTCTACTTGGGAAGGATTTTTTTATTATAGCATTGCCAAGATAAATTTTAGGAGCCCTCATAACTTCTTGTCCAAGATTGTTCACCTTATTTTCTGGCCCACCTTTGTTTTTGTTGTGATCTTGTTGTTGATTTGGCACACTAGAAATCAACTTGAGAGAATTGTCCCTGTCTTCATCTATTCTCATCATTTCCATTAATGGCATTGATATCTTGATTTGGGATAATGCTTGTGTTATATCAAATGGAGTAGCAGTGATCTATTCTAACTTTTCTTTATTGGAACCCTTTTCATCAGGTTGCTGCTTATTATTATCCTTCATCTTATTTTGTTCAACCTTGGATGTTTCTTTATGTGTAATTTTCTAATTTTCTCCTTTCTTATGGTTATCAAAGGTACCCTTCTTATGATCTAGTTCTTTGATAAACACACCTCTAGGTGTTCCTTAGTTAGCATTCACAGTCCTATCCCTTAGATTGTAATTATTTCTAGCCTGAGCCACAATAGCAATTGTGAAAGCTTTCCTTTCCTCCTCGGTAGGGTTTCTTAATTGGAAATGTGGTATTATGTTGGATACAAGAGTAGTTTCTTCATAATTATCTTCTTGATTAGAGAAAACTTCTTGTCTACCCATGTTAACATTATACCTCTGACTGCTTACATCATATTTGAATCCATCTTTGTTAGATGAAGAGTATTCTTCATCAATTGAGTGAGGTCTTAATCCTAACATATTTATGGTATGATCATCCCTATCCTAATCATAAGATTTTTCATTTTCTTCTACTGACTGGGCTACTACACAATATTTAGGTGAATGAGGTAGGTTACATGCTATACACCATGGGTTTCTATCTACTATGTGTGTCCCATGTTTCTTTAAGGGATCAGGAGTATCCTTATAATTTTGCCTCTGTCTGTTATCTATTGGCTTCCCATCCTTCTAGTTTGTGTTGTAAGGCATATCATGTAATCTAGGCCTTTCATTTCTATAATAATTTGTTTTCCTAGTTTGCTGGTTGTTTGGGCTTTGTGGAATTCTGATATTTTCTCTCTAACTAAATTTTCCAGTAGCTTTTCCATTGTTCTCAATACTCATATCTACCTTTTGAGCTTCTATAAGAGTCACAGGAGCTCTATTTCATAGTTCATATCTAGTTTTAGGATCAAAATCCTTCAAATATAAAGCTAGGGCCATGCCATCAGGAGGTTTCATTTCAGGAGAAATCTTGTGATATATCTTTGAAAACCTTCGGTTAAAATCCACTATTGTCTCATTACAGTTCTTTGAATGCTTGTCAATTTAGGAATAATAAAATTTGGATCAGCATGATTCCCATACTATTCTTCAAACTAATCTTTGAAATCTTCAAAAGAACTGATTGAGGCATCAGGTAAATTCTTGTACCAGTCCCTAGCATCTTCAATCAAAGATAACATAAATAATTTCATGTGGATATCTTCATATTGTACTTTAAAGTTATCCATGACTGCCTCAAAACTTCTAATATGTTCTTCTGTTGAGATGACATTATTTCCAGTGAATTTTGGAAGAGAATTTCTTAAATCATTATCAATGGGATCGAGACAAATCTCGTATCTAGATAAATCCAACTGTCTGTATCTGTTTATATTTAAGGGCCTTGCAAATTCTGATTAGGTTAATATTGTTGGGGGTAATGGTGAGGTGGATGTTGTTGTACATTATGGTGAGGATTCATATTTGTATTTTGTTGGTAGGGTGGATTATGCTGGTGACTAGGAGGTGGATAAGTATTAGTAATATGTTGGGAAGGATTATGGGCAATATGTGTTCTTGGATTTCATGGTGGAATATTTTGTTGTATAGAACTAGTATTGCTTGGATTAAGTGTTGCTTTTGAATTATTTGAACTTGTATTCTGATGTGATCCTTGCAGATTGCTTGTCAAAACATGCCCACTTTGCTTATGGGGAAGTACATACTTGGAACTAGTTGTTGTAGTTCTAGACCTTATTTATTGCAATTCTTGTTTTATCCTTTCCTCTTCTTTTAATTTGGCTATCTCAAGTTCCTCCTGTAACTTATGAAAATCTTGTTGTAGTTCACTCTTATTTCATATGTCTTTTGGTGGAGTATCATAGGTTTTTGTGTATGTTATTTGATTTATAGATTCATATTGGATCTCTCCACCCTACTGTAATGACATTTCATAATCATATTTTGCCTATTTTTGCATTATTTCCCCTTCAATTTGAGCTTCATATTCAAGTTGTTTCTAAGGGTCAAGTCTGTATTAGTCTAGAATATCATCAAATCTTTTATGATCTTTCATTTTGGATTGGAATTTCTTTGATTCATGCAAGGGAGTGAAACTGTTATGTGTTAATGAGGGTTGTTCTGATGCATCTTCATGAGTATTTTGATTATTAAGGTGTTCAGATTGGTTTGATATTCCAATTTTCATAGTAGGGCCCCTTAGTGGTGAGGAAGATTGTAACTTTTTACCATAATATTTTGATCTCCTACCATCCATATTGTATGAGATTGTAATGCTTCAACACATAATATATCTAAAATTTAGAGTAGAGACACCGCCTCTTTTTAGAGAGGAATGATTTTATCTTCTAGGTCTTTTCCACCAGCAGAGTTATGATTTTAACTTCCTGACTCTACTGATATGGTCTCCTACTAGGCTCCTTTATATATTATCCCCAACAAAGTAATGAATTTTGTTAGGTCTCAAAAATGTAGGTGTCAAACCCTAAGAGGTTGCCAAGCTCTCTTAATGCTTTTGGCTAATGACATGAGGCAAATATGGTTACAACCCCCTTCACTTTAGGCTCTGCCAGACCTAGGTGGGTATACCTTGACTATTAATGTAGACTTGTATGACCTTCATAGTGGCATATGGGTGTGAAGTAGATGTAAGGCTATGAGTTATTCTTAATGCTAATGTTTCCAATTTGAGAGTGTAAATTTGGTTTCTATTAAATGATGTTGTGAAGTGAGTATGACCATTGCTTGTATCTACTTTGGGTAATGGAGTTAGGATGTGTAGGATAGATGTATCCTCCCTCTTGGTTTAACTCTAATTATTTGGCTTTTTCAAGTGTTTATACCTTGTATAAACGTGCAAGGTTGTCAGTTACTTATTCTCTTCTTACAAATCCCAATGATATTTTCATAGGTTACTATGATCAATGGAAAAGAATTTTAATTCTGGTGTGAAGGAAACCAACCAAGATGATTTGTTTAAAGGGTTTTAACTCCTGGTAGAGACCAATGAACAAAAACCACTTAGAAGGACATAAATCAACTTCTTACAGAAACCAGTCAAGTAGATCACACAAAAGCAACAAATGTGCCCTGATAAATTAAACACATCCTTAATATATTTAATTTAAATAACAAAAGAAAACTATTTTGGAGATAGCACAAATAACACATATGAGTGAATAATAACAAATAATTGAACACCAGAAAGGTCAAACATTAGATAAAATATTCCTTCTCTAATTGCTCCAAAAGATTTTATAATTCATGCTTGGAGGTCTTCATTGTTGGTGTATTACCTAACCCTAATGATTGCTCCTACCTTGCATATTATTTTCTAATAGCAATACATAGTCTTATACATCGCCAAAATTATCAAAATTTCATTCTGGTTCTCCATGCCCCTCTCATATTGTTCTGGCGATAAATAGGTTTACCTTGGCAATGTGATCAATGTATTCCTGAGATATACAAGTATCTGTGGAAATTATGTCCCCCATGACAAATTATATCTTGAAGATTTTATCCAACTATTTATGAGTATTCTCTATCACTTTGTCTTCATTGTTGACTTTCTCCAAAGCTATGGGTAATAACTGAGCCAACTCATCTTTCCATAGACCTTTATCTCGTATATTACCCTCATTATTGAAGAAAATAGGAAATACCATATCCCCATGTAGATCAAAATCACCAATGTCTTCTGTCAATATTGTATTAAACCTTTCGTGTTCAATGATTAGTCTCTTGCATTCCTTAAGTGCTTGCTCATCAATGTTTGCTTTGGCTTTTAATTCTTCTTTCTTCTCAAGCAATCTTGAGATGCAATCTTTTATGTTCTTGATGAGAATTATGGGTTCTTTTATGTAAGTCCCATACCTGATCACTGTGTTTCATCATCTTTTCAAATCTTCTCTTTATCAATTCAGAAGCCATTTGATATTTGACAACTTTTATGTCATTCTCCAATTTATCACTATTCTTTTGAAATTTCTTAGCCTTTACTTTCCAGTAATTTGCATCAGTTATGGCCTCCATCATTCTCTTATCTAGTTCTTAATAAGGTAGATGACTAATAGATGATGCTAGCAACTTATCCTTATGAGTAGCAATCTCTTGTCTTAACATTGCATTTTTTGCTACATATGTATTATTGTTTTTGACCAATCTCTCAATTTGGACCTTGGTGAATCTAGCAACATTGATATTCATATCATCTATCTCCATTGGATATGTATCCTCAACCCTCTGTATCATAAGATGACCGAATGCTTTATCAGGATTCTCAATAATCTAAGGTCTTTTGTTGGGAGGATATAGTGCCCATATTAGCAATGTTTTCTTGTCAGGATCATATCCTAATCCTATCCTGATTTTATCCAATGCTTCTATGCTCAATTGCAACTTTTTGTCTTGACTTTTTTTAAAGTATCAAACATAATGGATGAGGCCATATCCCATCCAGGAACTAACATTACCCCTACCTCTTGAAGTAGTCTTTGTCCTCTCTCTAAAGTCATAGTCTCCATTTCCTTATCAATCTCTATTTGAAGCTCTTGTAACACCTCATCCTAAATCTTAGGAGTGATGTCTTTCATCTTCTCCCTAGTTGGCTTGCCCTTGTATTAATACAAAAAGGCTTTAAATTCAGGTGTTATAAAAAAATCATTATCTGAAATAAATTTCTTGCTAGCTAGATGTCTTATGTCCTCTGATAATTCATCTAGTGCTTCCATTGTAACCACTTCTCTTTCCACAAGAGGTTCATATCCCTTAATGATAGGCTCAAAAATATACACCCCTCCCTCTTCATTTTCAAACTCTTCTTCTTCTTCTGCAATATTTGTATCTACAGAGAAACTTATGTCTAGTGTGGGTTGAGGTGTCTCATATTTAGCTTGTATTTCCTTGATTTGTTTTCCTTTTCTGTAAAAAATCCTAGGGGGAACACCCTGAGTCAGTTCAGATGCATGTGAAATCAACATCTCTAATTTCTCAATGGGATCATCAACCTCTATGAAGGCTCCTTTATAGCTGTGATTTTCTGCCATCCTCTAGGCATCATCTAGTATAATTTTGTGGTATAGACTTCTTTTCTCACCCACACTAATTTCATCAATATTTCTTATCAAGTCATCATCTACAAGCAATATATGGTGATATTCTTTCAACTTTTGATTTACTTTAACACTGTTTATGAAATGCTCTGGGTCAAAATTTTCTTTGGCATTTCCAAAAGGCAATCTAAATTGTTCCAATTTTTGATGAATCAATTAGTATCCCTTTTTACTGAGAACTGTAAAATTTGCAAAGCATAAAGTACCAGACATCAATGACTACTTATTGTGATTCTTCAAATGCAAAAAGTTAGAAGAAGCCAGTTGTCTCACAATCACTAGGTAAGCAATTTGATATGGACATGTTTTTGGCAATAGGAAAGGTGGCCCTTCATATCCAAAGACTCTTATTTTTGTATAGGCATGATGTGCATACCAGTCATCCCAATTATGACTGATCTTTCCATTTTTTGTCTTTGGGTCTCAGAAATCTTTGCACTTCTGTTGATAAACTGTAATCATATGGGTGACCAAATAACTTATACAGTGGCTTGACAAAATACTCTTCAAAATATAAATAGTGGGACCTATCACATCTGCTATCCTAGATAGCAGTCCATATTTGCACAAGTTTTCTATTTTCATCTTTGTATAGATCTCTTACCTTTAAACATTTATTCCATAAATGCATATTTTGTCCTTCATATAAAACCAGATGCATAAATAGAGAATAGTGCCTAAATTTATTTCCTCCATTTTTTATTAAGACCAATTCATTGTGTAGGTCATGGGTGAGATATTTAGAATAGTCAAAATATTGTACATCCTGGATTTGCACATCAAAAGTTAAGACCATAGGTGCAATTTCCATAAATACAAAAGCTTCAACACCAAGTAATTGACATATTACTATAAGTGTATTTGAAATAATCCTCAAATAATTCTATTGAATAGGATGGATCCTCAACCCCTAGAAATACTCTAAGTCTATTACCTTCATCATGAGGTCTATGTAAGGGTAATCTCCATCTTTTATAATTATTGCTCATGTTACGGTATTCAACCAATAGGTCCCTAATTCTGAATTTTACATCAAGGCTAGTGTCTAATTGGAACACCATTGCTATGTAATCTCTAGTGATAGGGATGAAGCCAGACCTGTCATTTAATTTAATCAAGCAGGTTTGAGGGTTGTATTTTTTGGCTAGAAGTTTTAGTAACTGCACATTTACAAATACATTTGGCACTATTAATTTACCCAAATTTAGCCTCAATGGATTTGAGACAGGTTTATGTCTGTGCATCTTTCTATAGTAGTAAATGAAAAGATCATATCCCCTGATCGAAGTCTAGGTTTCCCCTATCTGTTTGTATTTATCACCCAATTTCTCTGTGTGAGGGTTCAACTGAGCATTTCTTCTAGACTTTTTCCCTGACCCTGGGCATTGGTCTAATAAATCTTGATTTAAATGCCTATCTCCCAATTTTTGTCTTTTACTTTTAAGGTTTTTAATTATTTCTTCCATGTTTTGATCTTATGAAAGAAAATCTTAATTCTGTGAATATGAATCTGAACTAGTATACGAAAGCCAATTAGAGGTACTTACTTGATTATCTCCTCTAGCTCTGAATCACTATCTCCACTACGCCCTGCTCCCACTCCTTGTGATTGATTTTGCAATATTCTCAAGATTTTCACTTAATATGCTCAGTTCTGATGCATTAATGGTGTCTCACAGTAGTTTTCACATCATTGAAGGGACATTTATTTTCTTGAATAGGTGTCATTTGATCACAACCAAGATGTCTTTTCACTATTTCCTTGGGATGGTAAACTTTACAATCTCATTTTATTTCCATATTTGTTTCATTTCTTATAGCCTTTCATAACTTCAGACACCGATAACATGAAGTCTTCTTGAATACCTTGTCTATGATAAGTCTCATTTTACTTGTCCCCTCAATGTCTTCTTACTTTATTTCTTTTCCTAAAAACCCCCTCTTTGATATTGCAATGTAACTTCGAAATCTTTTAATATTCTTTATATTGTTGGCTCATCGACGAGACTAGAAATCACATTACCTCGACATCCCAAATTCCTTTTTTCAAACTATTTTCAATGTTTTTCATTCAATCGGCATGACACATTTTGGTGTCACGCTGATATGCCTTGGTCTGTTCAATATTTTCCAGGTGTTCAGGATATCAAAGAGACTGTCAAATTACTCACCTTGATTCCTTTTAGTCTCCTTGATCTACCAATTTCTTTGAACATGTGATCTTAGCGCGATATACTATCAAGTCAAGATTTTTGTCCTCTTATATCTTCGGACTATTGAAGAGACTTGAAAATGAGTCTTCTTGACATAGTGTTGTCTCACTGATATTAGCCTTAACTTAGGGATATAACAGTGTTTTTGATATAATTTTCATTTCACGTTGAAGGTGAAGAAACTAAAGGTTATTTTAGGTTAGCAATATGGATGAAATGGATGTGTTTTTTCAAGTTAGGTGAAAACTTTAAAATGGCTTATTGCAGATGATGGCAAGAAATAGAAAAATTCTAGGGTTTCAAAATTTTAATCCAACACTCACAAGGCACCCAAAGTAACACTTGTTGGCTCCACTAACTCTTTGTATCCACCTGCTAATCTACCAATGTTCCCCACCATGAAATCACTTGAGTAACATAGGAAAACACATGAGGATTTACTACAATACCTCGATGAATCCCAAACTATTGTAGAACCATGTTCAATTGATATCAATCAATAATATACTCCCACCATCCTACTAGGTAGCACTCTATCAAAACCAGATCCAAATGTATCACCTCATCTACTTAAGGTTGTACTCCTCTATATGGCCTCCACATAATTTCTCGAGGGCTTAGCTAATCTAGGAGTACCCATTCATATTTTTTTGTACCCCCTAGATGGATTGATATGAATCCTTGTGGCATCTCCCACCTCTAGACAAATGGATGTTGAAGCTGCCTCATCTATTATAAGCCCTTTAGTCATAATATTAGGATGTGCTCCTAGGCCCAAACCCGTGGTACCATTGATGATGCAATACTCTGTCTAGCGTGATAGACTACCAAATGTAAATCCCTATACAAGTATTCTACTACACAAGGGCCCCACGAAATACCCTCATATCCTCCAACATGTTTTACATGTAATCTACTAAGCCCATTTGAAAGAATCTCAGAATCTTGTTAGGTAACAAGATGCCACCAAAAGGATCTATCATCACCAGTGATGATGGATCCAACATCACTATTAGCTATCCCTACAAACTATCCCACTCTACTTGAGCCTTGTTCTCTACATGATCCCTATTCTACTCTACCACATCCCTATCCCACTGTATATGATCCATATCCTACTTTGTATGACCCTTCTCTCTCTCCCTCTCCAACCATATGATAGTATAATCTCATGCCACTATCTTAGTTTCAAGGCTCTTTACCATTGGTCCACCCACTCATAATGGCCTTGCCCCTAGTGTCCCTATACATATAAATCCTCCTACTAGAGAACTATCCTGGGCCTCCTACATCTCCACCTCAGGAATCTATACATCCTACTCATTTTGTGCATCCTACCCATCTTATCTTACTATGCTTACACACATGGCCCCTCATCTTCTCCTCTTTGCATTACCTATGCATTATACCTATCACCTCCTATCCTCCTGACCTCTATCTACTATCTTGACTCATGGACTATCATTTCAAATCACTACCTTAGGCCCCACACTCTATGAATAATTAGTCTCATCAGCCTCATCTACTCCTACAATACATCATAGCTGACTATAATCCCTACATCTGCCACATCCTCTCAAGGCACCCAAGGTAAAACTTGTTGTCTCCACTAACTCTTTGTATCTACCTCCTAATCTACCAACTTTCCCCACCATGAAATCACTTGAGTAACATAGGAAAACACATGAGGATCTACTATAATATCCTGATGAATCCCAAACTACTATAGAACCATTTTTAATTGATATCACTCAATAATATACTCCCACCATCCTACTAGGTAGCACTCTTTCAAAACCAGATCCAAATGTGTCACCTCATCTACCTAAGGTTGTACTCCTCTATATGGCCTCCACATAATTTCTTGAGGGCTCAACTCATCTAGGAGGACCCATTCATAGTGTTGTGTATCCCATAGATGGCTTGATATGATTCCTTGTGGCATCTCCCACCTCTAGACAAATGGATGCTGAAGCTACCTCATCTATCATAAGCCCTTTAGTCATAATATCAAGATGTTCTCCTAGGCCCAAACCTATGGTACCATTTATGATGCAATAGTTTATCTAGTGTGATAGACCACCAAATGTAAATCCCTATACAAGTATGCTACTACACAAGGGCCCCAAGAAAATACACTCCTATCCTCCAACATGTTTGACATGTAATTTGCTAAGCCCATTTGAAATAATCTCACAATCTTGTTAGGTAGAAAGATGCCACCAAAAAGATCCATCATCACTAGTGATGATGGATCCAGTATCACTATTAGCTATCCCTACAAACTATCCAACTCTACTTGAGCCTTGTTCTCTACATGAACCCTATTCTACTGTACCACATCCGTATCCCACTCTATATGATCCACATCCTACTTTGCATGATCCTTCTCTCTCTTTCCCTCTCCAACCATACTATAGTAGAATCTCATGCCACTATCTTAGTTGCAAGGCTCTTTACCATTGGTCCACCCACTCATAATGGCCTTGCCCCTAGTGTCCCTATACATATAAATCCTCCTACTGGAGAACTATCTTGGGCCTCCTACATCTCCACCTCAGGAATCTATACATGATACCCATCTTGTCCTGCTATGCTTGCACACATGGCCTCTCATGTCCTCCTCTTTGCATTGCTTATGCATTATACCTATCACCTCCTATCCTCCTGACCTCTATCTACTACCTTGACTCATGGACTACCATTTCCAATCACTACATTAGGCCCCACACTCTATGAATCATTAGTCTCATCAGCCTCATCTACTCCTACAATGCATCATAGCCAAATATAATCCCTACATCTATCACATCCTCTCAAGGTACCCAAGATAACACTAGTTGGCTCCACTAACTCTTTGTATCCACCTCCTAATCTACCAACTTTCCCCACCATGAAATCACCTGAGTAACATAGGAAAACACATGAGGATCTACTAGAATACCCTGATGAATGCCAAACTACTATAGAACCATGTTCAATTGATATCACTCAATAATATACTCCCACCATCCTACTAGGTAGCACTCTATCAAAACCAAATCCAAATGTGTCACCTCATCTACCCAAGGTTGTACTCCTCTATATGGCCTCCACATAATTTCTTGAGCACTCAACTCATCTAGGAGGACCCATTCATAGTGTTGTGTATCCCCTAGATGGCTTGATATGAATCCTTGTGGCATCTCCCACCTCTAGACAAATAGATACTGAAGCTACCTCATCTATCATAAGCCCTTTAGTCATAATACTAGGATGTGCTTTGAGGCCCAAACTTGTGGTACCATTGATGATGCAATATTTTATCTAGCGTGATAGACCACCAAATGTAAATCCCTATACAAGTATGCTACTACCCAAGGGCCCCAAGAAAATACCATCATATCCTCCAACATGTTTGACATGTAATCTACTAAGCCCATTTGAAATAATCTCACAATTTTGTTAGGTAGCAAGATGACACCAAAAATATCCATCATCACTAGTGATAACTAGTCCACCAACCTCGTTGGCAAACACACATTCAAATCTAAGTCCATTCATCATAGTGGGATGTTCCTCCTTGTTAAATGCTCTATTGAGCCCTATATATCATCTTCTTTCAAGTACACCATCTCTCCTACTATCAATATCTTAAGATGTGCCACATATCCTCCAAAGTAACTATCATCTCTCTCATCCAGAAGTGGAAAATGCTCATCTTGGAGTGCCGCTGTTTCACTAACACTATCAACATCACCTGATATACATGTCTATCTAGCATTGTTGTCACATCATACAACCCCTTGACCACTAGGAACTATTTATTTGTCTCTCTAAACCCTTATAGTAACTACATCACCCTAGATCATCTCTTACGTGTCACCACTATCTACATAATCACCATGATAGAACACCTCATAAACATTTTTTACTTCTTCTCCTCTATCTACCATTACCCATATTCTTCCTTACCTATGCCAATGTCAACTTCAAACTGTTAATGCCCCTTGTCTACATGTAGAGACACCTATAGGGGCTACACAGACACCTCTAAGGATTGCATAGGTTCCTACCAAAACCCCTATGTGGATGCATCTAATATTGGCATAAATGTGTCTTACCCTTTTGAAGTCACCTCACTTGTATAGATTCTTAGGGCATCTACATAAATTCTAGGGAGTGCTAGATAGATGCCTCCTCCTTTTTCCAAGAACAAACACTTCTAGCCTACATAGACGTTGCTAGGGCTTGCATAGATAGTGTGGACAACTATGTAGATATCTCAGGATAATTCACCTCAAGGAATCTCCTACCCCTAATTTACCTCATAAATTCTTCAAATTCACAATCATAAAGTTGGATAGGCCACTTGCCATTGCCCCTCTCTTCATCATCCATCAATACTCCCACACTCACTCACTTGAATGCTCCTTTCTTGAAGTGTTCTCTATTATCCTATTCTATCTAGAGCACTTTTTCTCTCAAAGGGAAGGGTAAAAATAAATTTTTACCCTCTGCTCCTCCCCTTTCATAAAATTTTCCCCCTATTTTCACTTTTTCCCTCCTTTATCTTTTTTATTTCTTATTCTCCCCCCATGTCCCATCTTTTTGTTTCAAGAAACCCCCTAGGCCCCCATTTGCCCTAGTGACTCTCTTGAGGGGGAATCCTCTTATCATCCCCTCATCATCATTTCTTTGAGTGTCTAGGGTAAATTACTACCAATTTTGACTTCATAAATTTTTATTTTTCTTTAAGATTGTTAGCAGAAAGGTGTGTTGTAAAATTTTCATAAAATGAAATATTTAATTATGTAAAAAAAAAAATTTTGTGGTGCATCTTAAGTGATGTTTTTAGCCACATTAAATATTTATTTGGGTCCACTTATAAAGTTACATGTGTAACATTGGGTTAGTTATTATATGTGTGGGAGACAGAATAATTAATTAATTAATTAGAGCATAAAGTGAAAACTTAGTTGCAAGAATTAAATGAGGGGTCAATGGTTTTGTGTACTCATGGTTTCAAGACACATGGTTTTTTCAATACCACAAGTTGCATTTGCATGAGATTGAGTCTATAAATTTTTTTAAGGAGGGAAAAGAGAGATGATGAATGTGTGTGAGTACACTAGATCAAACCCTCCTTTCACTACAACAGTCAAGGACAAAACTGGGCTAAGTCACTACAAGATGGAAGAGGACACAGCTACTGATTTTGTTCTCTTGTTTGCATAGTTCAAAGATGTGATCCAACCAAGCCTTTTATTAAACCCTAGGCTAATCAATACACTAAACCCTAGAGTTATGATAATCAACTTATAAAAGAGAAAAACTAACAGCAAGTCAGGATCTTAAAGTACCAAGGTGAACAGTTAGATGTCCAAACCTATCCCTCAGAAACTGAAATGTCAGAAGAGTCTAAGGCTAGTGCTTGAGTCCAGAAAGTCCTGATCTCTGAAAGCTCAAAACTCAAAAAATGTCATAAATGATGCTCTAATGTTGAATTTAGGGTTTGTTTTAGCTCCTAGACAATAGAGCTAGCGCCCAAGTTTGCTACAGTGGAATTTCTAAACTTTGTTTTTGGATATTGAATCTTTATCCCTTAAGAAACCTCCATGTACTTTCACTTATGCAATTCCCACACATGTAACCTACACACATGAAGAAAACGAAGTTTGGAGGTTGTGGTGTTTAGGGACTTGCCTTAGTCAAATCCCAGGTTAGCATTCAATCTTTCCCAACACTATTGTTAGAGAGAGAGTGTGTCCTTGTAGGATAAAGGCTAAAGATAATCCAAATGATGATGAAATGATTCAAACACAATGATAATGTCACCTTGGAGGTGAATTCCTTAGGAGGATGAATATTCTTGAACTCATAAGGATGTTGATGATGATTCCAAATTTGCAACAAACACAATACTAACACAAATCTACAATAATAACATAATGAATGCCTTGAATTCACCTTTGCACAATATCATAACTTTGCTATCATCAACTTATAAGAAAATGAATTCAAACACTTGTTTATATATGTTATCCCATTAAACATTCACAAATTAATTGAAATAGCCGACAAGGAAGGACCATCTAAAAGTCCTATACCAACATCCTTAAATTTTACCCTGACCAATTAGGTTGGACTTGGGTGCAAGCATCCAATTCCCAAAGTACCTTTTTGGTCGAGACCTAAGCATTAAATGGGCCCCTAGTTCCCATTTTACATGGGTTTCAGGGGATCCCTCATCAGGATGAATACTATTGCCTGTAGAGTGTAACCACTTGGACCTAGGAGGTAAACTAGGAGGTAAAAAGGCATGTGTCCACTTTTTACTCCATAACATTTAGCCCCCACTTTAATGTGTGTGTGATCCTACAATTTAACACATATATTAAAGTATAGTCGAAGCATATCAAAGCACATCAAACACACCAAACACAAGATTGAATACACACCCTAAGCTTGAAGGACTATTCCTAGCCCCCAGATTTAGGAAAACATAAGAAAATGCTTAATAGTAACATAAGACACAGTGTATATAGTAAGGAAGCACACAATACATGAAGAAAATAGTGAAAGCACACAATATGTAGAGAAGACATGAGTACAGTCACACAATACACAAAGAAGACATGATTAAGCAATTACATATCTATACATATATTGCTAACTAAAGTAAGCAAAAAACACATGTAAAGACATGCAAAACACATACAACATGGGGAGGGCTCATTGGCACACATCTTTAGACAATGCTACAAATTGATTTAATCAAGGTAGGAGGGTCCGATGAGGGACTGTCCAACCTTGCAGCCTTAATCAACTAACAGCATGATCAATCAGAGATGCAATGGAAGTAAATAGTTAACAGAAAGACAAAGACGTTCATACACTCACGACACAAGGTATATCTCAGAAAAACCTTGAAAGGGAAAAACCCAGCCTTCAAATCTCATTCTTCATATATTATGATCTCAAAACATATTACATATGCCACTCAGGCTTTACAGATGCTAAGTCGCAGCCCAAGATTACAAAAAATTCATATAACAATACTCTTTCATGATTTCATTCATTTTCTTATCAATCCTCTACTCTACAACTTCCTCTGTTCTCTGCTTTGCTCTCTGCTTCACTTCTACTTCTTCTTCAAATCAAAGTACTCATGAATTTGCTTCATGTATTCACATAATTGTTCATTTAATCACCAGTGTCTCGTAACAAATCATTATCCTTCATTTATATCTTCTGCAAGCCTTCAAATCATTATCAAGTCAGCCTAATTACAATGTGGCTAGTTATGAAATGTGTAGACACAAATAGGTTGGACCTAAACATAAGGTATTACTGCATAGGTACATAGAACTTCATGCAAATCTCCATGAAGGTCGACTAGGTCCTATACTTCCTTGAATAATGTTCCTTTAGGCTCCACAAGTCACAGATTTGCTCCACAAGTCAATTAGACTCTAATGAACATTATCGGCTCTGCTCTGTGAAAACAACTAATCTTCTAATAGTGATATCTCTCCACAAATGAACGCAAATGATCTAAATTTTGGATATGTTGTAGATGTCTATGTTTAGGTGCTAAGTCCAACTTTGTAGACTTTGATATGCAAATGCTGTAAAATGTGGTAATCTTCAAGGTTGCTCTCCCGGTACTCTATAATTTACTATTAACTATCTCAATTGTTTTCAATGCTTTCGGATGCTCCTGCATCAGACTCTCAGTGTTAATTGAAAAGTGAGCAAGTAGTTAATAGTAAATTGGTGAGTACTGGGAGAGCGACCTTGGAGATTACCACATTTTGCTGCATTTTCATAGCAGAGGCTATGAAGCTGGAAATAACACCTAAACATAGTCATCTACAACATATCCAAAATTTAGATCATTTGGGTCCATTTCTAAAGAGATATCGCTATCAGAAGATTACCTATTTTCACAGAGTAGAGCCGATAGTGTTCATTGGAGTCTAATCAGCTTGCAGAGAAAATATGTTACTTGCAGAACCTAAAGAAACATTATTCAAGGAAGTATAGGACCTAGCCAAGCTTCATGGAGATCTGCATGAAGTTCTATGTACCTACAAAGCAATACCTTATGTTTAGGTCTAACCTATCTATGTCTACACATTTCATAACTAGTTGTTGTAATTAGGCCAACTTGATAATGATTTGAAGGCTTGTAGAGGATATAAATGAAGGACAATGATTTGTTACAAGACACTGGTGATAAAATGAACAATTATGCAAAGACATGAATTAAATTCATAAGTACTTTGATCCGAAGAAGAAGTAGAAGTGAAGCAGAGATCAGAGAAGAGAATAGAGGAAGTTGTAGAGCAGAGGATTGATAAGAAGACAAATGAAATATTAAAAGAGTATTGTTATATAAATGTTTTGTAACCTTGGGTTGTGGCCTAGCATCTGTAAAGCCTGAGTGGCATAAGTAATATTTTTTGAGATCATAACATAAGAAGAATGAGCTTTGAAGGTTGGGTTTTTCCCTGTTAGGGTTTTCCTATGATAAACCTTGTATCATGAGTGTATGAATGTATATGTCTTTCTTTTGTTAACTATTTACTTCCGTTGCATCTCTAATTGATCATTCTATTAGTTGATTAAGGCTACAAGGTTGGATAGTCCCTAATCGGACCCTCCTACCTTGACTACATCAAGTGGTATTAGAGCTAGTTGTGAATCTGCTAGGATGGTTGTAAATCTGTTGGGAAGGAAGAAAGTGTTGAAAGAAGTGTGAAACCCTAGAAGTAACAAGTGTCACCATTGAAGAAGATTAAAGAAAGAAAGATTCTAGTAAACTTTTCAAAATTAATTTATTTATCTAATTTGTTTCAATGGGGAAGATTGGAAAAAGGATGAAGAAAGAGAATGAAAAACTAATATGTGAAAAGGATATTTTGGAAGGAGAATTGTGCGAAATCAAGAGGTGTAATTTATAATTGATGGAAAGGAAAAAATAATTAGGAGAGGACAAGTATGATGCCCTTGAAGAAGAATTAAAAAATGTAAAAAGGAGGAATGAAGAATTGGAAGTAGAGCAAAAATTGTTTGAGTATGTTGGAAAGAGATTTGAAGAATTAGATGAAGGAATCAAGTTGTTTGGGAAGGTGGAAAAGAGAAACAGAGATCTGGAAGAAAATTTGGAAGAGCTAAAAAAGGAAAATAGTTTGTAGAAGAATGGAATATTAGGATTGAAGGAATAGGTTAATAAATTAGAGCAATCACTTGTAGCATGTAGAGAAGAGAAAGAAAGTCTGGGATCTAAGCCTGAAATTTTTGATGTTTCTTGTGATACTAATGATTTGTGTGATGTTGCAGAAGCTTCTTTAGAAAATGAAGTTGAAGATGATAGTGTAACTAAACCTACAGTTGTTAGTGATGGTATTGGTTTCAAAATCATGTAGAGAATGGGATATGAAGGATAAGGATTGGGAAAGCATCAGCAAGGAATTATAGAACCTATTGAATAGGTAATAAGATCAAGAAGTGAAGGCCTTGGACATGATAGATGTAAGGATGTTGTTGTAAATTCAAACAAATCAAATCAGGGAAGTAGAGGTATGTATTGTTCTCATTGTAATAGACATGGACATGAAAAGGAATGGTGTTGGGATTTACACCCTTGTAAGTTTTGTGGATTAAGAAATCATTCTAAAAAGATGTGTAGGAATAAATTCGAAAGGAGAAAACCTATGACAAATTGTATACAAATGGATTATGGATGGATTGGTGGAATGAACTAGAAACATGTTACTTGTATGTTTAGAAGGTTGTATAGTTGGAAATATTTATATGTTGGAAAGAGAAGAGGATATGAATTAGGATACAGAGAAGACCTTATGTAGAGCAAAACAAGGATAGTAATTCAAACTTCAAAGGGAGAGATGACAGGAGCCACAATTCTTATCACAATGAAGGATACAGAAGAAATGAAAGAGGATTTGATAGAAGACCATTTAGAGGAACCTATTTTTAAGTTTGGAGGAGAAAATAATCAAGCAATGAATGTCAACAAGAACCTATTATTGGAGAAGCTAATGATGAGGAAACAATAATTGATGCAGAGGTAGTTTATATCTAGGAAGAGGAACCTTTTGAGTCATCAGATTTGATAGAGAAACAAGAAGAAGGTGAAACATTGATCTTAAGAAGATTTGTGTTATAGAACTGAGAAATTAGTGCAATAGAAAGTTTTTGTGGACAAGTGTGAAGCATAGCAGAGAAAGGAAATTCATGTTATAGAGAAAGAAGAAATGACAAGATATTATATCAGAGGATAAAGTTTGTGTATCAGAGTAAAGGAAACAAGGATAAAGAAACAAAGAACAATATAGGAGAAGTAAATGCAAAGCAAAAGCCATAAGATTCTAAAGTGTGTGTGAGAAATTGTATCTAGAAAAGAGGTCAAAAAGTATTGCAGAGAAATTCAAGAATGTATTGACTATATCAAAGGAAGTAACATGATTGTTCCAGAGGATGCAAGTATGTATTGATTGACTCTTAATTGATTGAAAATGGTATTGAATTGAGGCAACTTGCAGAGAAGACTTTCTTAGATCACCGATCATTGAGGCAGTGCATGGCTTGCAAGTAGACCACCGAACCTAGATCATCATAGAACATGGAGAATTTGAGGTAACCTATGGAGAAGACTTGCTCAGACTACCAATCATTGAGGTAGTGTAGGGCTTCCAAGTAGACCACCAAACCTAGATCATCATAGAACATGAAGAATTTGAGGCAACTTGCAGAGAAGACTTACTCAAACCACTGATCATTGAGGTAGTGCAAGGCTTGTAAGTAGACTGCCAAACTCAAAAGAACTTGAGGCAATTTTGTAGGGTGGACTTGAATAGACTGCTGACCTCGAGGTAGTTGAAGGTACCTATGAACAAACTGCCAAACCTATTCAAATAAATAACATTGATTTTGACACAAACCAAAGTGAAGAGGCTCAATTTTCAATTAACCCCAAGAGTTTGATGTAGGAGCATCCAGAAGCATTCAAAATAATTGAGATAGTTAACAATAAATTGTAAAGTACTAAGAGAGTGACCTTGGAGATTACTGCATTTTACTACATTTGCATATCATAGGCTATGGAGATGGACTTAGTACCTAAACATAGTCATCTACAACATATCCAAAATTTAGATCATTTGGGTTCATTTCTGGAGAGATATTGCTATCAAAAGATTACTATTTTCATAGAGCAGAGCTGATAGTGTTCATTGGAGTCTAATCAGCTTGCAGAGAAAATCTGTGACTTGTGGAGCCTAAAGGAACATTAGTCAAGGAAGTATAGGACTTGGCCAACCTTCATAGAGATTCGTATGAAGTTATATGTACCTATAGAGCAATACCTTATGTTTAGGTCCGACCTATCTATGTCTACACATTTCATAACTAGTCATTGTAATTAGGCCAACTTGATAATGAGTTGAAGAAGCAAGAACAAAGCCTTGAATGGGTAAAATCTATTTTTGCTCAAGATTTATTTAGCAAATATCTTACCAAACTTCAACGTACTTTAGTATGTAAACCTCTTGTTGGTTTTTCTTCTGAATCAACATTAGGGTTTGCCACTTCTAATGCACAGGCAGATTCAGCCAACTAATACAGGAGGTTGCGTGAGCTCCTCCCCTTCACTTCTGGTTCTGCCACACCAAGGGGGGTATCCCTATAACTCAAGATGTCCTTGACTAGCTCAAAGATAGAAAGATCTAACTTGACAACAACAGGCAGAATACTCTCATGTATGGACCAAGATCTGTATGATAGATCACAAGGTGGGCAACGTTCTTGGACATATATGTCTGGTTAGGGATGAGAGCATGCAAGGGTTTCCTACTCCTAATCCTACAACTAACAGATGGAAGGAAGAGATGGTTTAGTTTGAATTTTGGATGCAAAGCTGGACATGGTGTATAACCTCAACACAGAGCTAGATTGGTGCCTATCCAGGGCTTGGAGTCGGTAGACATACACCTGTGAATGATCAGCATGAATAGCTAAAACTGGATTTCAAGGGGATACACATGATATCTGCCTTACAGATATCTCCCAATAAAGAGTGTTAAGCTGTCTATACTTATGGCATCCCTATTGCAGTAAGAAAGATACATGCAAAACTGGAGACAGAATCAGCATAACACATGCAAACACAGCATTATTCATATAAGATTAACCATGAAATCAGTGGATTCATGCCAAATCGTACAACAGGAGATACATAAACTCACAAGTTTTGCTGCACAGAGCAACCAAAACCAGTTGTATCTTATTACAGAGCCAAAATGTCCAGTTTTCAACAACCAAAAATGAGTAACACTTCCTGCTTATAACAGCCAGGTAGTGTACCACAGCAATTAATTACATGGTTGACCAAAAATCCCGCCAGATACACAGTATCAGCAAAATGGCGCTCAACGCATTACCAGATTGGCGCCCAAACATGAATGCAGCAGGTAGGGGAAGAGACAGGAAGAAATCTCGAGCCCTGCGCCACTGTCCGTTGATGTACACCTTCAATCGGGTACCAGATCCGCCCATACCTCTGCAACCTTCGCCATTAATGGCGCACCAACCCGCGGCCTTGGGAAAAACATCTAACAGTCGATCGCAACCACTTCCCGCCAAGATTCATCATCATGATACTTCAAAATATGCAGGATACAATTATCCCACATGCACCCCGCGGTGACCTTTTCAACACTTTATATACTAGGCAACGAGCATATATAATGTCGGTGCTTTTGCTCCTGACGACACTAGTATAAGACTTCATCATCATCCTCCAATAGCATGATATCCTGTCGCTTGAAATATCACCCTGACGTCAGCATCATATCGCAATATAACCTGCATGATAATCGCCTTCATCGGCACAACCTGATCCATCGGAGGAACATCCTCCTACTGAGCCTATACCAAAAGTCTGGCCGATGAACATCCTGATGACATCATCATCATATCCTGCTGACGTCATCATCATATCTGCCCACTGCGCACCTCCTCATATCCGGATGACGTCATCATCATGTCGACATTAGGATGATATTCGGAAGATAACCAGATATTTGGAAATATCATCCTGATGCACAAATATCATGCTGCACTGTAGCTCCACTATAAGATCGGGGTGATAGATGAATACGCCAGATATTTGAAAAGATCACCCCCACTAGATAATGCACGAAGCCGACAGGCGGATATCTCCCTGATATCAGCATCATCATGACACTGGAACAAACATACATCCGGGTGATATTCAAAAATGAAAATATCACCCCCTCCTTCAGAAATATCATGATGCAGATAGGCAGAGAAATAGATATCACCCCGACATAAAAATGACGTCAGCATCATCAGGATGATAAAACAACGAACATGAAGTGATACAACAACATCAGGATGATATTGACTAAGATCATCTTGACGTTCAAAATATGATGACCCCAGTGAATATCGGGTCATACTTAGAACTCTTCAACAACATCATCAGGATGATCATAACCAAGATCACCCGATGATAAAAATATCACCCTGGCGAAATATCATGCAGGCAGAAAATATGATGACCCTCGCAAGCAACACGGCGATAACTGGAAATATGATGATGATGATGACGACCCTTAAGAAAAAACAAGTCAGGTCAAACAATTTAGAGAATAACCCCTTCAGAAGATCGGGGTGACATCATCATCATAAAAGGGCAAGGTGATAATTGGAAGATCACCGGAAACTTGAAAAATCACCCCCGCAAGCAAATCAGAGCACACTGTAGCTCGTCAGCAGGATCAGGATGATACCCAAACATCACCCGATATTGAAATATGATGATCCTGATGAAAAACAAGTTGACAAAAAACATGATGCTGCGGACCATCATCGAAGACAAGATGATGATGATGACCTCCTCCTCAGGAAAATATGATGCTGCAGCTAAAAAATGCTGAGGAGGTCCAACACTTAGAACATTTTTTTGGATACTTAGGGAAAGTGCCTGCATGAAAATTGCTCAAAAACTGTCAGTCAATTCAGGCACTAACACTGGCTCTGTCTGGGGACATGCAGGTGCAAGACTACAGCGAGAACCCCAGATCTCTGGGATGCAGACCAGTCCCTTATCCATTGGGCATAGAGTCAAATACTGCACCGACCTGCATCACCAAACACACTTGATGGCCTAAGGCCACCAAGAAAAGAAAAACATGTATCTCCCTTTGTCAAATATCTTGTTTTCATCTGCATGCACTGGGTCAAGCCTGGAGATACTGTCAGGATCCACCCACAAATAAACCTTGTCATCTGCACACTCCACCCTCTGATTTAGCTTGTCATTGTCAAACCTGTGCAGATAACCTTCAGCATCATGTGACATGTGGGTGCAGAATATATCAGGCAATGCATACTCATATGGCATATAGCACAGGTTATCATCTGTATCATCATTATGCATTGCAACATGATCTCCTAGCTGGACTGCAAATAGGAAACACTCAGAGTCCACCACACAACTAGGAAGATCAGGGCTCATTGTATTATATGCTGGCACATCAAAAGAAAAGCTTTCAAAATCACAATTGTGCACATCATGTACACAACAATCAGCAGCACCAGGCTGGAAAAGATCAGGCTCTGGCATCTCTTTCAAATCAGGCATATTTTCACAGTCACTTACCTGATGCATGTTGTTTCCTCTTTCATCAGGATGAGAAACAGAATCCAAGCCAAAAATAGCGTCTAGATCCTCACCATACTCAGACAGATCCTCATCACCATATGTGTCATAAATGGGTGACCCAGGTGCATCAGTTTCATCATAATATGCCATTTGTTCATGGGCAGCAGAGCACACATCTTCATCACCAATGGATTCACTCTGTGGAGGAGTATCAGCCTGTGTGTCATAAGCAAAACAACTGTCAAACGAAAAACAATCATGCTCTGAACTAGCACTTATTTCAATTTCTGACTGCTCTTCATGATCTCCATGTGTTTGAAAGGTAGGCAATGGGTCACACATAGGACTGCTTCTCTGTTTGCTTATATCTTCTCTGTCTTGAGTACAATACTCACAATTGTCTCCACAGGTCCATTCCAAAAATTGCTCATTGCTGTCCACAACCTCGTTATTGTTTTCATGGTCAGCTGCCTCATCATTGCAATGGGAATCCTCATTAGTCCTTTCACTGGCATCCTCAACTAGTGAACAATCCAATTGAGCAGTATTGTTAGCATTATGTTCAAACACAGCAGTCTCAACCTCTATGCTTTTATTTTCATTTTTATCTGCACATGATGCCATAATCATTTGGTCATTTGCAGCTTCATAACCATTTCTCACACCAAGGCCTGGGGACAGGGGTTTCAGCAGGTACACATTTTTGATTTTTTCTATCTTTTCTATGAACCTGTATGCCATCTGCATACTTGTCACCTTGAAATCCCTCAGTATTGCACTAAAGCCCTCCTCAAAAGCTTCAAGGAATATGCCAACACAGGCTGAAATATCAGGTCTGAAGACTTCTGGGATCTGTGAAAGGGCTATTGCAAACCTATGACTGAAATCAACACATGGCTCTTCATCTTGTTTTCTGATTCTCATCAATTCTGCAACAAGATCAGCCGGTTCTTTTGCAAATTCTTCCTTGAAACAGTCAGCAAGCTCATCCCAACAGGCAAAGGATTTCTTTGGAAAGCTCAAATACCAGTCTTTTGCTTTTGCATGAAAGGACCTAACAAAAAACCTCATCCACATATCCTCATCTCTGAATGAATATTTTCCCATAAAACTGTGAAAATTTTGGATATGTGCATTCCCATCACATACATTGTGACCACTAAATCTAGGCATCTGACAGTATATCCTAGCAGGCATAGTTTCTATTTTATAATCCACCCATGACAAATCCAGTTGGTCATACAAAGGATCAAAAGGGCTGAGAAGAGGTTTAGCCTTCTGACTGGCAGACACAACAGGGTTACTGCTTTTTAACTGGGCCTGCTCAGCCTCTAAGAATATCAACCTATTTCTTATCTCTTCTATTTTTTTATCATTCCCTTCCTGACTGAGTATGGGATAATACATACTTGGATTCATAAAAATCTTACTCTTAGACATCCTCTGTTTGTCTAAGACCTAAGGCTTCCCCTGGCATCTAACTTATGCAGCAAACAACAAACATAAAGGGGAAGGAACAGGGTACCTTTTCTCATCCAGATGCAGAAATCTGAACATCTTTCATCAAATAACATACATCTATCTTTCATGTGCATTTAAATCTTTTGCAGAGTCGCCACCTCTCCAGAGAGGACAAAATTTTCAATAGCTGAAAGCTACTTTTCTAGGTTCATTCCACCAGCAGAGCATCATTTTTCACATGAAAGACTCCCCAGTAGAGTTGCCATTTTGTCAGTGTTAGTGCCTGAATTGACTGACAGTTTTTGAGCAATTTTCATGCAGGCACTTTCCCTAAGTATCTAAAAAAATGTTCTAAGTGTTGGACCTCCTCAGCATTTTTCAGCTGCAGCATCATATTTTCCTGAGGAGGAGGTCATCATCATCATCTTGTCTTCGATGATGGTCCGCAGCATCATGTTTTCTGTCGACTTGTTTTTCATCAGGATCATCATATTTCAATATCAGGTGATGTTTGGGTATCATCCTGATCCTGCCGACGAGCTACAGTGTGCTCTGATTTGCTTGCGGGGGTGATTTTTCAAGTTTCTGGTGATCTTCCAATTATCACCTTGCCCTTTTATGATGATGATGTCACCCCGATCTTCTGAAGGGGTTATTCTCTGAATTGTTCGACCCGACTTGTTTTTTCTTAAGGGTCGTCATCATCATCATCATATTTCCAGTTATCGCTGTGTTGCTTGCGAGGGTCATCATATTTTCTGCCTGCATGATATTTCGCCGGGGTGATATTTTTATCATCGGGTGATCTTGGTTATGATCATCCTGATGATGTTGTTGAAGAGTTCTAAGTATGACCCGATATTCACTGGGGTCATCATATTTTGAACGTCAGGATGATCTTAGTCAATATCATCCTGATGTTGTTGTATCACTTCATGTTCGTTGTTTTATCATCCTGATGATGCTGATGTCATTTTTATGTCGGGGTGATATCTATTTCTCTGCCTATCTGCATCATGATATTTCCGAAGGAGGGGGTGATATTTTCATTTTTGAATATCACCCAGATGTATGTTTGTTCCAGCGTCATGATGATGCTGATATCAGGGAGATATCCGCCTGTCGGCTTCATGCATTATCTAGTGGGGGTGATCTTTTCAAATATCTGGCGTATTCATCTATCACCCCGATCTTATAGTGGAGCTACAGTGCAGCATGATATTTGTGCATCAGGATGATATTTCCAAATATCCGGTTATCTTCCGAATATCATCCTGATGTCGACATGATGATGATGTCATCCGGATATGAGGAGGTGCGCAGTGGGCAGATATGATGATGACATCAGCAGGATATGATGATGACGTCATCAGGATGTTCATCGGCCAGACTTTTGGTATAGGCTCAGCAGGAGGATGTTCCTCCGATGGATCAGGTTGTGCCGATGAAGGCGATTATCATGCAGGTTATATTGCGATATGATGCTGATGTCAGGGTGATATTTCAAGCGACAGGATATCATGTTGTTGGAGGATGATGATGAAGTCTTATACTAGTGTCGTCAGGAGCAAAAGCACTGACATTATATATGCTCGTTGCCTAGTATATAAAGTGTTGAAAAGGTCGCCGTGGGGTGCATGTGGGATAATTGTATCCTGCATATTTTGAAGTATCATGATGATGAATCTTGGCGGGAAGTGGTTACGATCGACTGTTAGATGTTTTTCCCAAGGCCGCGGGTTGGTGCGCCATTAATGGCGAAGGTTGCAGAGGTATGGGCGGATCTGGTACCCGATTGAAGGTGTACATCAACGGACAGTGGCGCAGGGCTAGAGATTTCTTCCTGTCTCTTCCCCTACCTGCTGCATTCATGTTTGGGCGCCAATTTGGTAATGCGTTGAGCGCCATTTTGCTGATACTGTGTATCTAGCGGGATTTTTGGTCAACCATGTAATTAATTGCTGTGGTACACTACCTGGCTGTTATAAGCAGGAAGTGTTACTCATTTTTGGTTGTTGAAAACTGGACATTTTGGCTCTGTAATAAGATACAACTGGTTTTGGTTGCTCTGTGCAGCAAAACTTGTGAGTTTATGTATCTCCTGTTGTACGATTTGGCATGAATCCACTGATTTCATGGTTAATCTTATATGAATAATGTTGTGTTTGCATGTGTTATGCTGATTCTGTCTCCAGTTTTGCATGTATCTTTCTTACTGCAATAGGGATGCCATAAGTATAGACAGCTTAACACTCTTTATTGGGAGATATCTGTAAGGCAGATATCATGTGTATCCCCCTGAAATCCAGTTTTAGCTATTCATGCTGATCATTCACAGGTGTATGTCTACCGACTCCAAGCCCTGGATAGGCACCAATCTAGCTCTGTGTTGAGGTTATACACCATGTCCAGCTTTGCATCCAAAATTCAAACTAAACCATCTCTTCCTTCCATCTGTTAGTTGTAGGATTAGGAGTAGGAAACCCTTGCATGCTCTCATCCCTAACCAGACATATATGTCCAAGAACATTGCCCACCTTGTGATCTATCATACAGATCTTGGTCCATACATGAGAGTATTCTGCCTGTTGTTGTCAAGTTAGATCTTTCTATCTTTGAGCTAGTCAAGGACATCTTGAGTTATAGGGATACCCCCCTTGGTGCAGCAGAACCAGAAGTGAAGGGGAGGAGCTCACGCAACCTCCTGTATTAGTTGGCTGAATCTGCCTGTGCATTAGAAGTGGCAAACCCTAATGCTGATTCAGAAGAAAAACCAACACCTCCTTTTATGAAAGATGCCCAAGGTAATGAAATTAAACCCAAATGTCGGGCCAACACCTTCCTCATGAATAAGGAGGAAAAAGATCTATGTGAAGAAGATGTCCAAACACTCTTAGCCATCAAGCTTATTGAATCATCTACATCTCCCTAATCCTGTCATGCCATGTATGTGCCCAAGATCGATGAGAATGGTCAAGAACTAACTAAAAAACACCTAGTAGTCAACTATAAACCATTGAATCATTGCCTTGAGTCCAACCAACATCCTTTGCCAAATAAGGACTTCATCTGGCAACATATCAAAGGCTCTATCTTGTATTTCAAGTTTGATCTTACTAAGGGATTCTAGCAAATCCAAATACATCCCAATGACCACTGTAAGATTGCATTTTCCATTCCTCAAGGACTCTACTAATGGAATGCCCTCCCATTTGGTATTAAAACAACACCCTCTATTTTTCAAGGGGTCATGGATTCAATATTTCATGCTCATTCCAAATATATCATCCCTTACATAGATGATACACTATTCTTCAGCAAATTCCCCCGTAGTCATGTCCGTGCTCTCTTAGTCTTACACCAGCTTTGTAAATCCAATGGATTAGTCCTCAATATTAACAAATGCCATTTTGCTAAAGAAGAAATCATCTTTATCAGTGTCAAGTTACTCCCAGATGGGAAGATGCAAGTACAAGACCACATGCTTAAGAAGATCAAGAACCTGTTTGTCACTAATACTGAGGAACTTCAGCAATTTCTAGGCCTTATCACTTATGTTTCTAGCCATTATTCTAACCTAGAAAAAGACTGCCAACACCTCAATAAATTTTTAGGAAAAAATCCTCCACCATGGACAGGTGAACATGATAAGTAGATTCAACACATCAAATACACATGCCAACACTTGTCGCCTTTACATATGCTAGGCGATGGACTTAAAATCATTAAAACTGATACCTCCAAATATGCATGGGGTGGCATCCTTAAAGAAGTAATTCATGGACGCAAACAAGTTGTGAGATATGCTTTGGGAATTTTCAACACTGTTGAAAGCAAATATCATTCCACACATAAAGAGCTGCTAGGTATTGTAAAATGTTTTCTTCATTTTCAACTCTTTATTTATGATGCTAAGTTTCTTGTTCGCTCAAATTTGCAGCATGTCTAAGGCTTTCTTAACTCTAAACTAGCAAATAAAGTTCAAAGGAATCGACTCTACCGTTGGGCTAAACTCATTTATACTTTTGACTTCACTATGGAGAATCTACTGGGAGTCAAGAATATCCTGGCCAACTTCCTTAGCCATGAAGGTGCTGAACCTCCTCCTGCTCCTCCAGTGGTTGAGACCATTTCTATCAACCTGATCAGCTCAACTAAATGTATTGTGTAAACCTATGAAGGATACAATGATGTGGCCGACTACATTCATGGACATAATCTCCTCAACACAATGGGATTAGAATATCTTGTCAGCCATGAACATATTCAAGTCAATCCTATAGAGAAAGTGCCATGCTATGGATACTACAAGGTGCCATGACCCAAAGAATGGATACCACTGTGTTATCATCCACCACAGCCTATTGAAATATTGTATTGTCCCAGGATGTTTAATCTTAATCATTAGGGTGAAATTCTTCAACAATTTCAAAGGATTTTAGATCTCCAATTGCATGATCCCACGCATCAGAATCTACTCACTAATGAACCCAACCAAGGACTATTCATTAATGATCCATATATTTAGAATCGTCATGAACATCTCCAAACTATCCACCATGGGCTATCATACCAATTTCAGATTAGTCAATTGTATTCTACAGCTGCAGTTCCATGTATCACATTGGAACGATTGTTTAAAAAAATTGGTCCTGAAGGATGGTATATGAATTCTTCTCTAGGAAATCAAGTATGGCTTCTATCCCATAACCATTTCCCTTGGTGGGTCCGGTGAGACTATCAGCTCAACTATGGTGAGAAACATGAGCATACTTATAGCCATTGGCATGAAGAACTTGATGAAGATGACTATCCCTTTGGACAAGCTTCAGAAGGAAGCAATGGGCTTCCATGATCCTACTCATCCAGTGAGTCACCTCTAGGGTAGTAGCCCTCATCTCCAAAGTACCCCTCAAGTGAAAGTAATTCATCCTAAATTATTGGCAGTTACGTTTCTCTATCAAAGAAAGGACGAGAGGCGCCCTCGTGTTTAAACCTATGAACGCACTATCGTTAGTGTGCATACGAGATTCCCACTCGTGATCAAAGGGGACCACCCATAGTGGCTTTTGGGTGTAAAGCCACCATACCATGTATTGCGAGTATAGAAAAGTTTGTCCTGTTTTCATCTTTTCTTGTTCACACATTATCTCATCAAGAAATGCTATGGAAAGACACTTCTAGGTGTCAGTTTTTGGTTGGCAGATTCTAAAATTGATTACATTATGATTAGAGGTTAAAGCTCTAGGTAAACCCATAAATTTGGCACCCCGCCACATTGTAAGTCATTCGATTGAGGAGTTTCTCTAAGTCTGAGTCTTAGGAAGAATTCTAGTATGCTCTTTGCTCTGTGGCATTTATACTGATCTTTGTAAATCAAAATGGATTCTAGGTTATTCAGGTCTTTGTAGTAGGGTTTCAAGTTCCTGCATACCAGCGCGCTTGGTTGAGCAGTTGTTTGTAAAAAATGGTATCAGAGCCAAGGTTTCAGGTTTAATATATTAGCAGTTTTACTTTACCATTTTTTACAAATAGATGCTCAACCGAGCGTGCTAGTATGCAAGAACTTGAAACCTTATTGTAAAGACCTGAATAACCTAGAACCCGTTTTGATTTGCAAAGATCAACATAAATGCCTTAGAGCAAAGAGCATACTAGAATTCTTCCTAAGACTCAGACTTAGCGAAACTCCACAATCGAATGACTTACAATGAGGCAAGGTGCCAAATTTATGGGTTCACCCAAAGATTTAACCTCTAATCATAATGTATTCGATTTTGGAATCCGCCAACCAAAAATTGACACCCAGAAGCATCTTTCTGTAGTATTTCTTGATGAGATAATGCATGAACAGGAAAAGATGAAAATAGGACAAATGTGTTTGTACCCGCAACACGTGGTGTGGTGGCTTTACACCCAAAAGACACTATAAGTGGTCCCCTTTGATCATGAGTGGGAATCTCGTATGCACACTAACGATAGTGCGTTCACGGGTTTAAACACAAGGGCACCTCTCATCCTTTCTTTGACAGAGAAAGGTAACTGCTAGTAATTTAGGATGAATTAATTTCACCTTAAGGGTACTTTGGAGATGAGGGCTACTAGCCTGGAGGTGACTCACTAGATGAACAGGATCATGGAAGGCCATTGCTGCCTTCTAAAGCTTGTCCAAATTGATAGTCATCTTCATCAAGTTCTTCGTGCCAATGGATGTAAGTATGCTCATGTTTCTCACCATAGTTGAGATGATAGTCTCGCTGGACCCACCAAGGGAAATGGTTATGGGATAGAAGCCATACTTGATTTTCTAGAGAAGAATTCATATACTAGCCTTCAGGACCAATTTTTTGTAACAATCATTCCAATGTGATAAATGGAACTGTAGCTGTAGAATACAATTGACTAATCTGAAATTGGTATGATCATCCATGGTGGATAGTTTGGAGATGTTCATGATGATTCTAAAGATATGGATCATTAAGGAATAGTCATTGGTTGGGTTCATTGGTGAGAAGATTCTGATGCGTGGGATCATGCAATTGGAGATCTAAAATCCTTTGAAATTGTTGATGAATTTCACCCTGATGATTAGGATTAAACATCCTAGGAGACTAAAGTATTTCAATAGGCTATAGTGGATGATAACATAGTGGTATCCATTCTTTGGGTCATGGCACCTTGTAGTATCCATAGCATGGCACTTGCTCTATAAGATTGACTTGAATAAGTTCATGGCTGACAAGATATTCTAATCCCATTGTGCTGAGGAGATTATGTCCATGAATGTAGTTGGCCACATCATTGTATCCTTCATAGGTTTGCATAGTACATTTAGTTGAGCTGATGAGGTTGACGGAACTCAACCACTGGAGGAGCAGGAGGAGGTTCAGCACCTTCATGGCTAAGGAAGTTAGTCAGGTTATTCTTGACTCCCAGCAAATGCTTGACAATGAAGTCAAAAGTATCAATGAGTTCAGCCCAACAGTATAGTCGATTCCTTTGAACTTTATTTGCTGGTTCAGAGTTAAGAAAGACTCGGACATGCTGCAAATCTGAGAAAACAAGAAACTTAGCATCATAAATAAAGAATTGAAATTGAAGAAAACATTTTACAATAGCCAGCAACTCTTTATGTGTGGAATGATATTTACTTTTAGCAGTGTTGAAACTTCCTGAAGCATATCTCACAACTTGTTCACATCCATGAATTACTTCTTTAAGGACTCCACCCCATGCATATTCGGAGGCATTGGTTTTAATGATTTTAGGTCCATCACCTGGGAGATGTAAAGGTGGCAAGTGTTGGCATGTGTCTTTGATGTGTTGAATCTGCTTATGTTCACCTGTCCATGGTGGAGGATTTTTCCCTAACAATTTATTAAGGTGTTGGCGGTCTTCTGCTAGGTTAGCATAATGGCCAGCAACATAATTGATAAGGCCTAGAAATCGTTGAAGTTCCTCAGTATTAGTGATAGACAAGTTCTTGATCTTCTTAAGTATGTGATCTTGTACATGTATCTTCCCATCTGGAAGTAACTTGACACTGATAAAAATGATTTCTTCTTTAGTAAAATGGTGTTTGTCAGGATTGAGGACTAATTTATTGGATTTACAAAGCTGGTGTAAGACTGAGAGAGCGCAGACATGGGCATTTGCTGAAGACTAGTATATCATCTATGTAAGGCATGATATATTTGGAATGAGCATGAAAGATTGAATCCATGACCCCTTGAAAAATAGAGGGCACTATTTTAATACCAAATGGAAGGACATTCCATTGGTAGAGTCCTTGAGGAATGGAAAAGGTAGTCTTACAATGGTCTTTGGGACATATTTGGATCTGCCAGAATCCCTTAGTAAGATCAAACTTGGAAATACAAGATAGAGCCTTTAATATGTTGCTAGATGAAGTCCTTATTTGGCAAAGGATGTTGGTTGGACTCAAGGAAATGATTCAATGGTTTATAGTTGACTACTAGGCATTTTTTAGTTAGCTCTTGACCATTCTCATCGATCTTGGGCACATACATGGCATGACAGGAATAGGGAGATGTAGATGGTTCAATAAGCTTGATGGCTAAGAGTTTTTGGATGTCTTGTTCACAGAGATATTTTTCCTTCTTATTCATGAGGAAGGTGTTAGCCCAACATTTGGGTTTAATTTCATTACCCTGGGCATCTTTCTTAAAAGGAAGTCTACATACTAAAGTACGTTGAAGTTTGGTAAGATCTCTGCTAAATAAATTTTGAGAAAAAATAGATTTTACCCGTTCAAGGCTTTGTTCTTGCTTCTTCAACTCATCTTGTAACTAGACAAGATTGACTAATTTATCTTTACCTCTTTTGGTATTAGGTGCTAATTTTCTAGTAACATTGTCACTGACAGTAGTGAAGCACTTCCATTTGTATAGGCGGGGAAAATCATGGTGGCCAAGTGAAACTATCATGGCTGTTAGAATGAAGTTATCCTAGATACTAATTGTAGGTATCCCAATAATGCAATCAAAATTCTACAGTTCACTCTAGATGAATTTGATAATGGCTCGTGAGCCATCTTCGAATAGAATGCTAGCATTGTAGGCTAGCGAGGAGAGCTCTTGATTTCCTTTTGAAGCAAATTGAACATCAGTTGCTTCAGAGAACCATTTATCCTTTGGAAAAGCACTATAGTGAGCCACATTACAATTAGCACCAGTGTCTATTAAAGATATGAGAGGGTATGCTTTAATGCCTTTAAAGTGTACCTTGAGTGTAATGATAGGATGAGTCCTGGCATTGATAGTGTGTACTAAATATATTGGTGGTACTTCTTCTTCTCCTTCTTTTGGCTATGATGGTGGCTTCCATACCAGGCTCATATCGCTGATGCAGGTTGAAGGTGTGCATTCTTGAGGAGGATGGAATCATTTTATTAGGCTAAAAGATGTCCTCTATACAGGCTTCAAGCTCTGCTTCTATGACTTGAGCTTGGGATTGCTGATCATGCTGGTCCTCTTCTTGTAGTTGAAAGAGTTTGTTGTGAACTTGAGTGAGAGCTCTCTCTATTGTTGAAATGTGATTTTGAAGAAGTTGCATTCACTTATGATGAAACTCTCTTCAGATAGGGGTTGAGATGCATATGGCTTGCATCTCTATTTGTTGAACTCCTGCAAAGGAAGAGCCCTTGTCCTGTTGAGCAAGAAGAACTTTGTGGTGGTCAACATCATGACTAATACTGAGTTGTAGTCCTTCAATATTTCTTTTGAGATCAATAATATGATCTCGTTGTAGACACCAATTAACATATCCATCTGAGGCATTGCGATGTTTTTCTTCAAGACTAACTAGCTCAGTCTAGAGTGTTTGCACTTGTTGCTCTTTGGTCTGAAAATATGGCCTCGGAGTGGAACTAAACATCATGTAGAAATAATTAATTTCTAATTCTCCATCAGAATTTTGTTGGACATAATAAAGAGGAATTGTTTCCTCTTGGTCATTTTCTGAATCACTAGTTGTAGAAGATGAATAGAAAGGTATGTCATCATTTTCTAAAGGAACATCATAAACATATATATAATGTTCTTCGTCCACAGATAAGGCATCTAAGAGATGCACTTTGTTTTTCCCTTTACTCTTTCCTCGATTAGGACAATTATTTACAAAATGAGGACCTTTGCAAATGCAGCTAGGATTGAATTCTTTGCCTTTGTGGTGATCCTTATGTCAGAAATAGCCTTTCTTTCCTAGATGATAGGATTTAAACTTGCGACACCTAGGAGAGAAAAATGGATGCTTGCTACTACAGTCACTACAATAAGATTTCTTATACGCATGTTTCTTATGCGAAGATTTTTGATAAAGCATTTTATCACATCCATAATCTGGATGGAATTGGGTACAAGTAGCAGCTGAGATCATAGACTTGACTTTCTTAAGCTTTTGCTTGTCAAGCTCTTCCTTACAAATATTAGTATTTGCTTGTTCAATAAATTGTACAAGCATTGGGTAGCTCATTGCACAAATAGGTAGGTTATTGAGATGAGAGAATATTTGCCATTTTTCCTAGTATAACCCTTTGACTTCCAGAAAAGCTTTTAATAGATGTTCTTTCATAGAATCATTCCATAGATTAGAAGTTTCAACATTATAGAAATGGGTATACATATCGGCAAAGAATTTATCCTTTTCTTTGAGGTTACATCACTTGCTTTCCATAAAGCGGTTGTAGTGCGTGTATTCAAAGGAAGGTATGTTTCCCACAAATTGAGCCATAAGCTCATTGCCTACTTCTTGGATTCCTTGGTTTACCAGGTGGTCTATATAGGTCTGATCTAGGGCTTTCTAGTATTTGATGGCATTCCCTATGAGACAGCTAAGGGCTTGTAGACAAACATCTACAGGATGTTGAAGGGAAATTCCTGCAATGGTGTTCAACCAATGATATCATAGCTTCTATAATGGCAAGATTTTTTATGGGGTCGTATTGATCTAAGGATACCCAAGGTGGGAGAACCCCTTAGTTTTTAACATTAGGAAGAAAAGTATTAGAAGTGCAGGTTTTGTTCTCCATACCTAGTTCATCTTTGATTTTGACCATGTTGATGCTAGTCTTGAAGGTACCAGTACACATGTCATACTCCCATTCCTTTGGTGGAAGTAGTAGAGGTTGTTGATGTACCAATATGTACATTTTCTCTGTTGCTGATAGGTGGTGAGCACCTATGCTGATTGGATTTAGCACATAGATGTCTTGCACTTGATTCTAAAGAATTCTATCTTCTTGATCCATGACCTTAACAAGCCGCATGTTGGAGGAGGTGGCATCTCTGGATATATTTTACCATAGATCGTGAACATCGTTGGTTATAACATTGAGTGTTGTAGTCATCTGGGTTGTTTGGACTACTGTTCATTTGATCTAAGTCAGAATAGTCTATTGCTATTCATGGTGCATAGACACCTTCTCAAGTTGTTGATAGAGGTGTTGTTGTTGGGCTTGCTGATGTGTCCACCATGCTTCATGTTGTTGCTTACTCTATTGATAGTCAATGGCAAGATGAACATGGAGTTCCTAAAATTTAGTAGTGCGGGAGGCTTCCAATTTCTGAAGGAGAGTCTCCAGATGTACCACCTTTGTTGTCAAATAGGTTTGTTCTGCTTTGACCTTCTGCTGAAGCAACTGTTGTTGCTTGGCTTCATATTTGTCCTCAGCCATAGCGATGGCTTACTTTTGGAGCATAAGATTCATCAAATTGATGAGATTTTCAATGGTGGTAAGGGTGGACTGGAGATCCACAACCTTTTGGGGCCAAAAAATGGCTTTGTATTTACCCTTTGTATCATACTTCAAGAAAACTTCAAACTTGGGGAAGAATCCTTCAACATAGCTAGGGCCAGCTGGTGTCGTTACTAGAGAGTTGGGCTCACCCATGACCAATTTAGAAGAAATGCTAGAAATGACATTAACGGATGCATGAGGCTCTTTAGAGTTAAGCTGATGACCACAATGCTGACAGCTGATGGATCCAAAAGTACCTTGGACCAAATCTTCATGAAGACTATGTACGGGAGCAGAGGCAATGGGAACACTATTTTGGAACAGTGGCTCTGGTTGTTGCCATTCTAGTACTTTTTGTGATAGAAAAGGCCTTTGCTTGATCACAAGTTCCTTTATGTGTCATCAGTGTGTAGTTCATTCTTAAACTAGTGAAACAATGGGAACAAGAGGTGGAAGTCGAATTAGACCTTGCAATGATGGTGCTCTGATGGGGACATCAATAGTAGTATGGAAGGATGTACTACATGAGCTGCATGATAATGTGAAGACATGAAGTGAATTCATAAGTACTTTGATCCAAATAAGTAGAAGTGAAGTAAAGAGTAGAGAAGAGAATAGATGAAGTTGTAGAGTAGAGGATTGATAAGTAGACAAATGAAATCATGAAAGAGTATTGTTATATGAATCTTTTGTAACCCTGGGCTTTGGCCTAGCATCTGTAAAGTCCAAGTGGCATATGTAATATGTTTTGAGATCATAATATAAGAGGAATGAGTTTTGAAGGCTGGGTATTTCCCTGTTAGGGTTTTCCCAAGATATACCTTGTGTCATGAGTGTATGAATGTCTCTATCTTTCTGTTGTTAACTATTTACTTCCATTACATCTCTGATTGATCATGTTGTTAGTTGATGAAGGATATAAGGTTGGACAGTCCTTCATCAGACCCTCCTACCTTGACTACATCACAAACACAAAAGACACACAAGGAAGACATAGAAAACACACAAAAGACACACAAAATACACGAGCACCATATAGTATTTCATTGAGACACTATATGTCTTATACACATAAAAAAATGAATGATAGGAAGGAGCTCGTTGCTGCACTCCACTATCTAAAACACACAAAATGCACCTAATGGTTGAGCTATGCTACCACAACCACCAAAGACACGCTGAAGGGTGAATGACTCAAGATCCAACCCCAACTCATGATGAGGACTTTGTATAAAAGGATGTGCACTAAATTAAGAGATACACCATCTCACCTTGTGATGAGGGCTTTGTATAAAAGGATGCACACTAGCTCAAGAGATATGCCATCCCACCTCACGATGAGGGATTTTTGCTTAAAAGGATGTGCATTAGCTCAAGAGATACACTATTTTACCTTGTGATGAGGGCTTTCAAATATGCTTTGTCAATGTAAATAGTAATGAAGTAGTTACCATTATATATACCCCCACCTTAAGGTGGTTGATCCCGCTTGCCCGTATTGAGCACATTAAGATAGAGTGAAAACACACAAGGGAACAAGAGCTTTCATAAAACCCATACCCCAAAGTGACGTGCCACGATCGTTGAATGTTTCCACAAACACATCGATATAATTTGGTAAGATAATCAACAAGATATAAGCTTTGGTTAGAAAATCTTACTTTAAGATAACAACCAAATCACTTAATGAATGCTATATAGATATCATACCACATGATAGACTAACGCTACACTTGCGGGTTTAGAACTAAGTATAGCCATGAGGTTATACTATAGGTATATCAAAACTGAGTGTAGCTACAAGGTGAGATATAAAACAATCCAAAGTGCATTGGAGTAGATTTAGAGTATTGTAAAAGGTTTGTTACAACAAATATCACAATATGAATCACAACATGGAGTGATTCTACTATTCAAGCATCGGATATATATCAACTTGATCTTCATAAATGGACTAGGTACATGTTTGCTTTCATACTAAAGGGATTCACGCTCCTTATCTTATTTATTTGTTTGTCATCCACCGACTAGTTGAGCCACTGAAGAATGAAAATAGTAAAGTGAGAGAGAAGACAAGAGTGACTTCGATTTACAACATGGGAAGATGCCCCCAAGGTACAACACACAACAATAAAATAGAGGAGAGAAGAGTAGAAGAATGTAGAGACAGATAGAAGAATGATCACAACAGAGGTGGTCTCCTTTTATCCTTAGCCTTACAAGAGTATCAAGGGTCATCCAAAGACACCTAAACAACACTTAACACAACACGGGGGATCACAACACATAAGAGGAGGCCATGTAAGTGAGAAACTCAAACAGATGCTACATCAAATGTGGAGAATTGTGTGAAGAATTCATAACTGATTGATTCTTATTTGCATAACGTCCATGCGGTGTTTTTTTCTCAAGTCCCTATATGTTTGAAACCTTTTGTTGCTTACAAGGAGGGGAATCATTTCCATTTCCCACTGATGACAGTTGTCTTGTTCTTTTCCTTCCTTTTATTTTCTAGTGCAGTCACGACAGGAGGGTGTAAAGAATGAACTGTCCAAACTATGCAGAAAGTGTAAACACAACGGAAACAACTCAAAGATATGAAGAAAATGTAGATTTAGTCATTCAGTATATCAAATAATTCAAATATAGATTGGCCAGTATCATGCGGGCTTATAGTAGTGCTCATAGGCTTGATTACAGAGTATACACAAGATATAGCTTTGAAGCACCTTGGCACAAACTCTAGACTATCCACTATGAATCAAATTCTAATTATTGAGATCTACTTTCCTAGGGGTCTATTACATCCTTATATATCATCTTCGGTACAAAAGATTCATCCACATTGGCCAAGGAAGATCATAAACTCCAATGAAGAGTTGTAATGTGTGTACACAGATAGGTTAGACCTAAATGCATTGAACTCCTCCACAATTGAGTGGAATGATGTACAAATCTCGAGGAAGGTCAGACATGAACCAAAGATCATTGAATGATGTGTCATTAGGTGCCAAAAGTTGGGAAATGCTCTGTAGGTCTTCTTCTTTAGCTAATTGTGTCTGAGACTATCAGGATGCTTTGTTCTAAGAAAACAATCGATCTTCTAATAGCGATATCTTTCCGGTAGTTGATCTAAATGCTCTAAATTCTGGATATGATGTAGATGAATGAATCTAGATGCTAAGTCTAGCTCTGTAAGGTCTAAAATACAATTTCAGTAGAATACAGACCAAAATATAGAAAATACTACTAACTGAACTAAACTGGAAAATGAAAAGAAATAAATTGAACTACAAACAAACTAAAATGCAAATATTTTTGGTTGATGCAAGATTGCTCTTGAACTAGGCATGCTCCTGCATTAGACATCCAGGGTTATTGAAAAAGTGAGTCCCTCACTTTGCTAGGGCTAGGAGAGAACCAAGATGTTCCACCTCAGCTTGAGAAATCCATGATGAATCTTATTCCGGTCTGCCTTTCCACTTCACAAGGTGTTCTTTGTATTGTCTTCGTCTGGTGTTGCATCCAACTCTACTATCCAAAATGTCTTCAATTTGCTCCAATGCTTGTTGTGGTAACTGCTACTTCAAGTCTCCTTCAATCCTATCACTAAACTATGCTTCATGATATTGATAAAAGTCTACGATGTTGAAAATAGGTGATATACCCAATGTCTCTGGTAATTCCACTTCATATGCATTTCTTGAATCAAAATTTTTGAGTATCTTGCAAGGTCCAAACTTCTTCATCTTCAACTTGTTATATGTGCCAACTAGAAATCTTTCTCTTATCAAGTATACCATCAATTCATCTCCAACTACAAATTCCTTATGTCTTCTCTTCTCATCTGCCTTTTCTTTATACTTACTATTCATGTCCTCCAAATACTTCTTAACCTGATCATGCACTGCCTTCATGTGATCTACAAACTCTTCAACTTCTACACTTCTCTTTACTTCTACATTGATATCTCTCAATTCTACAACTCCCTTAGGGTTTACTCTGGTAACAATCTCAAAAGGTGTTCTTCTAGTACTCCTATTCACTAAATTACTATATGCAAACTTTGCCTCTCAAAGAATCAAATCCTGACTTCCAGTCTTCTCTCCAACCAAACATCTACACAAATTTCCCAAACTCCTATTCACTACCTTTGTCTGTCCATCTATCTTTGAATGAAAAGATAAATTGAACTTCAAATTTGTCTTCATCTTCTTTCAAAGTGTCTTCAAAAAGTATCCAACAAATCTGGTGTCTCTATCAAAATTATACTCTTAGGTAATCCATGCAATCTCACAATCTCTTTGAGAAAAAGATCAGCTACATGCACTGCATCAGTTGTCTTCTTACAAGGTATGAAATGTGCCATCTTTGAAAATCTATCCACCACTACAAATATTGAATCATGTCATCTCTGTGTCTTAGGCAATCCCATTACAAAATCCATACTTATGTCTTCCCAAGGTCTCTCTAGTATTGAAAAAGGTTTGTACAATCCAGTGTTCTAACTACTTCCTTTTGCAACTTGACAAACTCCACAACTCTACACAAATTTCCTAACATCCTTATGTATCTAAGGCCAATAGTAATTTTCAATTATCAAAGCCACTATCTTGTCAATACCAAAATGTCCTGCTAATCCTTCATTGTGTTTCTCCTTGATCAAATTATCTCTCATTAAACTTCTAGGTATGCATAATTGATTTCCTTTAAACAACATATCTTCCTAAATGAAATAAGCCAACCACTTACTCCTATTTGTCACAACAAGTTCCTTACATGCTTTCTAAGGTTCTGCAAAATTAGTGTCTTCCTCATACATGTTCTTCAATTCATCAAAACCCATTACTTCAATTCTCATCTTTGTCAAAAAGTTCCTTCTCCTACTCAAGGCATCAGCAACTTTGTTTGATTTACCATTCCTATGCTTCAACACAAAAGTATAACTCTGCATGAACTCTACCCATTTCATATGTCTCTAATTCAACTTACCTTGATTGTTCAAATATTACAAAGCTTGATAATCTGTATGCAACACAAACTCCTTAGGCAACAAGTAATGTCTCCACTTCTACAAGGCTTGAATTATGGCATAGAACTCTTGATCATAAATTGAATATCTTTTTCTTGCATTATTCAACTTCTCACTAAAATATGCTATAGGTCTACCTTCTTGACTTAATACTACTCCAATTGCATTTCCACTTGCATCACAATCTACTTGAAATACCTTATTGAAATCTGGTAATGCTAAAAACATGTTACTGTTGGTAAGAGACACGTTGTGGCTTCATGAGTGTTGTCATTGATGGCAAAAAAGTCCATCCCACACATTCGTAGGACATGGTGTGTCTATACCAGAAGTCAAACTAAAGAGTATTGTGGTCTGGTAAGCAAGAACAGAGCATGTAGCAAGGTCCGACAGTCAGGTCTGGATCTCTTAGAGGAAATATCTCAGTAAAGTATAGACTTGGGGAAGTCAAGAGGAGTACCATGACTAATATATTCCAGAGATTGAGCCTCTAATGATGTAAGAGTGAAAAGATATGAACACCTAAGTGTTGGGTACCTGTTTGGTAGAGTAGACTGAGGAAGAACTGACCGGCAGAGCTTTAGACCTTAATCCAGATGAGATATTGATGGTAATAAAGTTTCTTTAGGTATCATTCATGATTGGCTGACATGATTGATGACTTCTATAAGCATCTCTTTGGTACACATCACTTGGTAAGCAAGGATTCTGCTGACAGACCAGAGTTTGGGAAAATATTGAGTATTCTGGATGCCGACTAGAAAGTTGATGAAATCCTTGGTGCAGATATATATACCAGATTAATTTTAGTATGAAGGTGTGTGTGGTGTGTTTTGAAGTGCAAAGAAAAGTAGAGAGCAGTGTGGAAGTAGTAATACAGGTCCGATATGTGACAAGACAGCAGCACCAAAAAGAAGAGGAAGAATGAAGTGCAACAGATCAGTGTATTGAGCCTAACTGGAACTAAACTTCAGCATATGTGGATGCTTCTCATCAGTTCAAGTATCTTGTTACTTTCTTGTACCTTGTAGATAGTGAGTCTCTTGTAGGTAGTGAGCCTCTTGTGAGCAGTGTGCTCAAGTAGTGAGCCCTAATTGGCAAGTACCATTTTGTACTATCTTATTCTTTTAATAGAGAATGCAATCTTGGGTTAGTCACCCTGTGGTTTTTTCCCTTAATAGGGTTTTCCATGTCAAAATCATTGTGTTATGTGTATTGATGTTATTTCTACTTTCATGGTTATGTTTACTTATATGATTTGGTGCTGCACTAATTGTTAAAGAAGAACAGAAAGTAGAAGTAATTTAGATAAGTGATTCACCCCCCCTCTCAGTTATCAACAATTAGTATTAGAGCCAAGTTCCTCCAAACCGAGCCTAACAGCTTGAGGAAGATCTAGGAATTCCAATGGATATGTATGGTATGAGGGAACAACTTCAGTCTACCTTAGATGATCATGAGCAATCTCACTCTGAAGTCAATAACATAAGAGAAAGACTCAAACAAGCTAATGATTTCATAAATGAACTAAAGGAGAAACTAAGCATCTCTATGAAAAAGAGAAAGGAACTTCTTCGACAATTAGCAAGTCAAAGTGAAGCCAATGATTCTAATGAAGATTTGAATGAGAAGAACAAATTATGTGAGAAGCTATCAAAAGAGGTCATTATGGTAAGACATGAAATGGAATCAGGGGTTATGAAATTCACCCAAGAAATTGAAGAGAAAAGAAAAATTGAAGATGATCGAAGACAATCTCTCAAGGAGAAGTCAGAAGATTGCCACAAAATGGATAGAATAATCAGGCATCTAGAATTTGATCTTGAAGAAGTAAGAGATAATGAAGAACAACTTGAGAATCAGATTGACACTCTTAAAAGGGATCTTCAAACAGTAAATGAATACAAAGATAAATTCAAGATAAGCTCTGCTCATCTTGAAGTTCTTCAAAGCCAAAAGAGGGTAGATGACAAGCAAGGCTTTAGGTATGAGAAAGGTGAAAGCTCTAGGTCAGGAAATCCAAGGAATAGGCCTAGAAGACCTTTGGTAAGACAACCAAATGCTCAAAGATATCCATCCTTCAATGGATACTGCCACAATTGCAATAACTTTGATCATAAAGCAAATCAGTGCAGAAGAAGAATGAATCAAACTAATTCATCCTTCTTCAGACAGTGTTTTAACTACAAAAGGTATGGTCACAAATCTTATGAGTGTAGAAATATGCAAATGAACAATTCATTCAATGGTAGATGCTTTGCATGCAATAGAATGGGACATATGGCTAATCAATGTAGATCTAGAAGATACCAGTCAAATATGCAAAGAAATGTTGTTTGCTACAATTGCAATAGATCCGGTCATATTGCCAAATTCTACAGAAGTAAGAATCAAGATAAAAGGGGTCTGGTGCATCATAATCAAAATCAAGACAAAGGAAAAGAAAAAGTGAATGCAGATGAAATTCAAAGGGAGATGAACAAGATTTGGGTAACGAGAAGTACATAAAATGTTGGGGATGGATCCGCACCAGAATCTGGTGCTGATATTCCTTCTGGAAACTAAATAAGATGAGCTATGGCTCAGGGGGAGTCACAAAAGAAAACAAGTTCACCCAGCCAGTTAATTGGTGCCTGAAATTGGCACATGGAAAGTTGCAGATCAAAGGGTTCTCAGAGAAACATCTGAATAATCTTTGGTAAAAATATGGAGGATCTGCAAGAAATTTAGAAGAGGTTAATCTTCCAAGATTAATCTGGTTTATCAGTCATCCAGTAAGAACATGATTTTCGTAGTTAGATCTGGTATGATTCAAATTTGAGGTATCTTGATCTGTAGATAAATAAAGGTAGATAGATTGCCAATATTCACCAAGAATAACTCTAAGTGCATCTCAGAGATCCGAAAAGATCTCTCAGGACAAGGAGAACAAAGCAACCGGAATAACTTAAGTTGAGTATTTATTACAATGTGAAATTAGGGTTTGCGCAGAAATATAAGGGTTCTTTTGTTCATCATTTGCACATTTTGCATTCGAGAAGAAGAGAGAAGGAGCTTTGCAACTAAATTGTCTCAAACCTCTCAAAGATCAACCATAGAAGTTGATTCATCCTACAATCCGATCCGGCTCATATCATGAACCCTAGAAGCGAAAAAGGTATTTTCTGCTCTTGATTAAACTCTCTCTGAATCTTTAAGATGGCTACTCTGAATGTTGTGAAGATTACTAATAGGCCGCACCCTAAATTTAAGAAACATCCCTACAAATCTATAGAAGTGGGTCCCTTAGGCACATTTTCCAGCATTCTGCATGGGGTTTTGCATGTTGAAGATGTTAGGACATACATTCATGCGAACATTGAAGAATTTGGGGAATCCAAGCTGGTGGATATCTACCACAAGTAGTTAATAGATGACTCATTTGAACTCAAACCTCAGTATAAGGCTATCCACGACAAACATTTTGGACATTGCATCCATTTCCCTTGTTTTACAAAAGATGAATGGGTCTAGTATGTTTTGAGCAGAGTGCATGACAACTTCATGTGGTTGAATAGGCTATTTAAGATCGCTAAATATACCATTAGGGTAGTAACCAGATTGCACTCATCCAGTGGGTTGCCTACTCTCAAATCTGTCAAAAACCAAATTGTGAGTGAGGCTACCGGATCAAAATTTGACAAAAGAGCAATGACTATAGAAGATATCACTGATCCGGATATTAAGTTTGCATCTATGATAATTGGCTATAAGATGTATCACTCCAGCAGGGAGAATTCTGTATCTGGAACTGCTGTATATATTGCTTATGAAATGTTAAGAAAGAATGTTGACTATGATCTTTGTGAGCTTCTCCTAAACCAACTATTGGAAAATTTGTAGAAAATAAAGAAAGATAAAAAGAATTCTTTCAAGTATGGTGGCCTGATACTTTGCCTATTCTTCTACTATATGAATGAGCTACCCGAAACTAATGGCTAGATATGGAAAAATGATAGACCTGTTGCCATACAAATTAGAGATTATTTGCATGGAATAGGTAATGCCAAGGCACATAATATAGCACTATGGGGCTACTTCAAGAACTTTCAGAGTATGATGCAAGCAAGAGAGACAATCCCCCAATCTCTAGTTGAAAAGTATAAAGATACAATATGCTTTATGGTAGAAACTGATCAATGCCTAATGGAGGCAGTGGAGCCAAGGATAGTCTAGATCATGCCAATGGGGTATGAAGTTGATGAGAAAATTCTAGAGCTACATATTCAACACCTGCTAAGTTAGCCCAAGGACCTTAAGGCAGAAAGGTTTGGAACCTTTGAAGAGTTAAGTGTGAAGATTCATGTAGAGCTAAGACAACTGAAAATGAAAAGAAAAGTGAGGAGGGAAGTAGAAGAACTTGCCAAGAGGCATGGAATTTCAAAGGAGGCACTTGATGCAAACAAAGAAAAGATGGAAAAGGTAGAGAAAGAAAGGAAAGAAACTGAAAAAGAAAGTACTCTGGTGCAAGCTCCCTCCTGGACCAGATCTTCCAAGAGCTCTGCACCTGCCACCTCTAAGAGCCAAAAGGCATCAAAATTGGAAGTCAGGACATCCAGAAAGGGAGAGAAGACATGTGAAAAATAAATGGTTGCTGATCAAAGGGGGAGGAGTAAAGGGAGAGAAGACATGTGAATGGTTGTTGCTGATAGGGGGAGTTGTGACAGTAAGGAGAAGTTCTTGTCTTGATGGTCAAAATAGTTTTTCACATCATATGTTTCCATCAATGACAAAGGGGGAGATTGTTGCAAGTATGGGCCTAACCAGTGTTGTCATTGATGTCAACATACTCCTATTGCATTAATGATAATGATTAGATGAACTATGTGCTGAGGATATTGAGAAAATTAGTCTCAATTAGGAACAGTGAAGAATAGTGATGACAATAAGGTAAAAGTCCAAGTTAGGATGAGGATCAGAGGGTGCAGTTTAAAGGGTTTGTAGATATGAGTCTTAAAGTGATCCAATAAAGATTTTAGAGGTTTGTATGAAGATCTGAAGAAGTTGTGGCCGCGCAAGTAAAACTGGTTCCGGCATGTGTTTAGTGGTGACAGAGTCATACAGACAGGTCCGGTGAGATCTAGAAATACATTATTCTATTCTGTAGATTTGAGGGAGTGTTAAGGAAGGCTTTGTGAGTGTCAACTTGATTGGTTCATGGTTTGAAGGTCCACAAGTATCTATTCCTTTGTAATAGTGATGACAAACTATGTTCTTGAGTTTCTGGATGAAGGAGAGAAGGATTTCAGTAAGCAGATGAAGTGTGGATGTTCTTGGTGATTCAGGAAAGCTTGTGGAGATCTTTGGATTGTATCCAGTTCATGTTGGTGGTCTGCATTAGAATTGGAGCTCACAATTGAAGAATAACTTCTGGATGATGATGTTCTTCCTGAGACTGGCTGACCAGATAAGTTACACATCCTGTAGATGTTCTTGTTGATGTTTGCCAACTTAGATGATTATTCCTAAGTCGATGTCTTGTATAAATAAGGGATTGTAAAGTCATTTCAAAGGGTATCTTGTGGAGATGAGAGTGTGGTAGCGTGGAGGAGAGCGAAAAGTAGAGCAGATGTATTGGGCTTAAATGGAACTGATTCAAGCATGGTAAAGATGCTATTCTCTAGTTCATGTATGTGATACTTATTTCTTTGTAGACATTGTCTCTTGTAGGCAGTGGGCCTCTTGTGAGTAGTGTGCTCGGATAGTGAGCCCTAATTGGCATGTGCAATTTTGTTCTTTCTATTCTTCTAATAGAGAATACAATCTTGGGTTAATCACCCCGTGGTTTTTCCCTTAACCAGGTTTTCCACGTCAAAATCTTGGTGTCTCATGTGTTAATGTGTTTCCATGATTGATTTATTATTATGCTGGTGAATTACAAAGTGGAGATAAGTGTTTAATTGGAAGAAAGTTTTGTACAACTAATTCACCCCCCCTTAGTTGTCTACCCTAAATATATCAATTGGTATCAGAGCTAAGTTCCTCTAAAAGGATCTTAACTGCTTGAGGAGATCCAGGATGTCGTCCTACAAGAAGGGTAGTCCGAAGTTTGATGGAACCAATTTTAATCTTTGGAAAAGTCGCATGAAATGTCACTTGCAATGTATGGGAATGCAGTATTGGAACATGGCTTCAACAAAGTATACTCCTCCTCAGGGTGGTCTAAAATCCCCAAATGAAATTACAAATGCTGAAAACAATTTGTGGACTATAGAAGCTCTTCTAAGTGCACTATCTGATTCAAAGATTTCAAATGTTGTTGACCTACCAACTGCTTTTGAGGTTTGGCAAAAATTGAAACTTCTGCATGAAGGAGACAAGTATGTTAAATGTGCAAGGTTATAGAGTCTGAAAGGGAAATTTAAAAATCTGAAGATGAGAGATGATGAAAATATTACTACTTTTATGCCAAGAGTAAATGAGATTATTTGTGGAATTAGAAATGCTAGTGGAGTCTTGGATGAAGATGAGATTGTTGGCAAAATTCTCAGATCCCTTCCTGCTTCTTATAAAATCAAGGCTGCTGCCATTAAAGAATTCAGAGCCCATACAACTGTCACAAGAGATCAATTGGCTGGTAAATTGGTTGCATTTGAAATGACTAAGTTTGGAGATGCCCCCCCAAAGACTGAATTAGCATTCAAAGTCAGTGCCTCTATAAAAGGTAAACAAAGGTTTGATTCAGGAGAGAACTCTTCAAGGAAAATATCATGGTATGAAAAAGCAAGAAAAGACCTGGAAGAAGAAGAAGTTGAAACTGCTCAACTTGAAGCCCTTATTGCAAAAGGACTGCCAAGAGGATCTAGTAAGTATGAAGGAAAATTGCCTTTTAAGTGTTTTAACTACAATAAGATTGGTCATTTTGCCTCAAAGTGTCCGAAAAGATTTTCAAGGCCAAATCCTAATAGATCAAGGTTCCAAAAGAACTGTTACTATGTTCATGAGAAAGATGATAATGAAAGAGTAATAGGTGATGAATCAGAGATAGGAGACGAATCCGGAAGTGACTGGGTGTTCATTGCCATCAAGGAAGAACATCCAATGCCCTCTGAATCTATCAATCATAAAGTTGTAGAAAGAGTTCTAGCTGCCCAAGTTGAAGAAAAGGATGATTGGGTCATTGATAGTGGATGCTCTCACCATATGACAGGTGACAAAAATAAGTTCATAGATTTGGAAAGGTATGAAGGAGTGCTAAAATTTGGTGATAATTCTACTGGTAGAATCAGAGGTAGAGGAACTATTTCTTTTGATGGAAGGAACAAAATTAGTAATGTATTGTATGTTGAAGGATTGAAGCACAATCTTCTCAGTGTTGGACAGTTGGTGGACAAAGGCTGTGATCTCAGATTCAAGAATGGGAAATGCAAGATCTTTGAGAGTTCCATAATAGAGATTGCATCCGGTACCCAAACAAAAGGTAATATCTTCCATTTAGTTGGTACTGGTAAAAGTTGTTTATTTGTTCAAGTTGATCAGAGTTGGTTATGGTATAGGAGAATGTGTCATGTGAATTTTGATAATATCATCAAGATAAGCAATACTCAAGCTATAAGAGATCTTCCAAAATTGGTGAAGCCTACAAATAGTTTGTGCAAGGAATGTCAGTTGGGAAAACAAAGTAGAGTCTCATTCAAAAGCAAGGAACAATCTTCTACCAGAGTATTAGACTTAGTTCATACCGATTTATGTGGTCCGGCAAGAATCAAGAGTGTGCAAGGTGATAGATACTTCATGTTACTAATAGATGACTATTCCCAGATGGTGTGGGTAACCTTTCTGAAAGAGAAATCATAAGCTCTTGAGAAATTCAAAATATTCAAGGCTATGGTAGAGAATGAAACCGGATTAAAATTGAAATGTCTGAGGTCTGATAGAGGTGGAGAATTCACATCTGGTGAGTTCATAGATTTTTGTGAGAAACATGGAATTAAGAGATAGTTGTCTGTTCCTAGGACTCCACAACAGAATGGAGTAGTTGAGAGAAAGAACCGGACCATCTAGGAAGCATCTAGGACCATGATGATGGAAGCAAATGTTCCTCAGATCTATTGGAGAGAAGCTGTTAGCACTGCAGTCTATACTCTCAATCGAGTACAAATCAGAAACAATACTGGTAAGACTCCTTATGAACTTTGGTTTGGCATCACTCCTACTATGAGGTATTTCAGAGTCTTTGGTAGTAAGTGTTACATTAAAAGAGAAGAGAACTAAGACAAAGGCCACAAGGTCATACATTAGTCAGAAGGATGATGAAGAGACTGAATCAGATGAGGAGGTAAAGAAAATGAAGAAGAAGAAGAAAGTATCTGGTGAATCCTCTACAGGTCAAGACAAGAAAGAAGAGGTAGAAGAATTCATTGAAAAACCTACTCTCCACATTGATGATATCATCAAATCAGTTACTGTGGATGGGAACTTGCAACCAATGGTTGAATTTTATGATGAATATAGTGAAACTGATTAGAAGATATTGCAAGATGCCACAGTTAGGTATCTAAACATCTACAACAAAGCATTCATTGAAATTATATCTCTGATTCCCAAAAGATTAGAGAAGGAACTTGAAATAAGAAAGAACAATGCCTAAGCAAAAGATCTAGAAATCTGGGAGCAGATTGCTATTTAGCTCTATCCATCCATTACCCCTAAACAAATGAACATTATCTTCAAGGACTACAAGGATGAGTTCTGGAGCAAAGCTAGGAATCAACTTATGCTTGGAGAAACTGACAAAGTGGCAAAGGAAATAGACGATATCCTTTGGAATGACTTTAAAAGATTCAATCTTCCTATTATAGAGGACTTAGGTGATGAACCCTCTGCCATGGATGACAAAGGAGAATCTACTGAGACAGTGGCAGAAGAGGCAAAGAAGACAAGTGAAGAGAAAACTGAGGATCTAGATTCCTCTGGTCCAGAAGAGGAAGTCCTTAAAGAAGCAAACATCTCTCCTTTGGTTTCCCCAACAGACTCCAGATCTAGAGGAGAAGAAAGAATAGAAGAGAAAATTAGTCAAGAAGAAGAGGTGAAGGAAAGAGAAGAAGGTCAAATAGAGAAGACCACAAGTGACGGTGGTGAGGCTACTGAAGGGAAGAAAACTTTGTCTCTAACAAGAGACACTGAAGAATAAGTCAAAGACTTCTTGACAAAAGAAATGATGGAATTAGGTGAACTGGAGCTACTTCAAGGACCATTCAATTTTGAATCCCTCTCCCTAGTTCAGACTATGAAGATAGCATCCTTTGCCCATGCAAAGGCAAAAGAAAAACTTTTGAAACTTGTCTCACATGGAAGATTGTGAGTTAATAGAAATTACATCTGGTGCATTGGAGAAAATCATGCCATCCTTCTAGAAGGATCTTTCGGCCTCTTCATCTGGTAACTTAAAATCTTTTGTCAATTCAATTAGCACACATTTTGATTCTTTGGAAAAGTCAGCTGAAGATAAAGTCCAGAAAGAATTTTTGGGAAAGAGATTCTCTGAGGTGCAGGGTCTAATAACAAATGATAGGAGATTTATGGATATTGGGATAAAGAGCTTAGAAAATGCTCCTAAAGATGGCAGAGATATATATAAATTTTGTTTATCTTGGCCTAAAGTGACCAAGGATATTGACAAGAAAGTAAAAGAGCAAGAGGATAAACTGACAAGTTTATCTCAAAGTTTTGATCCTCTCTCCTCTTCCATAGTAAATCAAGAGTGTCAGACTATTGTAGTCATAAATGAAATAAAGAAGCTTGAGAAGGAGAAGAAAAATAGAATAAATAGGTTAAGTGAACTTAGAGGGATCATTATCCCTAAGTTAGAAGCCATGCATGAGGCCCTAACTGATGCTCAGGCCATAGCCCGGACCAGTGATCCGACAGATCTTAAGAAGGCAGAAGCTTTTGCATTCTTGTTGAGTGGTCACATCTCAATTTTGGATAGGATGAAGCAGAGTTGGGCAACATAAGTTGTACAGTTGAAGAATACTTTTGTAGATATACTTAAGTATATGTAAGTACAACTTATATATATATACTTATGCGGATATGTATAGATTGATTTTTGAAAATTTTGGTGTACGAATTCTACCCTTTGCCATTGATGTCAAAGGGGGAGTAAGGAGTAGTGAAAAATGTGGAGCTTAGCTAAGGGGGAGCTCTGAAAAAATGTACATTAGAACAAAACATCAGCCAAGGGGAAGTGTAGTAAAACACTTAGTCATTTTTCACTAAGTGTTTCCATCAATGCCAAAGGGGGAGATTGTTGGCAAGAGACACGTTGTGGCTTCATGAGTATTGTCATTGATGACAACAAAGTCCATCCCACACATCCGCAGGACATGGTGTGTCTATACCGGAAGTCAGAGTGAAGAGTATTGTGGTCTGATAAGCAAGAACAGAGCATGTAGCAAGGTCCGACAGTTAGGTCCGAATCTCTTAGAGGAAGTATCTTAGTAAAGTATGGACTTGGGGAAGTCAAGAGGAGCACCATGACTAATATATTCCAAAGATTGAGCCTCTAATGATGTAAGAGTGAAAAGGTATGAACACCTAAGTGTTGGGTTCCTATTTGGCAGAGTAGACTGAGGAAGAATTGACCGGAAGAGCTTTAGACCTTAATCTGGATGAGATATTGATGGTAATAAAGTTTCTTTAGGTATCATTCATGATTGGCCGACATGATTGATGACTTCTATAAGAATCTCTTTGATACACATCACTTGGTAAGCAAGAATTTAGCTGATAGACTAGAGTTTGGGAAAATATTGAGTATTCTGGATGCCGACTAGAAAGTTGATGAAATCCTTGGTACAGTTATATATACCAAATTAATTTCGGTATGAAGGTGTGTGTGGTGTGTTGTGAAGTGTGAAGAAAAGTAGAGAGCAGTGTGGAAGCAGTAATACAAGTCTGGTATGTGACAAGACAACAGCACCAAAGAAGAGGAAGAAAGAAGTGCAGCAGATCAGTGTATTGAGCCTAACCGGAACTGAACTTTAGCATATGTGGATGTTTTTCATCATTTCAAGTATCTGGTTACTTTCTTGTACCTTATAGACAGTAAGTTTCTTGTAGGCAGTGAGCCTCTTGTGAGTAGTGTGCTCGAGCAGTGGGCCCTAATTGGCAAGTGCCATTTTGTACTATCTTATTGTTTTTAACATAGAATACAATCTTGGGTTAGTCACCCCATGATTTTTTCCCTTAATAGGGTTTTCCATGTCAAAATCATTGTGTTATATGTATTGATGTTATTTTGGCTTTCATGGTTATGTTTACTTATATGATTTGATGCTGCACTAATTGTTAAAGAAGAACAGAAAGTAGAAGTAACTTAGATAATTGATTCACCCCCCCTCTCAGTTATCAATAGTTACTCTCTCACCTTCTACTTCAATAACTCAAAGCTTTTGTCTACTCCTGATGTCCACTTGAAATCTTTTTTGTCACCTCTCATTGTCTCTGTCATAGGGTTACAAATTGAACTAAAATTTTTAATGAACTTCTGGTAGAAACTAGCCAATCCATGAAATGATCTAACATCTCCAGTGCTCTCTAGTGTAGGCTATTCAACAATTGTTCTTACTTTCTTAGGATCCATCTTCAATCCTTCTATAGAAATCACAAATCCCAAATATACCAATTCTTCATGAAACTACATTTCTTGATGTATATTAGCAATTTATCCTCTCTTAATGTCTACAATACTTGTCTCAGGTGCTGCAAATGTTATTCCTTTGTCTTATTGAAAATCATAATGTCATCCAAATATACAATAACAAACTTACCCAAGAAACTCTTCAAGACTTCATTCATTAATCTCATGAAAGTACTAGGTGCATTTGTCAATCCAAAAGGCATCACTAACCACTCATACAATCCTTCATTTTTCTTAAAAGTAATTTTCCATTCATATCCTTCTCTGATTCTGATGTGATAGTGTCCACTCTTCAAATCTATCTTTGTGAAATACCTTGCTCCACTCAAACAATCCATGATATCATCCATCCTAGGTAAAAGAAATCTATACTTAACTGTGATCTTGTTGGTTGCTCTAGAGTCAGTACACATTCTCCATTCTCCATCTTTCTTTGGTTCTAACATTGCAGGTACAACACAAGGACATAAAATTTCTCTAATCAAACCCTTCTTAAACAATTCTTGTATATGTCTATTCAGTTCTTCATTCTCTGTTGGTGTCATTCTGTGTGCTGCTTTGTTAGGTAAACTTGCTCCTGGTATAAGATCCATGTGATGGCTGATACTTCTAAATGGTGGTAATCCTTTAGGTACATTATCTGATATGATGTCTTCATACTCTATCAGCAGCTCCTTTATTTCCTCTGGTTGTGATTCTTCAGTCTCCTTCTTCAATGTTTCAGGTTTCTTAGGGATCAAAGCATAACACATATTCTCATGTCTCAAACCATCCAAAAATTTCCTTCCATCTACCAAACAAATTCTAGCATTCCCACATACTTCATTCTTAGGATCATCTTCTAAATGAATCAAGGTAGTTCTCTTTCCATTTGCTATTATGGTATAAGTATTCTTTCTTCCATCATGTATAGCTTTTCTATCATACTGCCAAGGTCTACCCAACAAGATATGACAAACATCCATAGGCATAATATCACACAGTACTTCATAATGATAAGATCTAATATGAAAATTTACCAAAAATTGTTCACTCACTAGTACCTTATAATCATCCTGAATCCATGCTATCTGATAGGGCTTAGGGTGTTTCAATCTTTCCAACTTCAACTTAGTCACCATCTCCTCTAAAACTAGATTATCAGAACTACCACTATCAATTACAACTTTGCAACACTTACCTCCTGATTTGCATCTAGTTCTAAACAAAATCTTCCTCTGCAGTGGTTCCTCATTTGTCTCTACTTGAAATAGTGCTCTCCTTGTCACAAGTGATTCTGCTTTCTTAGGTTTGCCAAGAGAGCTAGGTGATCATATGGTTAATGACACGGCGTAGATCAATCGCACAGATAGATTGAAGGACCATGGCCCAATCGATGAGATTCCCGGTCTCTCTCTTTAGTTCAAGTCGAATCAGGACTCCGGCCCACCCCACTAGAATTCTGTTCTGAATTTATCCACATAGGTTGCTCTTCCACTATTCTCTATCTTCTTGCTTGTACTACCCTAATTAAATTCAAATGCTCTATGTCCTTCACTTCCACACTTGAAACAAGTACCTCTGAACATTCTCCTATCAAATCCTCTTCCTTCTATTCTATATCCTTCATTCCGGCATGAATTATAGTTGCCTCTATGATGAAAATTTCTGTCATTTCTCCAGTAGGTATTGCCATCCTTGTCCTCCTTCTTGAATGGGTTGTTAGGCTTGTTCTTCTCCAGATGTGATCTGACTCCTCTAGAAAATGTTCTACCTCTTTGAAATTTACCTCCTCTGCCTCTCTATATCTGATCATGCCTCTTATTTAGTTTCTCTTCAACCTTGAGGGAAAACTGATATGCTTCCTCCAAAGATGTCATCCTTACCAAGCTTAGTTCTTCTTGAATGTTCAATCTCAGTCCATTGATGTATCTAGCCACTTTCTCCTTGCTTGGTTCACTATGTCCTATCCTTATGATCATCTTATGAAATTCTTCAGTGTATTCCTTTACAGATTTCTCCTTTTGTCTCAGGTTTTGCAATCTCTTCAACAGTTCCAACTCATAGTTAGCAGGTATGAATTGATTCTTCAACTTTGTAACCATCCTATCCCATTTTGTAATCTTTTCTTTGCCTCTTCTATTCCAATCCAATTGAACTTCTTTCCACCATATAGCAGCATGTCCTTTTAGCTTTGTCTTCACAAATTTCACCTTCTTCGGATCTTCAATTTCTTCATACTCAAAGTATTCTTCCATGTCATTTATCCAATAAATCAACTCTTTAGGATTCAAATTACCAATTTAATTCAGTACATCAACTCTAGGTCTTTTTCCAATCTTTGAAATAGCTCACACATCTTCACTTGATCTGATTCTTCTTCTTCATCACCTCCTAGGGTTTTGCCAATTTGTTCAACAGATCGAAATTCCTCTTCATCATCACTTTCAACATTAGGACTCAGTCTCAATCCTCTTCACCTATCTTCCTCAACAAAATCCAAACAAATTCTCATTGTTTTCATCATTTCCATCATCTCATCCATTCTACCAACCATTGTTCTAGCAGCAGCAACTCTCTCCGGTGGCAGTCTTCCTAGGATCAAGTGTAAACTACCTCAAGTTCTACGATCAGGATACAAGATGACAACTGCCTCACAATCGATGATCGGTTGCGACATAAGTAACCTGCCTCAATTCGGTGATCTATCCATAGCAAGATCTCATGGAATTCCTTCACCAACTTTACTCACCTCACTCCCAAAGATTCAAACTTTCACTTTGATACCACTTGGTGCAGTCATGGTAGGAGGGTTCACAGAATGAATGGTTCAAACCGTACAGCAAGAGTAAATGCAATGGAAACAACTCAAAGATATGAAGCAAATGCAGATTTAGTCACTCAATATATCAAATAATTCAAATACAGATCAGCTGGCATCATGCATGCTTACAGTAGGGCTCACAAGCCTGATTATAGAGTATACACAAGATATAGCTTTGAAGCGCCTTCGTACAAACTTTGGACTACCACTATGAATCAAATTCTAATTGTTGAGATCTACTTTCCTAGGGGTGTATTACATCCTTATATATCATCTTCGGTATAAAAGATTCCTTCGCGTTGGCCAAGGAAGATCACAAACTCCAATGAAGAGCTGTAACATGTGTACATAGATAGGTCAGACCTAAATGCATTGAACTCCTCCGCAATTGAGTGGAATGATGTGCAAATCTTAGGGAAGGTTGGCCATGAACCAGAGATCATTGAATGATGTGTCATTAGGGTCCAAAAGTTAGGAAATGCTTTGCAAGTCTTCTCCTTTAGCTGATTGTGTCTGAGACTATCAAGATGCTCTGTTATGAGAAAACAGTCAATCTTCTGATAGCGATATCTTTTTGGTAGTTGATCCAAATGCTCTAAATTCTAGATATGATGTAAATGAATGAATCTAGATGCTAAGTCCAGCTCTGTAAGGTCTCAAATGTAATTGTGGTAGAATGTGGACCAAAATACAGACACTGCTACTGACTGAACTGCCTGAATTGAACTAGAAAATGAAAAGAAACAAATTGAATTGCAAACAAACTGAAATACAAATATTTTTGGTTGATGTAAGATTGCTCTTGAACCAGGGATGCTCCTGTATCATTTTCTTATTCTTCTTTGCATGATTAATGATCCTTTCACAATGAAATGGAATTCTTCTCATTGACACCACTTTATCTTGCTTCATGTGATTACATATAGGTTGTTCCAATTGCTTATCTTGTGCATGTCAGTTATCTCCTGATCTATAAAGGGATAATGGAGGAGGAAGCTCAGCATAGATGCCTTTTCTACATGGGTGAGCTAAATCTTCATTTATCATCTTATCCACTTCTAACATACCCACCATGCCATCATAGTCAAGATAGTCATCTTCAATCTCCATAGTATTATGTTCCACCATATTATTGTCACTATGCTTAGGAAAAAGATCAGTGAAGATTTATAGGTTTTGATTCAAAGGAGCCACTAACTTATTTCTATTGTCATTCACACCAGTAACTTGTATCATATTAGAATCGATGATGTCTTAAATTTCATGTTTAAGATGCATACAACTTTCGGTATCATGTTCGGCAAGTGGTGATAGTGACAATAAGTATTAACATTGAATGAAGTGTTGATAACTGAGAGGGGGGGTGAATCAGTTATCCTAAACTTTCTTTCAACTCAAAACAATCAGATCCACTGTGTTATTTATTAGCATAGCAATTTAACCATTCATGAAAGCATAAAGCATAAACATCAGAGCAGATAAACATCAACACATGAGACACCAAGATTTTGATGTGGAAAACCCAGTTAAGGGAAAAACCATGGGGTGAACAACCCAAGGATTATTCTCTGTTAGAAGAATAAGAAAAAGATGGCACCTGCCAATTAGGGCTCACTACCTGAGCACACTGCTCACAAAGAGGCACACTACCTACAAGAGACACACTGTCTACAAAGTGATAAGAATCACAATCTTGAACTAGAGAATGACATCTTTACCATGTCCGGATTAGTTCCATTTAAGCCCAAAACACTTGCTCTGCCTTTCGTACTTCTCTTCGCTATGCCACACTCATCCACACCACACACACTTCAAGCTAAATTCACAAACCCTTATTTTTACAAGGCATCGACTTAGGAACATCCATCTAAGTCAGCAAACATCCACAAGATCATTCACAAGGCGTGTAATACATCCGATCGGCCTGTCTTCGGAAGAACACCAACAATGGTGGTCATTACATCAAATCCAAACTCTAACTTCAATGCAGATTGCCAACATGAAATGGACATGATCCAACGATCATCACAACCTTCCCTGAATCACCAATAACATCCGCACTTCATCAGCTTACCAAAATTCTTCTCTTCATCTAGAACTTCAAGAACACAGTCTATCATCACTGTCATAATGAGAAAGGTGATTCTAGACCTCCAAATCATTCACAAATATACATGTCACTTCACACTAACCTCTTAAACACTCTCTCCAATCTGCAGAGTGAGATAATACAATTCTGGATCTCACCGGACCTTTCTGTGACCCTCTGTCACCTCTGAATGCCTACCAGAACCGGTTCCACATGAACAGCCATAACTTCTTCAGATCTTTATGTGGACCTCTAAAATCTTAACTGGAACATCTCAAAACACATATCTACAAACCCTTTAATCCACATCCTCTAATTCTCAACCCATTGAGTACTTTTGCCTTCTTTGGTGCAGGAGCACCCGTACATGATCAGGATATAGGTTAATTGTCCCCATGATGACAGGGCATTAGTCTATTTTTAGTATGTTTGACTTCATCATGTAATAAGGTCCATTGGACCGATGCTATGTAATAGATCAGCCTAGGAGTATGTGTAGGCAGTTACAGATCGTGATCAGGTAGTCTGAGCTGTCCTTCTCCCAGCCGCTTGGAAGCTCCCAGCCGCTGGGAAGTGAGTTGGTAGTACTCGAAGGATTTTGCTATATATACCTTCGATCTGTTAGGGTTTAAGATATTATGGATGTTATGTTAGTTGCATTATGTATTGGTGTTGTGATTGAGTTGAGATTCAGGAGAACAGTTCAGACATTGTGAAGCTGTATTCAGAATTTTTGAATTTCATTTGAATAAGATCTCATCATTTGCATTATCTGAGTTTATCAGCTGTATCTGTTTTGATTTCCTTTCTGTTTGCAAGTTGATGGATACTTTCAACCCTTCCACCGGTTGATCCTGTAAATCGGTGGAATGGTCCTGTATTATAGCTTAGGTTGCATGTTAGTTTTCTGTTTATGCATTACATCGTTCAAGAGATCAGTTAGGAGCATGGTGTGAATCAGCCTAGCATCCTCATGTGCTAGGTCTAGAAAGATAAGCTGTTAAATTTTGGTTTGAAGGTGATCCGGCCCGATCATCTTATTGCCTTTGTGAAATCGTATGGTTCTGAGTGTTTACATGCAGCGGACGGATACACAGGAGTCTGCATGTGCATTTCCAGTCGGATCGAGTTGCATCATCATCGTGAATCTGATGAAGTTTGCATGTTGCAAGTGCATCAGGATGTTTTAAGTCGGATATATACTCAGTGTATATATCGCCGTCAGGATCATCTCTCGAGAGTGCCCATCATCCGCATATCGCTAGCAGATGCGGGAGTGAAAGTTCATTTTTTTGACTAAGTGTTGAAGAGGTCATCAGGATATTGGGTGACGTCATCGTCATCAGGCTATGACGTCATCGTCATCAGGATATTGAGATATCCCCCTATGCAAGTTTATCCTACTGTCGTTAAGTGCTTAGGTATCGGCGGAAGTCCTCGGTAGAAAGTTGTGTTAACATCATCAGGAGGTTTCGAGAGAACCGGATAAATCATATCATGATGCTGTTGTTTGTATAGTCGGCTATCGGGGCATCGAAGGGAAGGTGCTGAAGGTGATCATCATCAGGATATTTGGAGCAACCGGATATTTGATATCCTGCTGACGAAGGTGGTGTTGCATATCATGATGATGCCGATGGAGCTTGGTGCCCGATGAACAGTGCAACAGGAGGATGTTTGCGCTAGTTGAACATCATGATGATGATGATAGGCGGAAAACGGAGGAAGTGAACAGTAGTCGGCAGGAGGATAATTGTGCTCGTCCGAAATATGATGATGATGCTGTTGGTGTTTGCAGGAAATATGATGATGATGCTGAGCCGATAGGGATTTTTAATATGCTGTTTGTATTATTGGCTCCTCCTTCCTGTTAGTAGGCTCCCGTTGCGTTTACCTCTGCATCATTCTTCTTATCATTGTTCTTCACTGTTCCTGATTGAGACTAATTTTCTCAATATCCTCAGCACACAGCTCATCTAATCCTTCTTATCAATGCAATATGAGTATGTTGACATCAATGACAACACTGGTTAACCTCATACTTGCAACAATCTCCCCCTTTGTCATTGATGGCAACATATGATGTGAAAAACCATCAAGACAAGAACTTCTCCTTTCTGCCACAGCTCCCCCTATCAGCAACAACTCTTCACATGTCTTCTCTTCCTTTACTGCTCCCCCTTTGATCATCAACCACTTGTTTTTCACATGTCTTCTCTCCCCCTTTGACATCAATGGCAAAGGGCTCATACTTGCAATTCTAACACATCAGAATCATAGCAGTTGCTCCCCCTTAGTAGTAGCTCCACATCATCAATCTAGATCACAAGATATGACTGTGATATCCACCAGATTGTTGTGCATCCTAATGCATCACCGGAGGGGCCATGACCCCTAACTTCTCCCTGAGATACTCAAAAGAGTCCTTGGGAAGAGGTTTAGTAAAAATATCTGCAAGCTGATCCTTGGAGGGCACAAACTCCAATCTAACTTCACCTTTGTTCACTTGTTCTCTCAGAAAATGAAATTTGATAGATATATGCTTGGTCTTAGAATGTAATACCAGATTCTTAGAAATATTTATTGCACTTGAATTATCACAGAAAATTGTGATAGGTTCCTCATATTCTACTTGAATATCTCTTAACATTTGCTTCATCCACAAGAGTTGAGTGCAACTACCTGCTACTGCAATGTATTCTGCTTTTGTTGTAGATAGAGATATTGCATCTTATTTCATGCTTAGCCAAGAAACCAACCTTTTTTCCAAAAAGAAAGCTCCTCCACTTGTACTCTTCTTATCATCCACATCTCCTGCCCAATCTGCATCTGTATATGCATGAAGAGAAAAGTCATGATCTTTGGGATACCATAGACCATACTCAACTGTTCCTTTCAAGTACCTAAAAATTCTTTTGATTGCCATAACATGAGATTCTCTGGGATCAGCCTGGAATCTTGCCATAAGACCAACTGCCTACATTATATCTGGTCTAGTCTGAGTGAGATACAATAATCCACCAATCATTGATTTGTACTTTGTCTGATCTGTCTTAGGAGAGTCATCATCTTTACTCAACTTACATCTGGTAGCCATAGGAGTGTTCATTGGCTTTGAATCTTCCATTCCAAATTTCTTCAATAGTTCTTTCACATACTTGGTCTGAGAGATAAAGATTCCTTTCTTTGTTTGAGTGATTTGCAGACCCAAGAAGAAATTCATTTCACCGAGCATTGACATTTCAAACTCACTTTTCATTTGGTTTGCAAAAGTTTTAGACATACTGTCTCTTCCCCCAAAAATGATATCATCTACAAATACTTCAACAATCAAGATGTTTTCATGATCAATTTTGAAATATAGATTACTATCAGCAGTACCTTTATTGAAACCAATCTTCAAAAGATGTTTATCCAGCCTTTCATACCATGCTCTTGGAGCTTGATTTAGACCATATAGTGCCTTCTTCAATTTGCAGACCATATCACCATGCTCAGATAACTAAAATCCATTTGGTTGTTCAATGTACACCTCTTCTTCTAGATCACCATTCAGAAAAGTAGATTTGACATCCATCTGATACACTTTGAAATCTTTAAAGGCAACAAATGCAAGAAATAGTCTGACTACTTCAATTCTTGCCACCGGAGCAAAAGTTTCATCAAAATCAATCACTTTTATTTGAGAGTAGCCTTTGCAAAATAATCTAGCTTTTTTCTGATTACTTCACCATCTTCATTTAGTTTGTTCCGAAAGACCCATTTGGTTCCAATCACATTCTTGTTACTAGGTCTGGAAACAAGATCCCAAGTGTGATTTTTCTCAATTTGCATCAACTCTTCTTCATAACTTTGGTCCAATTTTCATCATTGCAGGCTTCATTTATTGTCCTAGGTTCAATCTTTGAAATCAAACAACATTCATCCAGATTTTGAGCAACATTCCTCCTAGTTTGCACACCTTTGCTTCTGTCACCTATGATCTGATCTTCAGAGTGGTTTAGTCGTACATACCTTAGAATTTTGGAAGTATCTTGCACTGTTGCTTCTTGATCATGCTCAATCAGACCTATTTCTTCTTCCTGATTAACCGGATCAGTCTGACTCTGACTTACCGGAGAGGATTGAGCTCCTTGAACCTGAACATCATCTTGATCATCTTCATCAAACTCATTAAATCTTGAGGGCTTCTCAATTCCTTCATCAACTTTCACATTAGTACTTTCTATCATCTTTCTCAGCCTCTTATTGTAACACTGGTATGCTTTGCTTTGAGTGGAGTAACCCAAGAAAATTCCTTCATCACTTCTAGCATCAAACTTTCCTAGATCTTCATCTCTTTTAATATAACACCTGCTACCAAATACTCTGAAATATCTCACAGTAGGAGTGATGCCAAACCAAAGCTCATAGGGGGTCTTACCAGTATTGTTTCTAATTTGAACTTGATTGAGAGTGTAGACTGCAGTGCTGATAGCTTCTCTCCAAAACATCTGAGGAACATTTTCTTCCAACATCATTGTCCTAGCAGCTTCCTGGATGGTTCAGTTCTTTCTCTCAACTACTCCATTCTGCTGTGGAGTCCTAGGAGCAGACAACTGTCTCTTTATGCCATGCTTCTCACAAAAGTCTATGAACTCACCAGAAGTGAATTCACCACCTCTATCAAACCTCAGACACTTCAGTTTTAATCCAGTTTGATTCTCTACCATAGCTTTGAAGATTTTGAACTTTTCAAAGGCTTCTGACTTCTCTTTCAGAAAGGTGACCCACATTATCTAGGAATAATCATCAATTAGTAACATGAAGTATCTATCACCTTACATACTCTTGACTCTTGTTGGACCACATAAATCAGTATGAACTAGTTCCAATAATCCGGTAGACGACTGATCTTTTCTTTTGAATGAAACTCTACTCTGTTTACCTAGCTGACATTCTTTGCACAAACCATTTGTAGGTTTTACCAATTTTGGAAGATCTCTAACAGCCTGAGTATTGCTTATTTTGATGATGTTATCAAAATTTACATGACACATCCTTCTATGCCATAACCAACTCTGATCCACTTGAACAAACATACAACTTTTATTAGAACAAACCAGATGGAAGATATTACCTTTTGTTTGAGTACCGGATGCAATCCCAGTTCTGGAGCTTTCAAAGATCCTGCATCTTCCATTTTTAAACTGGAGATCATAACCTTTGTCTACTAACTGTCCAACACTGAGAAGATTGTGCTTCAATCCTTCAACATACAGTACATTACCAGTTTTGCTCTTTCCATCAAAAGAAATAGTTCCCCTACCTCTAATTCTACCAGCTAAATTATCACCAAACTTTACCACTCCTCCTTCATCTCTTTCCAACTCTAAGAACTTGTTCTTGTCACCGGTCATATGGTGAGAGCATTCACTGTCAATAACCCAATCATCCTTTTCTTGGACTTGGGCAGCCAAAGCTCTTTCTTCAACCTTATGATTGATAGATATTGGATCTTCTTCCTTGATAGCAATAAGCCCCCATTCATTTCTGGATTTGTCTCCTATCTCTGATTCATCATCTGTTACTCCTTCATTATCAGCTTCTTCATGAACATAATAACAATTCTTTTGAAACCTTTGTCTGTTAGAATCTAACCTTGTAGATCTTTCCGGACATCTTGAGGCAAAGTGACCAATCTTATTGCAGTTGAAGCATTTAAAAGGTAATTTTCCTTCATACTTACCGGATCCTCTTGGTAGTCTTTTTGCAATGAGGGCTTCAAGTTGAGCTATTTCTGCTTCTTCCTCTTCCATATCTTTCCTTGCTTGTTCATACCATGATAGCTTCCTTGAAGAGTTCTCTCCTGGATCAAATCTCTGTTTGCCTTTCATATAGGCACTGGCTTTGAATGTAGATTCAGTCTTGGGGTGATCATCTCCAAACTCGGTCATTTCAAAAGCAGCTAGTTTGCCAGCCAATTGCTCTCTTGTGACAGTTGTATGGGCTCTAAATTCATCAATGGCAGCAACCTTGATTTTGTAGGCAGCAGGAAGAGATCTTAGAATTTTGCAAACAATCTCATTTTCATCCAAAGTTCCATCAGCATTCCTGATTCCACACACCAACTCATTTACCCTTGGCATAAAGGTAGTGATATTTTCATCATCTCTCATCTTCAATCTTTCAAATTTCCCTATGAGACTTTGCAACCTTGCACTCTTAACAAACTCATCTCCTTCATGCAAAAGTTCTAGTTTAACCAAGATCTCATATGCAGTTGGTAGGTCAATAACATTTGAGAGTTCAGAGTCAGTCAAGGCACTTAGAAGAGCTTCTCTGGTCTACAAATTGTTTTCAGCATTTGTGATTTCATTCAGAGTTGTCGGACCACCCTGCGGAGGTACATAGGGTTTTGTGACCATGGATAAGTATGCCTTTCCCATACACTCCAAGTGACATTTCATGCGGCCTTTCCAGAGAGTGAAGTTGGTTCCATCAAACTTCAGACTGTCCTTCTTATATGACGACATCCTAGATCTCCTTAAGCGGTTAAGCTCTCTTCAGAGGAACTTGGCTTTGATACCAATTGTTGATAACTGAGAGGGGGGGTGAATCAGTTATCCTAAACTTTCTTTCAACTCAAAATAATCAGATTCACTATGTTATTTATTAGCATAGCAATTTAACAATTCATGAAAGCATAAAGCATAAACATCAGAGCAGATAAACATCAACACATGAGACACCAAGATTTTGATGTGGAAAACCCGGTTAAGGGAAAAACCATGGGGTGATTAACCCAAGGATTATTCTCTGTTAGAAGAATAAGAAAAAGATGGCACCTGCCAATTAGGGCTCACTACCTGAGCACACTACTCACAAAGAGACACACTACCTACAAGAGACACACTGTCTACAAAGTGATAAGAATCACAATCTTGAACTGGAGAATGACATCTTTACCATGTCCGGATCAGTTCCATTTAAGCCCAAAACACTTGCTCTGCCTTTCGCACTTCTCTTCGCTATGCCACACTCATCCACACCACACACACTTCAAGCTGAATTCACAAACCCTTATTTATACAAGGCATCAACTTAGGAACATCCATCTAAGTCGGCAAACATCCACAAGATCATTCGCAAGGCGTGTAATACATTCGGTCGGCTTGTCTCCGGAAGAACACCAATAATGGTGGTCATTACATCAAATCCAAACTCTAACTTTAATGCGGACCACCAACATGAAATGGACATGATCCAATGATCATCACAACCTTCCTTGAATCACCAATAACATCCGCACTTCATCAGCTTACCAGAATTCTTCTCTTCTTCATCCGAAACTTCAAGAACACAGTCTGTCATCACTGTCATAATGAGAAAGGTGATTCTGGACCTCCAAATCATTCACAAATATATTTGTCACTTCACACTAACCTCTTAAACACTCTCTCCAATCTGTAGAGTGAGATAATACAATTCTAGATCTCACCAGACCTTTATGTGACCCTCTGTCACCTCTGAACGCCTACCGGAACCGGTTCCACACAAACAACCATAACTTCTTCAGATCTTTATGTGGACCTCTGAAATCTTAACTAGAACATCTCAAGACACATATCTACAAACCCTTTAATCCGCATCCTCTAATTCTCAACCCATTGAGTACTTTTGCCTTCTTCTTATCATTGTTCTTCACTGTTCTTGATTGAGACTAATTTTCTCAATATCCTTAGCACACAGCTCATCCAATCATTCTTATCAATGTAATATGAGTATGTTGACATCAATGACAACACTAGTTAACCTCATACTTGCAACATGAAGGTCCTTGTGGCTTACTACTATTAAAAGGATGAGCAGAAGGAAACTTCAAAAGATTGTTGTTCACTGCTTGAGTCACTACCAAGTGGAGAGAATCCAATAATGGAGTAAATTGTCTCTATTCCTATTTGAATTGAAATGGTGCCCAAGGAGGCTTTGAAATAGCAGACACTTGTGAGTGAAAATTATTCAAATGTTACCTATTGATCTTAATGAAATTCCTGTTGTTCTTCTTGAATGAATTTTGAGATGAACCAGCTACGGATTGACCAACATGAGCCGATGAGGTATGATTCTCATACTAACTAGTCAAAAGTTGGTAATTGTGAAGAGATGTGTATAAGTGTTGAAATGAACTATACTTCATCAACAATATCTTATTACATATATTCAGTTGTAAATTTGTAATGAATACCTTCTAAAGATCCTAATGAACTCTATTAATTTCCCTTTCAAACCTTGTTTACCATGAAGCAAATCAATCAAGGAGAGAATAGGTACAATGTTTTCTTGGAAGTGTTGCAAGAATTGATCAACTAACCATGAGAAGGAATTTATTGAATTAGGAGGTAGAGAGAAAAAAACTCCAATGTAGTATCTTTGAGAGACCAAGGAAAACTTTTTGTTAACAATGCCTCATTAAAGAAGAAATCACTACACATTGTTGTGAATGCTACCACATGAGTATTAGGATCACCTTTACCACCATAATTTTCAAAGCGAAGAGTCTCAAATTTGTTAGGCATTGGAGTTCTTAGAATTGCGTAGGATAAAGGACTGCAAGCCTGATATGTTGGTAAAGTAGGTTCAGAAGAAGCATTACTCAAGTTTATTACTTTTTTCTACAAGGAACACATACCCTGCAAAATATGATTTAGGAGACTATCATTGGATGAAGAGGTGGATCTGATGTTGTAGTCGTAAAATTATATGGTGGATTGTAATGAGTAGAGGTGATAGGTGGTTGAGAATAGGTATGAAATGGTATGGAGACATAAGGTGTAGAGTTTTTATAGACAAATCCAACATCTTTGTAATTATTTCTAGTAGATATTCCCATGGTAGTGGTAGCATTACTACAAAGATGTGGATTGGTGGTGAGAATTGATGATGTAAAAGTGGATATTCCAGTAGTCGATATGGGTGTCGAGACTGGTGAAGTTATAAATGTTGGTGTTGATACATTTTCAATGACATTCACATGACTAGCTTCTAAAATAATATTGTCCTACTATGTGAGATAATCCACATATCATATCAACACCTTCTTGACCTTCTTGTAATATCCCTCTTATTCCTTCAACAATGGGTATCATTTCTTGCACTAGATGTGCCTGCCTTACAACTTGTTGGAATTCAGTTAGTTGTGTGTCTAAATTCTTAATATTTTCATCAAGAACATGTGAAACTACATCAATGACATCCTCAACATCATGAAATGTTTGTTCTTCCATTGTATTAGTGTTTATGATATCTTGTAGAGATGTTGATTCACCCTTTTTAAAGTGGTTTTATAATGGGTTCTCCAATGTTTGCATATCATCGCTATTGAAAGCACTAGAACCCATTAATCTATGAATTCTCCTTACAAATATGTTTCTATTAGGGTAGTGCATTATACAACTCATGCAAATTCCTAAAACACTTAATACACAAACTAATATAACAGCCAAAAGGTTTAAGGTAGTTATGTTTGTTGAAAGACACAATGTGTAATAGCAAAATTTAAAATTTCAATGCAAGGATGCACAATGAAGCAACACTACAATTCAAAATAAGATTTGAATGAGTTTTAAAGGAGCAGAAAAATCCAAAAGAGGACTCAAGATTTGAATGAATACTAACCCAATCTATTTGTTAAAACTAGGTTATATGAAAAATGCAAGATGGAAGAGGACTCAGCTACTAATTTTGTAAAAACTAGGTTTGTAAAATCTAGGTCACTACAAGATGGAAAAGGACTTAGCTACTAATTTTGTACTATTGTTTGTAGAGGAAAGATGTGATCCAACCAAGCCTTTATCAAACCCTAAGCCAATCAATGCACTAAATCCTAGAATTATGATAATCAACTTATAACAAAGAAATAGTAACAAGTCAGGATCTGAAAGTACCAAGGTGATCAATGAGATGTCCAAACATGTCCCTCAAAAGTTGAAATGTTGGAAGACTCCAGGGCTACTACTCGAGTCTAGAAAGTCCCAACCTTTGAAAGATAAAAACTAGAAAAATGTCATAAATGATGCTTCGATGCTGAATTCAAGGTTTGTTTTAGCTACTGAACAATAGGGCTAGCACCCAAGTTTGCTATAGTGGAATTTCTGAACATTATTTTTGGATCTTGAATCTTTATCCCTTAAGCAACCTCACCATACCTTCACTTCTGCAATTCCTACACTTGTAACTTGCACACAAGAAGAAACAGGAGTTTGGGGGTTGTGGTGTTTAGGGTCTTGGCTCAGTCAAATCCCAGGTTAGAATTCAAGCTTTCCCAACACCATTATTAGAGAGAGAGCATGTCCTTATAGGATAGAGGCTAAATATAATCCAAATGATGATGAAATGATTCAAATAGAATTATAATTTCACATTGGAGGTGAAGTCCTTAGGAGGATGAAGATTCTTCAACTCATAAGGATGTTGATGATGATTCCAAATATGCAACAAACATAATACTAACACAAATCTGCAATAATAACATAATGAATGCCTTGAATTCACCTTTTCACAATTTCATAACTTTTCTATCATCAAATTGTAAGAAAATGAATTCAAACACTTGTTTATATATGCTATCCCATTAAACATTCACAAATTAATTGAAAGATCCAACAAGGACCCATTTAAAAGTCCTATGCCAACATCCTTAAATTTTACCCTGACCAATCAAGGTGGACTTGGGCATGAGCACCCAAGTCCCAAGGTGCCTTTTTGGTCAAGACCTAAGCATTAAATGGGACCCTATCTCCCATTTGACATGGGTTTCGGGGGATTTCTCATCTAGATGAATATTATTGCTTGTAGAGTGTAAACACGGGAACCTAGAAGCTAAACTAAGAGGTAAAAAGGCACGTGTCCACTTTTTACTCCATAACAAAAAGGAAGCACATGTTTAGTGGTTTGGGTTGGTTGGTTGAGTGGGCTGTCATTGCATTGAGCTTCTCTTGTGAGTGCATATGTGAAGCATGGCATGGGATATGTGGAATCATGCTTGGACACATGGCAGATGCATTGGAGGAGCTTGATGTTTCAGAAGTATTCATTGAGACTCTATAAGTGTATTGTAATATTTCATTGCTGAATAATACATTGAGTGTGGATGCTTTTGGAGGTTAGGTTTTTCCCTCTTGAGCGTTTTCCTAAGTTATATCTTAGGTTACCTTGTGGCATGTTTTGCCTATTCTTGTGTATGTTAGATTTTGGTTATCATGGCTATTATTTGTTTGCATTTTTATCTCTCATGGGGTTATGTGGAATTGTTATATATTGTTGTATTTTTCCTTTCAAGTGGTAGTAGAGCCTAGTTGCTAGTTTGTGGGAGGAGATCTCCTAGGTTTTTTAACTCCTGCAATGAGTAGGCTCTTGTGCATAGTGAATCCATGGACTTGCAAGTTGAGAATGAAGGCATTTACAAGGTCACAAGTGTGTTTATAGACTTGTGTTGTTGCAGATCTAGGTTTAATGGAGTTTTAGTTGATGAGTTTTTAGTTAGGGCTCTTTATGTGGGGGCTTTGGAGGTGAGCTTTTGTAGGAGACCTCCTAGGGAAAAATAGACCCTACCATTGAGTCTAGAAGGCCTAAAAACCTATGCATTCATATAAAACGTGACTATATTTGGTGACAAAACAATTTTGCCCATTTTTTCCTAGATGGAATCTTTAGAGAGAATATTTTGTACAACATAGTTGCAAAAAAATTAAAAAAATGATACAATCAATAGAAGTTTCTTAGAATGTTCTTTTTTCCAGCATTGGAGTATAGATTAGTTTACAGAGTTTGATATTTAAAAAAACAAAAAAAATATTAATTGGGTACTAGTGGGGGACATCCATTGGGTGTTAACCTCCTCCCCGTATCCTTGCATAGTTTGTAGAGAGCTTATAGGGTTGGTATGGGGGTGTCAGCCCCATACCAGACATTTGTTAGCAGCCGACCAGTGGTAATCAAGCCTACAAGGTCATTGGGCCACTGGTCCTAGCCCCCAGTTTGGTAAGGCCAAGCTAGAGCCCCTTATGGGTAGAATAAACAACATATGCAAATAAATATTAAACCATATTATATAAACCAGTTGGGTCTGCCTCCTGAGATTTTAAAAATTAAAACTTGTAGACATATTTGAAATCAGTTGGGAGTCCATCACCCCAACTTTTCTCACGTGCCACTCATGCACCACCTCAACCTAAGCACCACCATGAAGATGCCCACTATTGATGTCAGTGATGACATCACCCTATACATTATTAATGTCGTTGGTCATACAACTATATGGATAGGTTCCACTAAGGGGGCCTTTCTAGCCCTTAGAGGGCATTTTCTTCCAGAAGCCATAATTTTCACCCACAGTATCAAATTTTTGACTTCTTATAGGCATTGGAAAGGTCTCTCTGAGTTCTATGTGGTGATGTAGGTTTAGTCATCATATTATTTTGTTTGTGTTAGAATTTGGTGCCTACAGCTAGGTATTTCTCTAAGGCAGTTAAATGGTCATAAATTTTGCATATAGAATCAGATTTTGGATTTCGAATAGGCATTGAAGAGAATTTGTAGTGTACTACATAGTGGATCATGTAGATTTTTAGTTTGGTGTGTAGAGAAAGGTTTGTACTTATTTGAGCAATTGTTGGAGCCTAAGATTTGAGGTGTGATTGCATGAGCATTCAGATTATTCTTTGGGCACAACTTAGGAAGTACATATTTTTATCAGGTCAGTATGATGGTATAGCAGGTGTGAACAAGGAAAACAAATGAAGTTAGAAATACAAATGAAATGCATAAATACACCAAGTTATACCTTCAAATGTGATCCCTCTCCTTTGATAGTGTGGAAGGAGTTGCACCCAAACTCTATAGATTTTACCCAAGTAGATGAAATGTGGATTGCTCTTGCTTTCAACATAATATGATGAGAGATTGGAGAATAGATTGATAGGTTAGATAGAGATGAGAGATAAAGCTAGAGTTATTTTGGCATTATGATGGTATGATGAGGAGATTTGAGAGAAATTTGGGCATGGTAAGGATGCAAGAAGAAGTCATTCTTAATGGCTTGGGTGATGGTCTTATTTATAGATTTTTAGAAAAGGGATGGAGGGTGAGAATTCAAAGTTGAGATCAAGGGCTAGGAATGATTGAGAGTTAGGGTTTGGATTAGATTCATAGCCTTGTGACAAGTGCCACAAGGAGAGTGGGTGAGAGAGATCAATAGTTGAAATTTGGTCAATGGATTTGGAGGGCTCTCATTATTTGTAAATTTTAAATTCACATGGAGAAAGGTGTTGAGGATAAAAATGAATTAAAAATTTATTTTTGGGAAGAGTGGATATGACAAGTGAATTAAAAATTCACTTTTATGTGGAGATGTGCAGGTTGAAGGACACATGTACACTTACATGTGTAAGAGGGTGATAAATGATGTGTAAGGAAGATTTGACCCTTTGAATAAAAAATTGATTTTTATTCAAAGGTGTGTGGGAGGATGGGCTAAGCAAGGTTAATTAAGTGTAGCTTAATTACTTTAGGTCTAGGGGATAGGTAGGCTAGGGTAGCTAATTAAATAATTGATATTTAATTAACTAGGATAGGAGTAGGTGATTAATAGGGTAGATTAATTAGATAAGCATGATTTATCTAATTAACAAGGATTAGGGAAATGGACAAATTTAACTAAATAAATATTGAGAATATTTATTTAATCAATGAGGATATAGTTATAAGGTATATTGATAAATTAAGTGAATTAATTGATCACAAAGGATAGATGATAGATGGTTAGGGATAAATTAATTAAATAAAATGAATTTAATTAATAGGAGGGATAATTGGCGTAGAGATACAGGAAATTGGTTTGCGAAGCAAGTCAATTTTAGGTGTCTACAGCGGGTTTTCAGATTTGGTACCTCCTAATATAGGTTTACAAGTTTTTTTAGAGTTTGGACTTTGATGGTGACGGACACATAGGTTGTCATCTATTTTGAGGACATGGCTTGATACATGTGTGAGACTAGGAGTCTTGTTTCAGAAGGAGTTGAGTATAGGTATAGCGATGGTGATGATTATGATGTCAAGGATATGTAGGTACATTTGAGCATTAGCAAGATATGATCATGGATGTGGTTGATATTTTGGGTTATGATGTTTGATTCATGATTATAGGTGGTGGTGTGGTTTAGTTTAGGAGGTTGTTCTTATCTCCTAGATGCTTGATTGGTTCCTTGAATAAGATTACTCATTTGTGGACTTGTTTGGAAAATTAGATTTAGGGTTGATTTGGTGTTTGAGACTTGAGTTATATAGGGTTATCTTCTTATTATCTCGATTTCTAGGTTATTAATGTGATGATGAGTTTGCATGCTTCATTTTTTGGGATCTACGAGTTATTAATATTTGTGGGATGATCACCCAATGGTTGATGAATTGGATGTGGACTATCTATATCCATGAGATAATTTTAGTGTTTGATGTAGACTTTGTTAGTTGGCCCTATCTATGGTCATTTGTGCATTTGTATGTTGCATTAGGATGAGAGGATGGATGATTAGAGTGCTTGGATAGTCTTTTTTTGGGACTTGCAGCATGTTCATCACTATGTCATGGATAGATTAGATATATGGTTTAGTGTGAGCTTTTGATAGTGATGGTTCATCCTCTTAGATCTTGGAGATCTTGATTCTACTTGGAGTTATTTCTATTACAATTGAGTGTGTGTGGACCATGGATGATCTTTACTTGAGAGATGGTTATCACGATACCATGCGTAGCTCATATCATAGCTTAGTGGGAACTTTGGTAGTGATGTGGATTCTTCACCTAGTGATGGATGATCTTCTATAGTGGTTAGGTGTTAGAGACAAACTCTTGGATTATGATTCTTCTGTAGTATGAGTGTTTTGGCATCTTGGGTACTATTGTTAGGAGTAGGTTATTTTCATGTGATTGGAGATTTTGATCCTTGGTTTAGAGGTGTTTTTATTGTGTCATGGTTTACTCTTGATTCTAGATTTGAGTTTTGGCATGATACATGTTCTCTTAACACCAGGTGCTTTGGTGCATGTGATCTCCTAGAAGGATATGTTAGATCATGATGTCATGATGTGTTCCTAGTTTATGCAAACATGCAGTTGGAGCTTTGATAGTAATCTTCTTGGTTCTCTTGGTATTGAGTACATTGGTCATGTGCTTTAGAGCTTTATGATAGTACGATAATGCATTTGAGCTTAGCATGGATTGATCATGGAGGTGTTGATTGATACTTGGAGACTTGGGTGAGGCTAGAGTTCTCTTGGGACTAGAGATATTTGTTGGGATGGTTACCCTTTGGAGGTTTTAGTAGGAAGATCAAGGAGCCTTTCACCTAGATATGGATGTGAGTTCATGGACCTTAGAGGAGATTGTTCTTTGAGAGAGTCTCTATGAATTAGTGTATCCTAGAGGAGCATTCTCATTCCCTACTCTTTACTCTACTCGATGGTTTATCATCTAAGAGGTGTTGCCCATCCTTTTACATACATTTTTCTTTATGCTTTATCTTCTCATGGTTGTGGATCTTGAGCTACATTTGTTGGTTCTAGAGGGTTCATTTGAGGGGTGATTGGCATGGTTATCTTCTTATTCATATGATTTTGATTTATGATGTTATTTTGAGGAGTTTAGGAGATGTTTATTGGGCTTATTCCTTGTTTTGGGTATGGTAATGAGTTGATCTTCCCTAGTTAGAGAAGATTACATCCATGTTGGTTTTACATGATACATATGTTTTATTTGTTCTATGAGATTTAATGGTTGGGTGTTGTTGAGGCTTTTCATTTGGGGTTGTAAAGGAGATCATACTTGATAAAGCTTAGTACGTTGAGGTGTTGGTAGAAAGACATGATATGATTTACTAGTTTTCTCTTGTTTGTTCTATGACTACTTCCTGGAGGTTCATCTACATATGAATTGCGAGAGTTATGATGACATGTTGTGAGGGAGTTTGCAAATTTTGTGTTGCAAGTGAGAATCATTGTGATTTTTCCTAGTACTACATGGCTTTGATTAGCCACACTTTGTTTTGAGTGTTTATTGGTAGACTCAGTATGCCTTGATCCATTTTCAGATTTGACATTACCCATGCAGTGGGAGTTCCTAGATATGCATGTTCTTCATTGTCAGGTTTTATATAGGGAGCTTGTAATTTCAGTTTATGGGTTGGATATGTTATTTGCATGAGTTTATTGATGTTGTTGATACCTACCTAGTATGTATGGTTGGATGTATTAGCATATGTTGTGGGTTCTATTTGTAGTCATGTAGGCTTATTTTTCCTTTTGACAGTAGCTTGGAGCCTTTGTTATCGCTTGGATTTGATAATTGTGTTATTTGGATTAGTCCATCTTCACCTTGGCATGTTCCTTTTCTTCCATAGGTGGCATATTGGAGGATGAGAGGAGTTCTTTCCTGAGATGGTGGTTACCTTGGTTTTATTGCAGGTATCTTGATAGATCATGAGAGCATGCTGGAGATTCATGTGGTTTCATGTATGGATATGATGATGTATTTCATTGATTGACCCTTATGCAATTTATACAAGTGGGAGAATTTTAGGAAAAAGGTGTGTTGTATGCCTTGCATAAAATAAAATATTTATTTGTGGTGCATCTTAAGTGATGTGTTTAGCCACATTAAATATGTAGTTAGGTCCTATTGTGTGGTTACATAACACACCCCATTTTGACTTGACAAAACAAGGACCCAACCTTTTTTGGGCTTTGCTTGTGTTTCCTGCTTGCTGGCGGTCTGGTAAAAGTAAGACAGTGCAGATGATCTTGCATAGTGGGACTAGGTAAGTCATCATGATGAGGTCAGTTTTTCAAAGTTAAATTTTCATGTCAATAACCTCATGGGTGGATAGAGAACAAAATTTCATGCAGGTTTGCCTTTTGGATCACCCTGATATTCATTAGGGAACAAAAGTTATGATGAGTCAAAGATCCAGTCAAACCTGATATTCTGAGGGGGAGGATCATATTTCTCAATATTAGTCATCTTACGCAGGATCACCCTGATCCAAATTATCACCTGATAAAATCATTTGCTTCAAACATCTAGATGTCAACTTTATGTGATAACGATAGCTACCTGATGAACAACATCATATATTTTGTGAGGGTCATATTCTCAATATCACCCCGATATTTGAAATATCTGCCTGTCGCAAAATATCACTCCTACCAATGTCCTGCTGATGTCATCTAAGCCTGATAATCAAAGAAATAAACATACCGATGATGTCACCATCCTTTTTACTTCGTGGAGGTATATTTCCAAACATGACCCTTCCTACATAACATGATGATGACGTCATAATGCAACAATGCTGAACCAAGTCTTTATTGTATTGACGTCACCCTGACATTTCGACAGGAGGTCATTTTAGTCTAGGGGTGATATTATAAACATCACCCGATATTCAAAATATCACCCTATCATGTGAAGATCACCCCACGCCTTGCTGCCATAACATTAAATGCACTCATATATGGTAAGTGGTTCCCGCACATTACGAACCTGATATATACACTTGGCAAGATCCAAAAGTTTCATATGAGAAAATCAGGTGTTGCATTTAATTTACCCTAAGTTGCCCTAATTTGCCTTAGTAAAAGAGGTTAAAAGTGATTTACATATTCATTTCATACTTACCTTGTGATAAAACAAATTTTTATAGCACTCCAAGCTTACAAATCTTCATAAGGCCCACCTGCGGACACATAGAGCTTGCATCAGAACGGGATACGACACCACTATTGGTAATTGAGTCCCTTTCATAGATATCAGCATAATTAAGAAGCTAAGTGCATCAGGTAAGTAATTGAAACCATTTCGTTGTCATATTCTGCGTATCCAGGTGTCATGAGGTCTTCTGGTTTGAAATTTCCAATTATGCATGTCAGGATAAATGAAGTGTGGAAAGAATAGTAGTATGCATGATGAATAATGAATATGTAATGTATATGCATGCTTGTATATGTTTCAATTATAAGATCAAGTTGTGTTAATTGTAGGCATCCATGGCGAATAAATGGCTGGCTAAGTCAGAGGTGGAATTCCTGAAGCCGATGTTTGCTCATCTTGATGGTGTTCAATTCAAATATGGTGCCATTACAGAGACACACCAGGGAAATATAGATCTGGCTGCCTGGTCAGTCAAAATGAATGATGAAAAGAGTAGCAGCACCTTGCTGGATGTAGTCTTCATATCAGGAATGTGGAGTGTAGTTGGTTTCCCGTATTCTATGGAAACCCCTGAGCTGGTTATTGAATGTGTAAGGAATTATAACCCACAGACCAGGAGGGTAGAGAAACATGGCAGAATATATGTTGATCTGTCAATCAAGGGTATTGCTGCTACATTTGGTTTGCCATTGGGCAAGAAGGTTGCCAACATAGATCTGAAGAAATCAGAAGTAGAGTACGAGAATAACAAGAAGTCTACCAGGAAGAAGATGTATCAATGGAGGGCAAAGAATTGTCCATATCCTGCAGCAACTAAGCTTTCGGTTCATTTATATAAGTATGACTTTGATGACAAGTACCAATACATGATAGCCCTGCTCAGCAGAGTGACAGGCCAGCGTGATACTGGAAGTTTCAAAGGCTAGATGTATATAGTCATCCTAATGTGTCTTTACAAGGACAACAAGCCAATGTGGGCTAAAATGATAAGTGATGCTCTGGATGAGCAGCTGATGAATCTGGGAGGTCCAGATTGTTCCTTCTACATGACATCATATATAGTTTATTCATGTGCCTATAAGGGTACATTTGATGCCTTGATCACAGATGGAAAAACTGGAGGCACAACCAATGATGCACACATATGGGATCATCATCCCCAACTGCAAAGAGTAAATTATCTCCAGGATTATAAGCTGGTAAATGATGCATTCTCTATGCATCTAGTAAGGACCATGGAGGAAGACAGAACTAAGAGACTGAGCATGGAAGCTTAGGAGGTAATATACAGGCATGGGACCTAGTTCATTTAGTTTGCAACTTTTTCATACATTAGGATTGAAGGATTTACAGAGCACCCTCTCATGCTCCCAAGATATCCAACTGATGTTGTAGAGTTAATGGAGTTCATGAGGTAGATTGGAACAATACTGGATGCCTACAAAGCTAATAACAAGCTTCCCCTAGTATTGTTTCCAGTAACAATGGGCTGGTATATGTGCCCAGATAGTGAAAATATTAAGAAAGCCATAGCTGGCTTAACAATGATGAATTTCCAGCCATTTCCATTGATAAGATCATATTATCCTTATGGAAGGATGCAGAAGATCATGGGACAGCCCATTCACCAAAGGAATCTTGAGGATTTCTGGGTGGATTGTGAAGATGAAGCTGAAGCTAGAAGAAGAAGATACCAAAGGTTAACACTTAATCGAATCAAGACTTTTGATTGCATCTCTATCCCAACACAACTAAAGAAAGATGATGGAATGATAATGGCTGATGAATATGAAGAGAAAAAGATATATAATGATACCATCTCTACACCAGATCTCACTATATAGGAGGATATCTCCCTAGATCCATTCACAAGTAGTATATTATAGTTAACCCAAGCTTGGGTGGATGAGCAGATAAATGTATTGAAGAAAAAGAGCGTTGTCATCATTGTTGATAATAAGAAGAGACAGGAAGTTCCTGAGGGTGAATTTGATGATTTCCTGGTTGCGAAGAGGAAATCCAAAGGAGAGAAGGCACCACCTCCTGAAAAAAGCAAGAGGTCTTCAAGAGGTAAGAAGACTGATCCTGAACCAAAAGGGGTTATAGTGGAAAGAGTGACAGTGCCTGTTGAAGATGCATCAAGATCTGGACAACCATCAGCATCATCAGCATAGCCTCCTCAAGATAAACAAAAGGCCAAACAGATCCAGAGGCCAACTGCATAGCCTACTATTACATATGAGGAGGATCAAGCCTCATAGAAGAATAAAGAGAAGGATTTTCCTCTTGAAGAAGAATCTGAAGAAGAGGAAGGCCCCATATCCTTCACAAGGAAAAGAAATGCACCTCAGGTGATAGCAACTACACCTAAGAAACCAAGTTCTTCTATGAGAGGTGAAATAAGACAAACTCCCATAATGTTGAGGGGAGCAGGTGGGGAAGTGTTTAAGAAGGAATTGCAACATAATGTTCCACTTCCCACCATTGTGAAGTTTAAAACTGAATAAGCAGAGGAACAATTGAAAGAAACCTCCAAAGTACTTCAAAGTGGTCAAGTTTCATTAGATGAGACAGTCGACCTATTTGATGATGAGGTGGTGAAGGATGTAACCTCACAAGGAATGGAAACCCTTGCTGCTAGCACCTGGATAACTCCTCATGCAACTCCATCAGTACAAATAGTGTTAGAGGAGATAAATCAAGTGGAATCAGGGAAAGAGAAGAATCTAGAAAAGGTAGCCCAAGAGATGGCGCTGGACACCTTAGTTGAACAAGTAACAAGTCCTGCAGTAATTGATCTCACCTATAGACAGGATGCAAGTCCTGAAAATCAAGGAAGTACACAGGATAAAGAAGAAAATATTGATAAAGTAAAAATGGCAGAGATAGAGAGCCATACTTTGGATATGGGTGAACAACAAGGAAAGGAAGTACTTGTTGGGCCCAAAACAGTAGACATCCCACCAAAAGACAAGAACAATAAAGAAATATCAAGTCCTAATGACCATAAGGCTCAAGAAGTAATTGTTACAGTTGCAGAACAAATTGTAGTTGTAGATCAGCTGGAGGAGCCTAAGGTAGATACAGTAATATCTATAGAAACTAATATGCCTCATGATGAGGAAATCACTAAGGTAGATGAGACATTCGTGGAGGAAGCAAAAGATCAAGATCAAGATAAACATGAAGATGATCAACAGGGTCACCCTCCAGAAAAAGAAGGTCCTCAACAGGAGGATATACCCAAAGATCACCCTCATGAGGAAGAAATAAGGAGATCACCCTCCCCATTGAGCATGATGGTGGATACTGGAGATCAGGGTGGTCATCATGATGATGATGGAGAACAACAGCTAAAAGATCAAGTTCCTTCATGGCTCGAGAAAGGCATTGGTGTAGAACCAGGTATAGAGGCACAAGAATTTGATGTGCCTACATTGTTTTCAAAAACATTAATAAAGCCTAAGAGGAAGGCAAGGTTAACTTCTTCAATAAAAAGGGATCCTGATACAGGCAAGAGGACTGCACAGTTAGCACTCCCTACAGTTGATAAAGAAAAGGGCAGGATCACTATGGATGAGTTCCAGATTACTACAGTTGATCTTGGATTTGCTAATGAGGATCAAGAGGGCCAAGAAGGTAAAGACATTATTGATTCATTAACCCAAAGGGTGAAAAGAGAGAAAGAGAAGAATAAGCAGCATAAAGAGCACATTGCTCATCTGCATGCATATATAAGAAGGTTAATTAACCCTGACGATACATCTAGTGATCATGCAGTCCCATTGACTGCTATTTCTTAGGAGGAGGTCAACAAGTTGAACCTCATGAAGCATGAATCAACAATAATGTTGAAATGGATGTCATCCATGCTCGATGGAGTTGAAGAGGTGGCAAATGCCTCTTTGAAGAGGTGGAATGCTTTGGACACCTCCAGGAGAAAAGTAGATAAACTATAGATGGAGATCGACAGGAGGTCATTTCAATTAGAAAAGATCATGAGCATTTTGGATGAAATGAAGAGGATTGATCCACAGATCCTAATAAAGAATCACGTACCAAATAATAACACAGCCATATTGATTGGTATCTGGAATAAGGACGTCAGATTTGAATGTGATGTGCTTAAAAGATGCAATAATAAACTAAGGAATATCAGCATGAAGCTACATCATATGATGTCCCATGAGGCTAAAGTTTTGGAAACATTAGAAGGAGATGCAGAATGCAAGATTGAAAATCAAGATGAAGAGTTTGTCATCAAATCTCTACATAGTAATTTCTAGCTAGTTGCTGAAGACCCTCTCAACAACCTGACAGAAGAAGTGCTAGATAAAGTAATGAGAATAAATGTCAAGGTAGAAGATTATAATGAAACATCTAGCATTAGGAGGAATAAGTTGGAATCTCTCTGGAACAAATATCAGGTACATAAACCTACCATCACCAAAGCGAGAACTCAGGATGGCAGAGAATTGGAGAAAATAGTGCAAGCATATGAGAATATCAGGACAGCTATGCAAGTCCATATTCAAGAGGACAATCATCATGATGATGAAGATAGCAAGAGCGGTGAAAGTGATGATGATGACAAAGAACCTGATGAGGATCCATCATAAAGGGAATATATGCATCAGATACTTGTGAAAGTATAAGTTGTCTAGATGGTTGTCAGCTGGCAACCTGTGCCACATAATAATGTTGACCAGGTCAAAGAAGAATATTCGCCGTAGATATTCATAGATAAATCTTGATCGTAGATCATTTTTGTAACTGATTCCTCACCTAATTCTATAAAAGGTGCAAGAATGTTTCATTTTAAACATTCAAAATTTAATTGAAATTTGCTTGCTGAAATATTCAGGGCTCATTTCAAAGTTGTTGTATATATTTATGTTCTTGCATACTTAATGAATGAGAAGACTATTTTGATTACAATCCATCATAAATCTTGAGTAATCAATGTGTGAATTCTGGATATATGTTTTGATTTGTTGCGTCCCTTGGAGTGCATATCAGCTTGCATATGTTGTCTTCATACCTTTCCTTTGAAGTTAGCATCGACTGTATCTAGCTATGGAATGTCCTCGTGAACATATGGTTTGATTTCTCTTCATGACAATATCTGATTGTATATGTGGTTCAATAGCTGAAGGTTCAACATTAATTTGAAGTTTTCTTTCAATTTCTTTCAATTTTAGAGCATTTCATCATCATAATTGCAACAATTGACAATCTTAAGCAAATAATACAAATATGCAGACATCCCATAGATAAATGAACATATTTAGCATATTTGAAGTTAAAGCATGTAAAAATGAAAAATATCATGCAAAGATTTAAAGATAGACGCAATCTTTGAAGTACATCTGGTGTAGAAATAACTCTTTGTGCAGCATCATTATAGGAAACATTATCTTACTGATGAGATCTACGTAAGGCCCCAAAATGGAAACAACAACACACATCAACCTCTGAGTAATGTCAGAAGATTAAGAACTAATCAACGGAGACTTGAGATCATGAATTCTCTGAATTCATCATATCTTTCAAGATGAGTAAAGGTTAATGTGTACTTTTATTCTATGTTTGTTTATGACTAACATCATGATCAATAGGTCCACTTGTAAATTTGTATGTAACATTGAGTTAGTTACTTTATGTGTGGGAGACAGAATAATAAATTAATTAATTATAGCATAAATTGAAAACTTAGTTGCAAGAATTAAATGAGGGGTCAATGGTTGTTTTGTACTCATGGTATTCCCAATACCATAAGTTTTATTTGTGTGATCTTGATTTTATAAAAGCAAACACATGGTTAGTGGTTTGGTTTGGTTCGTTGAGTGGAATGTCATTGTATTGAGTTTCTCTTGTGAGTGCATATGTGAAGCATGTCATGGGATATGTGGATTCATGCTTGGACACATAGAGGATGTGTTGGAGGAGCATGATGTTTCAAAAGTATTCATAGAGAAGATCTAAAAGTGCATTGTATTGTTTCATTGTTGAATAATACATTCAGTGTGGATACTTTTAGAGGCTGGGCTTTTCCCTCTTGAGGGTTTTCCTAGGATATATCTTGTGTCACCTTGTCTTATGTTTTGCCTATTCTTTTGTATGTTGGATTATGGTTATCATGGCTATGATTTGTTTGTGTTTTTATCTCTCATGGGGTTATGTGGAATTGTTCTACATTGCTATTCTTTTCCTTTCAAAATGACATCCCTTGTGATCCTAATGCCATATCAAATAGGGAAAAATGTAGACACCCCCAATTCACTCCAAATTTTCCAATGTTGACTTCCTACAAATTAATTAAATAAATCATTATTAATTAATTTAGCTAAGTATTCTTACAAATTGATCATTTCTTGACTAACTTGTTGCAAGTATGTGCTAACTGGTGTTGTCATTAATGTCAACATGTTTGTGTTGTCATTGGTGCCAATTGCATCTTCTGATATTGTTGTTTGTTGATTGATTGAGTTGTCATGTTAAGAACAATGTTTGAGTATTTTTCTCTGCATTTTCTCTGTGTTGAAGACTAGAGTATGAGATTTCCATATGTTTTAGAGAAATGTTTGAAGATTCTAAATCCAAAATTTGGTGGTCTGGATCGTTGTGCAGAAAATATTCTATTCACCGGTTTGAAGACTGTGCCTGGCAATATTTGCAGAGTGACATGGAGATAGTATTTTGCTCCTCATTTCTCTGCAGGTTGGATTTTCATCTTGTGGTTCTAGACTTAAGCTTATAAGGTCCTTAGATATATTCATTCCAAAGGATTTGTTATTTGGTGCTCTAGAAAGCAAGTTATTGATTAATAGAGTTTGACAGTGTTTGTTGAGAAGTAGTGTATGATGTGTCTTCAAGTGATATTTGTTGCATTCAAGTGAGATCTGTTGTGGTTGGATTTGTTGACTCCCAAGTGATTCTATGTTGTTCATGGATGTCTCTAGAATGTATTGAAGGAGTGTGCTTGATCCGTAAGCTATAATGAAGTTCGTGGAAGCATGTATCTAAGTATTCTTGATGTGTACACTAGTTCTGGATGACTAAGTTAGTTACACTTGTTGCGGAAGTGATTCGTGATTCATGGAAGTGTGTTGTAGCATGTGAAGATGTATTTGGATCCAAGATAAGCCATGAAGTGTTCCTCTTTCATTCATTTTCTCCACAAGTTTGTTTAGGTCTAGTCCTAATTTGATTTATGTATGTATGTCGACCTTGGAGATAGTTCCAATGGTTGTAGAATGTAATGCCGACCTTGATGTACATTCCAAGGTTGATGATTGGTATTAATATATGTAATGAATTCATGAGTGAGGTGCGATGGTACGAAGATGTGAAGATAAAGTGTGAAATGAAAAAGCATAGCAGAGCAGAAGAGATATATTGTGCTTCAATGGAACTGAACTCAAGCATGTCATAAATTCTACTATATTAGGTGATGGTAGTGAGCCACCCCTACAAGTGAGCCACCCTTTGGTAGTGAGCCTTTCATTTGGGTAGTGAGACCTTTGGTTGTTAGCCTCTTTTGTTATTCGGTATTGTTACTACATTATATTGTGAGCTAACACTCACCGTGGTTTTTCCCTGTTTAGGGTTTTCCACAAAAAAATTTGGTGTTCATGTGTGTATGGTGTTGAAGTGTTTATGTTTTGATTCTACTATTCATGTTTAATCTTCATGAAAAAATAAGGAGTTAACGTAAGTGAATGTGAAAGTAATTTTTTTTAAAGAAGTTAAAGTTTTGATACAACTGATTCACCCCCCTCTCAGTTGTCTTGTGCCTTTCAACATAAATGAGTAATTCTCCTCTTGCATTAATTAAATAAATTTTTATTTATTTAATTAATGATCTTTTCATCACTAGTTAATTAAATTGAGCCTACCTATTTAATTAACCTAGCTTAACTCTGCTCTAAGTAATTAATTAAATGTGACATTTAAGTAATTGGGCTCTTTCATTTTCCTCTAATTAAAAAAAATCAAACCCCTCTCCACTTAAATACAAAGGAATTTCCCCTTTTATCCTCACTGTCTATTTAAAACCTCAGGGGAATTTGGTTCTATAAGTATGAAACAGGTACATAGGCTTACATGACAGTCTAATGATTAGCTATAGTCCTAATCATGTACATGAACTATATATACCTCTCAACAGATTATCTCTTGGTAAAATTTTTTCAAATGTTTCTCTTTTTGTTTATTCCCTCCTAACCTTGACATCAACTTTCCAAGGTCTTGCATGCTTTCTTGTTGAAACCTAATCTATATCTGATAAACTACCCTTTTCACTTGCTAGCCCTAATGACATAAGAATTACACCTCTGAAGAGGAGAAATTTATTTCCCAAAGTGGATTTATCATCATTCTTTCTCCTATGACCATCCAATTGACCTCACAAGGTCCTTCATTCCACTTAACCACTTGTTTAAACCATTCTAATTGGGTTGTCCCTATTGTATTTAGGATCTCCTTGAGTTCCAGATTACTACAGTTGATCTTGGATTTGCTAATGAGGATCAAGAGGGCCAAGAAGGTAAAGACATTATTGATTCATTAACCCAAACAGTGAAAAGAGAAAAAGAGAAGAATAAGCAGCATAAAGGGAAAATTGCTCAGCTGCATGCATATATAAGAAAGTTAATTAACCTTGATGATACATCTAGTGATCATGCAGTCCCATTGACTGCTATTTCTTAGGAGGAGGTCAACAAGTTGAACCTCATGAAGCATGAATCAACAATAATGTTGAAATGGATCTCATCTGCGCTCAATGGAGCTGAAGAGGTGGCAAAGGCCTCCTTGAAGAGGTGGAATGCTTTGGACACCTCTAGGAGAAAAGTAGATAAACTGCAGATGGAGATCGACATGAGGTCATTTCAATTAGAAAAGATCATGAGCATTTTGGATGAAATGAAGAGGATTGATCCACAGATCCTAATAAAGAATTAGGTACTGAATAATAACACAACCCTATTGATTGGTATCTAGAATAAGGACGTCAGATTTGAATGCGATGTGCTTAAAAGATGCAATAATAAACTAAGGAATATCAGCATGAAGCTACATCATATGATGTCCCATGAGGCTGAAGTTTTGGAAACATTGGAAGGAGATGTAGAAGGCAAGATTGAAAATCAAGATGAAGAGTTTTTCATCAAAGCTCTACATAGTAATTTCCAGCTAGTTGCTGAAGACCCTCTCAACAACCTGACAGAAGAAGTGCTAGATCAAGTAATGAGAATAAAAGTCAAGGTAGAAGATTATAATGAAACATCCAGCAGCAGGAGGAATAAGTTGGAATCTCTCTGGAACAAATATTTGGTACATAAACATGCCATGCCCAAAGCGAGAACTTAGGATGGCGAAGAATTGGAGAAAATAGTGAAGCATATGAGAATATTAGGACAGCTATGCAGGTCCATATTCAAGAGGACAATCATCATGATGATGAAGATAGCGAGAGCGGTGAAAGTGATGATGATGACAAAGAACCTGATGAGGATGTATCATAAAGGGAATATATGCATCAGATACTTATGAAAGTATAAGTTGTCTAGATGGTTGTCAGTTGGTGACCTGTGCCACATGATAATGTTGACTAGGTCAAAGAAGAATATTCGCCGTAGATATTCATAGATAAATCTTGATCGTAGATCATTTTTGTAACTGATTCCTCACCTAATTCTATAAAAGGTGCAAGAATGTTTCATTTTAAACATTCAAAATTTAATTGAAATTTGCTTGCTGAAATATTCAGGGCTCATTTCAAAGTTGTTGTATATATTTATGTTCTTGCATACTTAATGAATGAGAAGACTATTTTGATTACAATCCATCATAAATCTTGAGTAATCAATGTGTGAATTCTGGATATATGTTTTGATTTGTTGCGTCCCTTGGAGTGCATATCAGCTTGCATATGTTGTCTTCATACCTTTCCTTTGAAGTTAGCATCGACTGTATCTAGCTATGGAATGTCCTCGTGAACATATGGTTTGATTTCTCCTCTTCATGACAATATCTGATTGTATATGTGGTTCAATAGCTGAAGGTTCAACATTAATTTGAAGTTTTCTTTCAATTTCTTTCAATTTTAGAGCATTTCATCATCATAATTGCAACAATTGACAATCTTAAGCAAATAATACAAATATGCAGACATCCCATAGATAAATGAACATATTTAGCATATTTGAAGTTAAAGCATGTAAAAATGAAAAATATCATGCAAAGATTTAAAGATAGACGCAATCTTTGAAGTACATCTGGTGTAGAAATAACTCTTTGTGCAGCATCATTATAGGAAACATTATCTTACTGATGAGATCTACGTAAGGCCCCAAAATGGAAACAACAACACACATCAACCTTTGAGTAATGTCAAAAGATTAAGAACTAATCAACAGAGAATTGAGATCATGAATTCTCTGAATTCATCATATCTTTCAAGATGAGTAAAGGTTAAAGTGTACTTTTATTCTATGTTTGTTTATGACTAACATCATGATCAACATAAATTGGCACTAGAAGGAGGGCCATAGGACGAGGATCATCATCAGTAGTTCAGGTGATGATAAAGATTGTAAGGTAACACTCATACACTGCTAAATTTCCAAGCTAGGCGCAAATATTTGTTGTTCTGGGTCAATATACACTAATCCTGTGTAAAGATTTTGAAATCAATCATAAATATTGCAATCTTTATAGTAGATCAGCATGTATTTGCAAAGAGTGGCCTTATTTCAGGTAGATTTGTCAAAACTTTGAGGTATCCTGCTTTAGAAACCCGATATTAGCCTGCAAGTGTTGCCAAACCAATAATCACCTCATATTTGCAATATAGCTGCAAATATTCTGTAAATACTCGGTCAATTTCCAATCCTGACCATAAATATAATCACTGCTGGTATATTCTGATTGATATTTACAAAGTTCTAGCCAATTTGCCTCAAAATTGAGAAATCCTGGCTCACAGGATAAATACCAGGTCTAGACCTAGTGGAATCTTTGAAGAATTACCTGTTAGAGAGTTTAGACCTAAAACTGTGGTCATCCATCACACTCCATGATCTAGTGCATCAGGAGCTTCACCAGAACCTCCTCCTGCAACTCCTATTGGTTTGCAAATACCTTCTGGACTATCTGTGACACCTCCTGTCCAACCTCAACCCCAGGTCCAACCTCAGCCAACTGTACCACAGGCTCAACCTCTAGTTGCAATGTCATTCTATGCAGTAGAGTCACCATTGACCTTCACTGCATATCATGAGTTGCCAAAGAATCTGGACAAACTTTGTCCAAAATATCATCCTTATCAAGATGCAGATGATCATATCAAAACCTTTAAAGAAGCCTGATGTCGAGCCAGAATAGAGCATCAGGACATTGTGTGCAGATTATTTTTTTTTCCTTAGGGGAAGAGGCTTATAATTGGTTTATTAGTCTTGGTCAGAGTTTTGTCGGTTCATGGGCCATCCTAGAGAAGGCTTTTACTGATAGTTTCAAAGTACCTATTGATCCTTCAATGAACTATCACCTATTTGCCACAATTAAGCGGTTTGAGGGAGAACCTATTGCCAAGTTCAATGCTAGGTTCCAGAAAATGCTATCCAAGTTAGTTACCCTATATACTGTAGAAAATGCTGTTGCCAGGAGTATCTATTACTTAGCTCTGGATCCACTAACATCCATGTTCATCAAGAGAATGCATCCTAAAATCACGACCTTGATAGGAGCTTTTCAAGAAGCTATCAAAGTAAATCAGTAATTAGTCCCTGCTCCTACTCCAAATATTGCATTCCCTACATTGTCTGGCATGTATCCAACATATCCTACATAATATCCTCCCCAACCACAGTATAATGGAGCTATGATGCCTCCAGTAGTAATGCCAGCACCATTGCAGATATCTCCATTAAGTATCATGCCTCCTCCTCCTAATGGGAATGGTCAAGTGCCTCAGTATCCTACACAAGCACCGACACCTCAGGGTATATATCAAAACAATAACACTGGATCTTCTTTCTTCAAGCCTCAAACTGAAAATGTAGTGGCTAAAGCTCAGGAGGAGAAAGAAGAGATCAAAGAAATCTCTGCTCAACTAAGAAAACTAACTATAGAGGTCACTCATCTGAGAAATCAAAATTTCTACTTTCAGCCTAACCAAAATAGAGGCTATAATAATGACAAACCTAGTTATCCTGATAGGGGATACAACAACAATAATTTCAACAATAGTGGTGGAAATAATAACAATCCTTCCAGACAGCCTAGAGTATGGAACTCCAAACCAAATAATGGCTCATTACCATCACCCCTAGATAATCAGCCACTTACTGAAGCCAAACAGACTACTAGAGTCAATCTTGCTGAGGCAACCCTCACCAATTGGTGTAGAATACACAATACAAATGCTCATGTAGAATTAGACTGTCCACAATTTAGAATTGCTGCTAACATTTTCTAGACAGAAGTGTCTAATACTTCTGGAAACCCACCTCAGGTGGAGGGAAATGAAATTGTCCCTTGTGGATATGACTCTGCATTTGTATTAGAAAGCTATATTGATCAGCATCATCAGCAGACTGTGTCATCCCACTAGAATTACAACCTGGCATGTGAAGAATCTACCATGGCTTTTAAGTCAAATTATGTTTTCCCCTTTGAGGATGAGAACGAGCCATCTAATGAACATGAGGAGGTGCATGCTTACCAACATCAATATCAAGGTAAGTACAATTATAATCTGAGAAGTAATTCCAATAGACCTATCGGTCCATTAACCAGTTCCTTGCCTCTGAATAATTTTAACACACCTCCTGATCCCAAGGCAAGTAATAATCTAGGATTTCCAAAGGTAAATGCACAATATTTGTCACCACAAAATACAGTATCAAAAGTTGTTGGCTTACCTCATGAGTCTGACAAACTAGTCACATATCTGGCAGATGAAATGAAGAAGGTAAAGATTAGCCTGTCCTTGTTAGAATTGCTGAAAACCCCAGCCAATAAAAGAGCATTCATGAAATCACTAGATGATCCTACTCCTAGAGAGGATAATCATTCCCCAAGTCAGCCTAGCAATAGAGATCATGCTCCTAAAGATAACACTATCAAACATAAAATGCCAGCTACAATCCAAGCTGCAGAAACCTCCCACATGACCTTGTACAGGGACAAAAGTGAGTCACCACCTTTCTTCCTTACTATAAGGATGTTTAGCAAGAATTTACACAACTGTTTGGTAGATTCAGGTGCATCTACAAATGTCATGCCCCTGTCTATATGTAATGCTTTAGGACTGCATCTTGCTAAATCCCTAAAGAAGGTGACACAGCTAGATAAAATAGAAGTAAGTGTGGTAGGTGAATTAACTCATATCCACATGCAACTAGCATCTGATCCCAGGATCCAGTATTACATAGATATCCAGGTAGTAGATATACCTAATACATATGGGATGTTGCTCAGCAGAGACTGGTCTAAAACTCTCAATGGATATATGTCTACTGACTTCAGTCACATGTGGTTACCTTGGAAAGGGATACCAAACTAGATAAGAATAGATGCTAAGCCTAGAATGAAGCACATGATCACCGAGTACAACAAAACAAATGAGATCATGTATGTGAATGTTGAACTAGGAGTATATGTTGTTGATAACTGAGAGGGGGGGGTGAATCAGTTATCCTAATTATTTCTTCTTTTGAACTTTCTTATTAATCAATGCAGCATTAATTCAAACAAGCAAACATTACCATGAAATGAAAAACACATGACACAGTATTTTTGACATGGAAACCCTATTAAGGGAGAAAACCATGGGGTGATTAACCCAAAGATTATTCTCTGTTAGAAGAATAAGGAGTTACAAAATGGCACTTGCCAATTAGGGCTCACTGCCCAAGCACACTGCTCACAAAGGAGGCACACTGCCTACAAGGAGACACACTGTCTACAAAAGAATGTTTATACAACACCTGAACTGATTGGAAGCATCCACATATGCTGGAGTTCAGTTCCGGTTAGGCTTAGTACACTGATCTGCTGCACTTCATCTTTCCTCTTCTCTTTATTCTGCTTTCCTTTCACATACCAGATCTTTCTTACTACTTTTGCTCTGCTCTGCACTTATTCACATATATCTTCTTCACAACAACAACTCTCACAACTAAATCCATCATGCATATATATCCGCACAAGTAATTTCATCACCTTTCTAGTCGGCATCCAGAATAGTCAATCTTTTCACTATTTCTGATCTGTTGGCTGAATCCTACCACATCAAGTAATGTGGATCAAGCATATACTTGTAGAAATCATTAATCATGTCGGCCAAGTATGATTCATGCCTTCATAACCTTTAACACCATCAGTAACACATCTAGAAGGTAGTCTGATGTTCTGTCAGTTAGTTCTTCCTCTGTTCATACTGTCACTCAGGAATCCGGTACTCAACTATTCATATCTTTTTCCTCATCTATCACCAGAGGCTAAATCCTTGGAATATACTACTCAAGATAGTCCTCTTGACTTCCCCAAATCTGCACTACACCAAGATACTTCCTCTGAGAGATCCGGACCAGTCTGTCGGACCTTGCCACATACTCTGTTCTTGTTCACCGGACCACAATAATCTTCATTCTAACTTCCAATAGAGACACACCATGACTTGCAGATATGTGGGATGACCTTTGTTGCCATCAATGACAACAACCATGAATCCATATAGTGTCTCTTGCCAACAATCTCCCCCTTTGGCAATGATGGCAACACTTAGTGAAAAATGACTAAGTGTTTACACTATGCTCCCCCTTGGCTGATGCTTTGTCTTTATATACATTTTCTGGAGCTCCCCCTTAGTTGGATTCCTCATTTTTCACTGCTCCTCACTCCCCCTTTGACATCAATGGCAAAGGGTAGGGTCCGCACACCAAAATTTTCAAGAATTATACTATACTTGGTTGTATATTACATATTCACAAAAATTGAAGAATGTCTGCAAAGGATGTCTTCAATTGGATGAGTTCTGTAGCCCAACTTTGCTTCATTCTATCCAAAATTGAAATGTGACCACTCAACAAAAATGCAAAAGCTTCTACCCTCTTAAGATCTGTCAGATCATTGGTTTGGGCGGTAGTCTTGGCATCACTTATGGCCTCATGCATGGTTTCTAACTTAGGGATAATAATCCTTCTAAGTTCTCCAATTCAGTTAATTATATTCTTCCTTTCCTTCTCAAGGTTCTTTATTGCATTTTTGATTGCAATAGTTTGACATTCTTGATTTACCATGGAGGAAGAGAGAGGATCAAAACTTTGAGACAAACTCAGTAGTTTGTCCTGTTCCTCTTTTATTTTCTTCTCAATTTCTACTGTTGCTTTTGACCAGGAGATACAAAATTTGTAAATGTCACTGCCATCCTTAAGAGCATTTTCTATGCTCTTTATTCCAATACTCATATTTCTCCTATCATTAGAGATTAATCCTAGTACCTCTGAGAATCTCTTATCCAAAAACTCCTTCCGGACCTTTTCTTCAGCTAATTTTTCTAGGGATTCAAAATGTGTACCAACACTGCTGACTAAGGTTTTGAGATTACCAGAAGAGGAGGCTGTGGGATCTTTCTGGACCGATGGCATAATCTTCTCAAGAACTCCGGAAGCAGCCTCTATCAACTCACAGTCTTCCATATGAGACTTTAGGAGTTTTTCATTTGCCTTAGCATTTGCAAATGAAGCTATCTTCATTGTCTGCACCGGAGAGAGGGAATCAAAGTTGAATGGACCTTGTAGAAGCTCCAGTTCATCAATCTCTATTGCTTCTTTGCTCAAATTTTTTTGGACAGTTTGTGCAGTGTCTCTTGCTGGAGATAGATGTTTCTTCTCTTCTGCAGTCTTGGAGCTGTCCTTTGGAATTTTCTCTCCCTCTACATTCCCACCACTGACAGTTGTGGTTTTCTCTGGTGAAGTCTTCTGTCCTTCTACAATCTTTGCACTGTCACCTTCTTTTTCCCTCACTGCTACTCCTTTCTCTTGTAATTTCTCTTCTTCTTTGGATCCGAAGACTGTAGGGGAAACCGGAGGAGAGATATTAGTCTATTCAAGGGCCACTTCTTCTGGAGCAGAGGATTCCAAGTCCACAGCTATTTCTGTACCTGAGTCCTCTACAATAGGAAGATTAAACCTTTTGAAGGCCCTCCGGAGGATCTCTTCTGTATCCATGGCCACCTTGTCAGTCTCACCAAGCATGAGTTGATTCATCCTTGCTTTACTTCTGAACTCATCTTTGCAGTCTTTGAATATTATGTTCATTGTCTTGGGATCAATTTGAGGATATAGCTGAATAGCTATCTGCTCCTGGATCTCAAGATCTTTTGCCTGGGCATTGTTCTTTCTTATTTCTAATTCCTTCTCTAGACTCTTAGGAATTTCAGAGATAATCTCAATAAAAACTTTATTGTAAATGTTCAGATACCTAATTGTAGCTTCCTGTAGGATCTTTTGGTCAGCCTCATTGTAGTCATCATAGAATTCGGCCACTAGTTGAAGGTTCCCATCCACAGTGACTGATTTGATTACATTGTCTAGAGACAGGGTGGGCTTTTCAACAAATTTCTTTGCCATTTCTTCCTTGTCTTGGCCTGTGGAGGGTTTACTGGATCCTTTCTTCTTCTGCTTCTTTATTTCCTTTACTCCCTCATCTGATTCAATTTCCTCTTCATCTCTTTGACTCTCATAAGCCCTTATGGCTTTCATCTTGGATCTTTTGCCGAATGCCTGGACTTCCAGTTTTGAGCTTTTGGCTGTGGGAGGTGCAGATCTTTTTGATGATCTGGTCTGAGTGGAGGTTTCTACCGGAACACTTTCTTCACTTTTCTTTTCTGCCCTCTTCTTCTCTTTCTCATCCCCTTCCTTCTTCTTCCGGTGAGCATCAAGTGCCTCCATGGAGATCCCAAGGCCTTGTGCTATATGTTCTACTTCTTTTCTAACCTTCCTCTTGATCTCTGGTTCTCTGAGTTCAACATGGATTTTTATACTCAGTTCCTCAAATGTTCCAAACCTTTCTGCCTTTGGATCTTTAGGCTGACTTAGCATGTGTTAACATGCAGCTCCACAATTTGTTCATCCACCTCATACCCCATGGGCATGATCCACACAGTTCTTGGTTTTACTGCCTCCATTAGGCACTGATCTGTTTCTACCATAAAGCATACTGTGTCTTTGTATTTTTCAACAAGAGACTGGGGAATTCTTTCTCTTGCATGCATCATGCTCTGAAAGTTCTTGAAATATCCCCACGGGGCTGTTTTTCTTGCTTTAGCATCCCCAAGTCCATGCAAATAATCTCTGATTTGGATGGCAACTGGTCTGTCATTCTGCCATATCCATCCACTGGATTCGGGAAGCTCATTCATGTAATAAAAAAATAAACAAAGGATCAAACTACCATACTTGAAGGAGTTTTTCTTGTCCTTCTTGATCTTCTGCAGATTTTCCAAAAGTTGGTTTAGAAGAAGCTCACACAAGTCATAGTCTACATTCTCCTTTAGCATTTGATAAGCTGTGTAAATTGCAGTTCCCGATACTGAATTTTCCCTACTGGAGTGATAGATCTTGTAACCAATTATCATAGATGCAAATTTGACATCCGGTTCAGTGATGTCTTCAATTGTCATAGCTCTCTTGTCAAATTTAGATCCGGTTGCATCACTAACTGTTTGATTTTTGACAGACTTAAGAATAGGTAATCCACCGGATGAGTGCAGACTAGTTACAGCCCTAATTGCATCTTTGGTGATCTTGAAAGGCTTGTTTAACCAAAGGAAATTGTCATGCACTCTACTTAGTACATACTAGACCCATTCATCTTCTTCAAAATAGGGGAAATGAATGCACTGTGCAAAGTGCTTATCCCGGATGGCTTTGTACTGAGGCTTAATCTCAAAGGATTCATCTATCAACTGTTTGTGATAGATATCCATCAATTTTGATTCTCCAAAGTCTTCAAAATTTGCATGAATGTAAACCCTAATGTCCTCCATATGCAATACACCATGCGAAACACTAGAGAAGGCTCCTAGGGGATCTACCTCCAAAGATTTGTATGGATGTTTCTTGAATGTGGGGCGAGGTCTATCAGAGATCTTAACTATATTCGGAGTAGCCATTTTTCAAAGATTTGCAGTGAGATGTTGAAAACAAAAAATACCTTATGCGCCTTTGGTTACACGGAGTGGTTGGATTGATTTCTGTATGTAATGACTTCTACAAGAGATCTTCGGTGAACTCGATGAATTTTGTTGCAGAGCTCCACTTTTCGCTTCTTCTTGAGTGCAGAATGAACAAGTGATTTATGAGAAATCCCTTATATTGCTCCGCAAACCATAATATCTGATTGCAATAAATGCTCAACCTAAATTATTTCAGTTTGCCTTATTCGAATGACTTGAAGAACCGGATCAGTCCTGATTTATGAACATCATGCGGATCTTCCAGCCATGAACAAATCAAGATGACACATCACAAGGTCATCCTAAATACTCTGTCCAATCCGCAGAATAAGACAATGCACTTCTGGATCTCTCCGGATCTTTTTGTAATCCTCTGTCATTCCGGAGCATCTCCTGGAATAGGTTTTACATGATCAATCACAACTTCTTCACATCTTCATGCAGACCTCTGAAATCTTAGTTGGATCATCTCAAGATTCGTATCTTCAAACCCTTTACTCCGCATCTTGTGCCTAATCTGGCACCACTTGATTGGCTGGGGGAACAAGATTTTCTTTGTGTCTCCCCCTAAGCCAGAGCTCATTTCTTAATTTCTGGAAGGAATATCAGCACCAGAGTCTGGTGCGGATCCAACCTCTACCTTCTCTGATCTTTTCTTCACCCAAATCTTGTTCATCTCATTCCTAACTTCATCCGCATTCATCTTTTGTTTACCTTTGTCTTGATTCTGACTATGTACCAGACCTCTTTTGTCCTGATTCTTGCTTCTGCAGACTTTTGCATTATGACCGGACCTATTACAGATTTTGCAAACAACATTTCTTTGCATATTTGACTGATAACCTCTTGATCTGCATTGATTAGCCATATGACCTACTCTATTACATATAAAGCATCTACCATTGAATGATTTGTTCATTTGCATATTTCTGCATTCATGAGACTTATGTCCATACCTTTTGCAGTTAAAGCATTGTTCGGAGAAGGATGAATTAGTCTGATTCATTCTCTTTCTGCACTGATTAGCTTTGTGACCAAAGTGATTGCAACTGTGGCAGTATCCATTGAAGGATGGATATCTTTCAGCATTGGGCTGTCTTACCGGAGGTTTTCTAGGCCTGTTCCTTAGATTTTCTAATCCAAAATTCTTCTGACCGGATCCGGAGCTTTCTCCTTTCTCATATCCTAAACCACACTTGTCATCTGTCCTCTTTTGACTTCCAAGAAGAACTTCAAGTTGAGCAGAACTTATCTTGAATTTCTCTTTATATTCATTTGTTGTTTGAAGATCCCTTTTGAGAGAGACAATTTGATCCTCAAGTTTTTCTTCATTATCTTTAGCATCTTCAAGATCAGATTCAAGATGTCTGATAATCCTATCCATTTGGTGGCAATCTTCTGATTTCTCTTTGAGAGATTGTCTTAGATTGTCTTCAGTTTTTCTTTTCTCTTCAATCTCTTGAGTAAACTTTATAACTCCTGATTCCATTTCATGTCTTACCATAATGACTTCTTTTGATAGCTTTTCACATAACTTAGTTTTCTCAGTCAACTCTTCATTTGCATTACTTTCTTCACTTTGTCTTGCCAATTGCTAGAGGAGCTCCTTTCTCTTTTTCATAGAGAGACTTAATTTGTCTTTTAGTTCTCTCATGAATTCATCAGACTGTTTGAGTCTTTCCTTTAATTCATTGACTTCAGAGTTTGATTGTTCAAGATCCTCAAGGGCAGTCTTGAGTTGCTCCCTTAAACCATATGCATCCATTTTAACTCCCAGATCTTCCTCAAGCTGTTAGGCTCTTATTAGAAGGAACTTAGCTCTGATACCAATTGTTGATAACTGAGAGGGGGGGTGAATCAGTTATCCTAATTATTTCTTCTTTTAAACTTTCTTATTAATCAATGCAGCATTAATTCAAACAAGCAAACATTACCATGAAATGAAAAACACATGACACAGTATTTTTGACATGGAAACCCTGTTAAGGGAGAAAACCACAGGGTGATTAACCCAAAGATTATTCTCTGTTAGAAGAATAAGGAGTTACAAAATGGCACTTGCCAATTAGGGCTCACTGCCCGAGCACACTGCTCACAAAGGAGGCACACTGCCTACAAGGAGACACACTGTCTACAAAAGAATGTTTATACAACACTTGAACTGATTGGAAGCATCCACATATGCTGGAGTTCAGTTCCGGTTAGGCTCAGTACACTGATCTACTGCACTTCATCTTTCCTCTTCTCTTTATTCTGCTTTCCTTTCACATACTGGATCTTTCTTACTGCTTTTGCTCTACTCTACATTTATTCACATATATCTTCTTCACAACAACAACTCTCACAACTAAATCCATCATGCATATATATCCGCACAAGTAATTTCATCACCTTTCTAGTCAGCATTCGGAATAGTCAATCTTTTCACTAATTCTGATCTGTCGGCTGAATCCTACCACATCAAGTAATGCGGATCAAGCATATACTTGTAGAAATCATTAATCATGTCGGCCAAGTATGATTCATGCCTTCATAACCTTTAACACCATCAGTAACACATTTGGAAGGTAGTCTAATGTTCTGTCAGTTAGTTCTTCCTTTGTTCATACTGTCACTCAGGAATCCAGTACTCAACTATTCATATCTTTTTCCTCATCTATCACCGAGGGCTAAATCCTTGGAATATACTACTCAAGGTAGTCCTCTTGACTTCCCCAAATCCACACTACACCAAGATACTTCCTCTGAGAGATCCGGACCAGTCTGTCAGACCTTGCCACATGCTCTATTCTTGGTCACCGGACCACAATAATCTTCATTCTGACTTCCGGTAGAGACACACCATGACTTGCGGATATGTGGGATGACCTTTGTTGCCATCAATGACAACAACCATGAATCCATATAGTGTCTCTTGCCAACATATGCCATTAGACCATAGACTATCAAGATAGAAGAGATGCTAATGCTTGACTTTCATCATCATGATGATGATCATCAGGAGGACATACCGGCTGTAGAACCTGATAGTAATTTTGAGAATGAGAATGAAATAGATCACTTTAGAAACTTTGAGATGCATCTGTCTGAGTAGGTAAAACATTGTCAATTGTTAAATATACATGTTCATGACATTTTGATTGATGGTTGGTGCAGATTACACGATGAGGCGCATTCAGAGAAAACTTGTGAAACATGCTTAGATATGATGGAGCTGGAGCAGACATGCAGTGCGGCATCATCATCATATTCCAAGGTAAGTTCTACATCTAGTGATGATGATGATACTAATTCTTGTTTGTCTTCTGCAGGAATCACAGAAAAGGTGGCAGATCATGATGGAGATCAAGTTTTGAGAACAGAAGAAATTCTGGTATATAACCAGATAAATGTTAAGAAGAAAGAAAAAATCACCCAGGGAGTGATTGTCTGATTGAGTCAGATTATGAACTGTCTAATGAAGACAGAGGTAGTAACCTAACCAGATTTGAAGAGTTTCTATCAGGAGAAATTAAAAGAATGATAGAACAAGAGAAGCGTCCACAAGATGCACTGATTGAAGGATGGTGTAGGTTGCATGAGGCACCTCACTCAGAAACTGCTTGTTCATTATGTTTACATATTTTAAAGAGGCATATAGTACCTGATCCAGAGGATCATCCTCTTGATGATGAAAAGAAAAAAGAGAATCAGCTTCACAAAAGAAAGGAAAGATGAAGTCCAAGAATGCTAAAATTCCTAAGTTAAAATGGATATCAGGTGGAGTAGCTGCTAGAGCTGCAAAGAAAAGAGAAAGTTCAGCTAAATATCTTGCTGAAGATAAACCCTGGATCCTAAGATTTGATGGATCCAAGTCCAAACAAGGAGCTGGAGTAGGGATTGATCTCATTGATCCATCAGGAAAGTCCTACTTAGCTGCCTAGAGATTACAGTTCCCCTGCACTAACAATGTGACAGAGTATGAAGCTCTGATTCACAGGATACTATTTTCTCTCAAGAAGAAGGTAAAAATTCTACATGTCTTTGGAGACTCAGAATTAGTTGTTAGACAGGTAAGAGGAATTTACTCTTGCAACTATAAGAAATTGTCAAATTATAGACACAGAGTGTGGGATTTGATCGAAGACTTTGATGCATTTAATATCACCCACATACCTAGAGAACAAAATCATAGGGCGGATGCTCTAGCATAGGCTGCTAGTACATTAGAGCCCTTATCCATATTAGGCCTAAAGAGGTTTTCAGTTGAGCTGGTATCAGTGCCATCAGTACCTGATAATGTTACTAACCTCCAGGTTTTTGATGATGATCAGCATATCCTTGATTTCATCTCTAACAAAGACATATTTGATGCTTAGGTCATAGATGAGAACAAGGTGGAAGATCATGTTTGGGAAGAAGATGAAATATTAGAGCTGCCTAGCAACAAGATTCCCAAAGGTATGATTGAGTTAGAAAGAGATTTTGAATTAGATAATATGCTAAAACAAAAGGATCTTCCCAAGGCTGATGGAGGATAGTATTCATAGGTGAATATTGGACAAAATGATGACAAGAGAAATGTCTTGATTGGTAAGGTTTGTAAACCAGAAGAGTTAGAAGGAATAACTTAGGCCCTTAAAGATTATATCCATGTCATTGCATGGACTTATGATGAGTTGAAGACATATGAAACATCAGTCATAACTCACACTATACCTCTCGAGCCAGATGCTAAACCTTTCAGACAGAAGCAAAGGCCAGTCAATGCTTTGCTTGAACCAATAATTTTTCAAGAAGTCAAGAAGCTATTAAATGCCAAGATCATATTTCCTGTGAGGCACTCCACTTGGGTGGCTAATCTAGTGCCAGTGAGAAAGAAGAATGGAGACATCAAACTGTGTGTAGACTTCAGGAACCTGAACAAAGCATTAGAAAAGGATAATTATCCTTTACCCTCATTGGATGAAGTTCTGCAGATTGTAAATGGAGCTAAGATGATGTCCTTTCTAGATGGCTTCTCAGGATACAATCAGGTCATGGTTGACAAGATCGACAGAGTAAAAACTTCATTCACCACAAAGTGGGGGATATTTGCTTATAGACGAATGCCATTTGGGTTGATAAATGTTGGAGCAACATTCTAGCGAGCAATGGATATAGCCTTCAAAGGCTTAATAGGAAAATGCATAGTCATATACATGGATGACTTAACAGTGTTCTCAAAAGAGAGAGGCAACCATGTAGCAGATCTCAGAAATGTATTGAAAAAATGTGAAGAATATGGGATATCCTTGAACCCCAAGAAATGCATATTTGGGGTTAGAATAGGAAAGTTGTTGGGCCACCTGATAATTGAAAATGGGATTATCATTGATCATGATAGGGTGGAGTCCATTATGAAATTACAGCTTCCAGAAAGCAAGAAAGAGCTCAAATCTTACTTTGGTAAGATAAATTTTGTCAGGAAATTTATCACTGGCTTTGCAGAAATAGTCAAGCCTTTAAATGCTATGCTGAAGAAGGATGCAAAGATTGAGTGGACATCAGAAGCCAAGGCAGCCTTTGAAGACATAAAGAAGGCTATTTCTAATGCTCCTATCCTTATCAGTCCAGACTACACTAGAGACTTTTATATCTATTCATTTGCTTCAGAATATACCTCTGCAGCAGTGCTAACTTAGAGAAATGAAGAAAAGGAAGAGAAACCAATTGCATTCATGAGTTGTCCTTTCAAAGATGCTGAGTTGAGATATGTAGATGTTGAAAGGTAGGCACTTGCTTTGGTCAGAGCAGTAAAGAAATTTAGGCACTATATCTTGAGAAGCAAGGTGATTGTTGTGGTGCCAGATGCAGCAATGAAGATGTTGTTAATGCAAAGTGAGCCTGGTGAAAAAAGGGCTAAGTGGATCACAGTTCTACAAGAATATGACATGGAGATTACACCCATGAAACTGGTAAGAGGACAGGCTTTAAGCCAAATGATATCAGAGATTGATCCAAATATCACAAGTCAGCAGTATGTTATCAATGCTAAGGTCGATGAAGAGTGGTATTCAGATATCAGGTACATCCTGATCACTAGAAGATGTCCTCCAAGACTGCAGCCTTCACAAAGAAGAGCCCTAAAGATAAAATCCCAGAAGTACATGATGAAAGCAGGAGTACTTTTCAAGAAAAATTATGAAGGAATATATTTGAGATGCTTAGAAAAGCTAGAAGCAAATAAAGTTTTATCAGAACTACATGACAAGTTTGGAACAACACATGCAATCCTCAGAGCAGGATATTATTGGCCTACAATTTTCAAGGATACAGCTGAACACATTAAATGCTATCATGTATGTCAAGTTGCTACCAACAGAGAGAGATATGCTGCACAACCTTTGCAACCAGTGATGGAAGCGTGCCCATTTGCACAATGGGGTATGGATTTCATAGGACCTATTAATCCTCCATCATCCTCAGGCCATAGGTATGTGCTAACAATTACTAATTATTGTACCAGGTGGACTGAAGCCACTAGCAGCAAGACTTGCAACGCAGAAGATGTCATCAAATTTCTGGAAAGTAACATAGTCACCAGATATGGGGTTCCTTATGCTCTAGTAAGTGATAATGGCTCTGCTTTTACTTCAACCAAATTATCAAGTTGGGCATTTGATTATGGGATCATACTGAAGTTCTCATCTAATTATTATCCCCAAGGGAATGGATTGGCAGAATCCACTAACAAAAATTTGCTGAATATCATAAAGAAGTTAGTAGACAAGAACTCTAGGGAATGGAATACACTTTTGAAATATGCCTTATGGGTAGACAGAACCAGAAACAAGGCTGCTGTAGGAAACTCACCTTATCATTTAGTCTATCGGGTAGATCCAATCCTCCCTATTAACCTAAAGATTCCTACCCTGCAGTTTGCCCAAGAGTACCTAGGCATAGACAATAACCAAGAAGTTAGGTTGCTTCAGCTGATGCACCTGGAAGAGAAAAGAAGTCAAGCAATTGACCAATTTGCCAAACATTAGGCTATTGTCAAATGGTGGTTTGACAAAAGAGCCAAATTTAAAGCCTTCAGGATATCAAATTTAGTCCTGATGTGGGATAAAGCCCATGAGAAGAAAGGAGACCATGGTAAGTTTGATAAATTATGGGTAGGTCCCTTCCAAATTTTTGAGATATTAGGAGACAGTACTTTCAGCTTAAGAACTTGACAAGTTAGGATGTTCCATTACCAGTCAATGGACAGTTTGTCTAACATTATTTCCAAGCCTAAGTGCTTCATGTCAGTCATGTGTATCATAATGTATATTTGTATAGTTGTTTGTATAGTGTTTTGTTTTGTTTTTGCTGTGCTTGCTGGTTGAGTGTTTATTTTGGTTAGTCAGGATGATGCAACTCATCACCCCAGAAAATAAGAAAATTGTTAAGATTCAAGTGATGAGAACACATTTATATATAGGTTATGACCCATTTTGAGAAAGTCATCATGACCAGGTCTATGATATCCTGTCATTAGGGTACCTTTTCTTAACCAAAGTGATTTCTTCACAATGACTCACCTAACAGTCTTGGGTTTGTTGAACACACAAGTATAGGTGTTAAGTGAAAAATCTAAAGGGACTCCCTTGCTACCAATGTAATCTCCAACCTAAAACAGCAAGTGACCATACCTTGCATTCTGAGCTTACATGATGATATCAGATATATCAAGTATAAATATTAAAAAATCAAAAAAATATAATAAAATTAGGCCATCTAAGTAACTCTACCGGGGCTATAGACACTTGCTGGTAGTGGGGCTCTACTTAGGGAGATTGTATAGATAACCTTGCTGGGGCTATGAACACCTGCTGGCAGCAAGGCTTTATCCAGGTTGGCTATGAGGGACGATCCCCAACTATGTAGCTTAACACTAGTTACTCATGTTTTCAACTTGCTTTCAAGATAAAGATAATTAGTCATTTGCACACTACTGATCCTTTGTTGGTGTTGTTACCATGAGGACATTTTATCATTCAAACAGATTATGATGCTTATGCTTAGAAAGAGTTAGAATGCTATGTTATAATGTGTTCACATCACTTGAATCATTGGAATTTTGATGTTTTCTTTGGTGGCAAGTTGTTGTATGGTTACACAACATGCCCCATTTTGACTTGACAAAACAAGGACCCAACCTTTTTTGGGCTTTGCTTGTGTATCCTACTTGCTGGCGGTCTGGTAAAAGTAAGACAGTGCAGATGATCCTGCATAGTGGGACTAGGTGAGTCATCATGATGAGGTTAGTTTTTCAAAGTTAAATTTTCATGTCAATAACCTCATGGGTGGATAGAGAACAAAATTTCATGCAGGTTTGCCTTTTGGATCACCCTGATATTCATTAGGGAACAAAAGTTATGATGAGTCAAAGATCCAGCCAAACCTGATATTCCGAGGGGGAGGATCATATTTCTCAATATCAGTCATCTTACGAAGGATCACCCCGATCCAAATTATCACCTGATAAAATCATTTGCTCTAAACATTCGGACGTCAACTTTATGTGATAATGATATCTACTCGATGAACAACATCATATATTTTGCGAGGGTCATATTCTCAATATCACCCGATATTCATAATATCACCCCAATATTTGAAATATCCACCTGTCGCAAAATATCATTCCTACCAATGTCCTGCTGATGTCATCTAAGCCCGATAATCGAAGAGATAAACATACCGATGATGTCACCATCCTTTTTACCTCATGGAGGTATATTTTGAAACATGACCCTTCCTACATAACATGATGATGACATCATAATGCGACAACGGTGAACCAAGTCTTTATCCTGTTGACGTCACCCTGATATTTTGACAGGAGGTCATTTTAGTCCAAGGGGTGATATTATAAACATCACTCAATATTTAGAATATCACCCTATCATGTGAAGATCACCCCACGCCTTGCCGCCATAACATTAAATGCACTCAAATATGGTAGGTGGTTCCCGCCCATTACGAACCTGATACATACACTTGGCAGAATCCAGAAGTTTCGTATGAGAAAATCAGGTGTTGCATTTAATTCACCCTAAGTTGCCCTAATTTGCCTTAGTAAAAGAGGTTAAAAGTGATTTATAGATTCATTTCATACTTACCTTGCGATAAAACAAATTTTTACAGCGCTCTGATCTTACAAATCTTCATAAGGCCTACCTGCGGACGCATAGAGCTTGGATTAGAACGAGATATGACACCACTGTTGGTAATTGAGTCCCTTTCATAGATATTGGCATAATTAAGAAGCTAAGTGCATCAGGTAAGTAATTGAAACCTTCTGGTTGTCATATTCTATGTATCTAGGTGTCATGAGGTCTTCTAGTTTGAAATTTCCAATTATTCATGTCAGGATAAATGAAGTGTGGAAAGAATAGTAGTATGCATGATGAACAATGAATATGTAATGTATATGCATGCTTGTATATGTATCAATTGTAAGATTAGGTTGTGTTAATTATAGGCATCCATGGCGAATAAATGACTGGCTAAGTTAGAGGCGGAATTCCTAAAGCCGATGTTTGCTCATCCTGATGGTGTTCAATTCAAATATGGTGCCATTATAGACACACACTAGGGAAATATAGATCTAGCTGCCTGGTCAGTCAAAATGAATGATGAAAAGAGTAGCAGCACCTTGCTGGATGCAGTCTTCATATCAGGAATGTGGAGTGCAGCTTGTTTCTCGTATTCTATGGAAACCCCTGAGCTGGTTATTGAATGTGCAAGGAATTATAACCCACAGACCAGGAGGGTACAGAAACATGGCAGAATATATGTTGATCTGTCAATCAAGGGTATTGCTGCTACATTTGGTTTGCCATTGGGCAAGAAGGTTGCCAACATAGATCTAAAGAAATTGGAAGTAGAGTACTAGAATAACAAGAAGTCTACCAGGAAGAAGATGTATCAATGGAGGGCGAAGAATAGTCCATATCCTGCAGCAGCTAAGCTTCCAGTTCATTTATATAAGTATGACTTTGATGACAAGTACCAATATATGATAGCCCCGCTTAGCAAAGTGACAGGCCAGCCTGATGCTGGAAGTTTCAAAGGCTAGATGTATGCAGTCATCCTAATGTGTCTTTACAAGGACAGCAAGCCAATGTGGGCTAAAATGATAAGTGATGCTATGGATGAGCAGCTGAAGAATCTGGGAGGTCCATATTGTTCCTTCTACATAACATCATATATAGTTTATTCATGTGCCTATAAGGGTACATTTGATGCGTTGATCACAGATGGAAAAATTGGAGGCACAACCAATGATGCACACATATGGGATCATCATCCCCAACTGCGAAGAGTAAATTATCTCCAGGATTATAAGCTGGTAAATGATGCATTCTCTATACATCTAGTAAGGACCATGGAGGAAGACAGAGCTAAGAGACTGAGCATGGAAGCTCAGGAGGTAATATACAGGCATGGGGCCTAGTTCATTCAGTTTGCAACTTTTTCATACATTAGGATTGAAGGATTTACAGAGCACCCTCTCATGCTCCCAAGATATCCAACTGATGTTGTAGAGTTAATGGAGTTCATGAGGCAGATTGGAACAATACTTGATGCCTACAAAGCTAATAACAAGCTTCCCCCAGTATTGTTTCCAGTAACAATCGGTTGGTATATGTGCCCAGATAGTGAAAATATTAAGAAAGCCATAGCTGGCTTAACAATGATGAATTTCCAGCCATTTCCATTGATAAGATCATATTATCCTTATGGAAGGATGCAGAAGATCATGGGACAACCCATTCACCAAAGGAATCTTGAGGATTTCTTGGTGGATTGTGAAGATGAAGCTGAAGGCAGAAGAAGAAGATACCAAAGGTTAACACTTAATCAAACCAAGACTTTTGATTACATCTCCATCCCAGCACAACTAAAGAAAGATGATGGAATGATAATGGCTGATGAATATGAAGAGAAAAAGATATATAATGATACCATCTTTGCACCGTATCTCACTATACAAAAGGATATCTCTCTAGATCCATTCATAGGTAGGATATTACAATTAACCCAAGCTTGGGTGGATGAGTAGATAAATGTATTGAAGAAAAAGAATGTTGTCATCACTGTTGATAATAAGAAGAAGAGATAGGAAGTTCCTGAGGGTGAATTTGATGATTTTCTGGTTGAGAAGAGGAAATCCAAAGGAGAGAAGGCACCACCTCCTGAAAAAACCAAGAGGTCTTCAAGAGGTAAGAAGACTGATCCTGAACCAAAAGGGGTTATAGTGGAAAGAGTGACAGTGCCTGTTGAAGGTGCATCAAGATCTGGACAAGCATCAACATCATCAGCACAACCTCCTCAAGATATACAAAAGGCCAAACAGATCCAGAGGCCAACTGCATAGCCTACTATTACATATGAGGAGGATCAAGCCTCACATAAGAATAAAGAGAAGGATTTTCCTCTTGAAGAAGAATCTGAAGAAGAGGAAGGCCCCATATCCTTCACAAGGAAAAGAAAAGCACCTTAGGTGATAGCAACTACACCTAAGAAACCAAGGACTTCTATGAGAGGTGAAATAAGACAAACTCCCATAATGTTGAGGGGAGCAGGTGGGGAAGTGTTTAAGAAGGAATTGCAACATAATGTTCCACTTCCCACCATTGTGAAGTTTAAAACTGAACAAGCAGAGGAACAATTGAAAGAAACCTCCAAAGTACTTCAAAGTGGTCAAGTTTCATTAGATGAGATAGATGACCTATCTGATGATGAGATGGCGAAGGATGTAACCTCACAAGGAATGGAAACCCTTGCTACTAGCACTTGGATAACTCCTCATGGAACTCCATCAATACAAATAGTGTTAGAGGAGATGAAGCAAGTGGAATCAGGGAAAGAGAAGAGCCTAGAAAAGGTAGACCAAGAGATGGGGCTGGACACCTTAGTTGAACAAGTAACAAGTCCTGCAGTAATTGATCTCACCTATAGACAGGATGCAAGTCCTGAAAATCAAGGAAGTACACAGGATAAAGAAGAAAATATTGATAAAGTAAAAATGGCAGAGATAGAGAGCCATACTTTGGATATGGGTGAACAACAAGGAAAGGAAGTACTTGTTGGGCCCAAAACAGTAGACATCCCACCAAAAGACAAGAACAATAAAGAAATATCAAGTCCTGATGACCATAAGGCTCAAGAAGTAATTGTTACAGTTGCAACACAAATTGCAGTTGTAGATCAGCTGGAGGAGCCTAAGGTAGATATAGTAATATCTACATAAACTAATATGCCTCATGATGAGGAAATCACTAAGGTAGATGAGACACCCGTGGAGGAAGCAAAAGATCAAGATCAGGATAAACATGAAGATGATCAACAGGATCACCCTCCAAAAAAAGAAGGTCCTCAACAGGAGGATATACCCAAAGATCACCCTCATGTGGAGCATCATGAGGAAGAAATAAGGAGATCACCCTCCCCATCAAACATGATGGTGGATACCGGAGATCAGGGTGGTTATCATGATGATGATGGAGAACAACAGCTAAAAGATCAAGTTCTTTCGTGGCTCGAGAAAGAAATTGGTGAAGAACCAGGTATAGAGGCACAAGAATTTGATGTGTCTACATTGTTTTCAAAAACATTAAAAAAGCCTAAGAGGAAGGCAAGGTTAACTTCTTCAATAAGAAGGGATCCTGATACAGGTAGGAGGACTGCACAGTTAGCACTCCCTATAATTGATAAAGAAAAGGGCAGGATCACTCTGGATGAGTTCTAGATTACTATAGTTGATCTTGGATTTGCTAATGAGGATCAAGAGGGCCAAGAAGGTAAAGACATTATTGATTCATTAACCCAAAGGGTGAAAAGAGAGAAAGAGAAGAATAAGCAGCATAAAGAGCATATTGCTCAGCTGCATGCATATATAAGAAGGTTAATTAACCCTAACGATACATCTAGTGATCATGCAGTCCCATTGACTGCTATTTCTCAGGAGGAGGTCAACAAGTTGAACCTCATGAAGCATGAATCAACAATAATGTTGAAATGGATGTCATCCACGCTCGATGGAGCTAAAGAGGTGGCAAAGGCCACTTTGAAGAGGTGGAATGCTTTGGACACCTCCAGGAGAAAAGTAGATAAACTGCAGATGGAGATCGACAGGAGGTCATTTCAATTAGAAAAGATCATAAGCATTTTGGATGAAATGAAGAGGATTGATCCACAGATCCTAATAAAGAATCAAGTACTCAATAAAAACATAGCCCTATTGATTGGTATCTGGAATAAGGACATAAGATTTGAATGTGATGTGCTTAAAAGATGCAATAATAAACTAAGGAATATCAGCATGAAGCTACATGATATGATGTCCCATGAGGCTGAAGTTTTGGAAACATTGGAAGGAGATGCAAAATGCAAGGTTGAAAATCAAGATGAAGAGTTTGTCATCAAATCTCTACATAGTAATTTCTAGCTAGTTGCTGAAGACCCTCTCAACAACCTGACAAAAGAAGTGCTAGATAAAGTAATGAGAATAAAAGTCAAGGTAGAAGATTATAATGAAACATCAAGCAGTAGGAGGAATAAGTTGGAATCTCTTCGGAACAAATATCAGGTACATAAACATGCCATCACCAAAGTAAGAACTCAGGATGGTGGAGAATTGGAGAAAATAGTGCAAGCATATGAGAATATCAGGACAGCTATGCAGGTCCATATTCAAGAGGACAATCATGATGATGATGAAGATAGCGAGAGTGGTGAAAGTGATGATGATGACAAAGAACCTGATGAGGATGCATCATAAAGGGAATATATGCATTAGATACTTATGAAAGTATAAGTTGTCTAGATGGTTGTCAGATGACAACTTGTGCCACATGATAATATTGACTAGGTCAAAGAAGAATATTCACAGTAGATATTCATAGATAAATCTTGATCGTAGATCATTTTTGTAACTGATTCCTCACCTTATTCTATAAAAGGTGCAGGAATGTTTCATTTTAAACATTCGAAACTTAATTAAAATTTGTTTGCTGAAATATTCAGGGCTCATTTCAAAGTTGTATACATTTATGTTCTTGCATACTTAATGAATGAGAAGACTGTTTTGATTACAATCCATTATAAATCTTGAGTAATCAGTGTGTGAATTCTGGATATATGTTTTGATTTTCTGTGTCCCTTGGAGTGCATATCAGCTTGCATATGTTGTCTTCATACCTTTCCTTTGAAGTTAGCATCGACTGTATCTAACTGTGGAATGTCCTAGTGAACATATGGTTTTATTTCTCCTCTTCATGACTGTATTTGATTGTATATGTGGTTCAATACCTGAAGGTTCAACATTAATTTGAAGTTTTCTTTCAATTTCTTTCAATTTCAAAGCATTTCATCATCATAATTGCAAACAATTGACAATCTTAAGCAAATAATATAAATATGTAGACATCCCGTAGATAAATGAACATATTCAACATATTTGAGGTTAAAGCATGTAAAAATGACAAATATCATGCAAAGATTTAAAGATAGAAACAATATTTGAAGTACATCTGGTGTAGAAATAACTCTCTGTGTAGCATCATTACAAGAAACATTATCTTAATGATGAGATCTACGTAAGGCCCCAAAATGGAAACAACAACACACATCAACCTCTGAATAACATTAGAAGATTAAGAACTAATCAACGGAGACTTGAGATCATGAATTCTCTGAATTCATCATATCTTTCAAGATGAGTAAAGGTTAATGTGTACTTTTATTCTATGTTTGTTTATGACTAACGTCATGATCAACAGGTCCACTTGTAAATTTGTATGTAACATTGAGTTAGTTATTTTATGTGTGGGAGACAGAATAATAAATTAATTAATTATAGCATAAATTGAAAACTTAGTTGCAAGAATTAAATGAGGGGTCAATGGTTGTTTTGTACTCATGGTATTCCTAATACCATAAGTTGTATTTGTGTGATCTTGATTTTATAAAAGTAAACACATGGTTAGTGGTTTGGTTTGGTTGGTTGAGTGGAATGTCATTGTATTGAGTTTCTCTTGTGAGTGCATATGTGAAGCATGTCAAGGGATATGTGGATTCATGCTTGGACACATAGAGGATGTGTTGGAGGAGCATGATGTTTCAAAAGTATTCATAGAGAAGATCTAAAAATGCATTGTATTGTTTCATTGTTGAATAATACATTTAGTGTGGATGCTTTTAGAGGCTGGGCTTTTCCCTCTTGAGGGTTTTCCTAGGATATATCTTGTGTCACCTTGTCTTATGTTTTGCCTATTCTTTTGTATGTTGGATTATGGTTATCATGGCTATGATTTGTTTATGTTTTTATCTCTTATGGGGTTATGTGGAATCATTCTACATTGCTATTTGTTTCCTTTCAAAATGACATCCCTTGTGATCCTAATGTCATATCAAATAGGGAAAAATGTAGACACCCCCAATTCACTCCAAATTTTCCCATGTTGACTTCCTACAAATTAATTAAATAAATCATTATTAATTAATTTAGCTAAGTATTCTTACAAATTGATCATTTCATGACTAACTTGTTGCAAGTATGTGCTAACTGGTGTTGTCATTAATGTCAACATGTTTGTGTTGTCATGGGTGCCAATTGTATCTTCTGATATTGTTATTTGTTGATTGATTGAGTTGTCATGTTAAGAACAATGTCTGAGTATTTTGCTCTACATTTTCTCTATGTTGAAGACTAGAGTATGAGATTTCCATATGTTTTAGAGAAATTTTTTAAGATTCTAAATCCAAAATTTGGTGGTCTGGATCGCTGTACAGAAAATATTCTATTCACCAGTTTGGAGACTGTGCCGGGCAATATTTGGAGAGTGACATGGAGATAGTATTTTGCTCCTCATTTCTCTGTAGGTTGGATTTTCATCTTGTGGTTCTACACTTAAGCTTATAAGGTCCTTAGATATATTCATACCAAAGGATTTGTTATTTGGTACTCTAGAAAGCAAGTTATTGGTTAATAGAGTTTGACAGTGTCTGTTGAGAAGTATTGTATGATGTGTCTTCAAGTGATATTTGTTGCATTCAAGTGAGATCTATTGTGGTTGGATTTGTTGACTCCCAAGTGATTCTATGTTGTTCATGGATGTCTCTAGAATGTATTTAAGGAGTGTGCTTGATGTGCAAGCTATAATGAAGTTCATGAAAGCATGTATCTAAGTATTCTTGATGTGTACACTAGTTCTGGCTGACTGAGTTAGTTACACTTGTTGTGTAGGTGATTCGTGATTCATGGAAGTCTGTTGTAGCATGTGAAGATGTATTTGGATCCAAGATAAGCCATGAAGTGTTCCTCTTTCATTCATTTTCTCCACAAGTTTGTTTAGGTCTAGTCCTAATTTGATTTATGTATGTATGTCGACATTGGAGATAGTTCCAATGGTTGTAGAATGTAATGCTGACCTTGATGTACATTCCAAGGTTGATGATTGGTATTAATATATGTAATGAATTCATGAGTGAGGTGTGATGGTACAAAGATGTGAAGATAAAGTTTGAAGTGAAAAAGCATAGCAGAGCAGAAGAGATATATTGTGCTTCAATGGAACTGAACTCAAGCATGTTGTAGATGCTACTATATTACTTCATGGTAGTGAGCCACCCTTTGGTAGTGAGCCTTTCATTTGGGCAGTGAGCCCTTTGGTAGTTAGCCTCTTTTGTTATTCGGTATTGTTACTACATTATATTGTGAGCTAACTCTCACCGTGGTTTTTCCCTGTTTAGGGTTTTCCACAAAAAAAAATTGGTGTTCATGTGTGTATGGTGTTGAAGTGTTTATGTTTTGATTCTACTATTCATGTTTAATCTTCATAAAAGAATAAGGAGTTAAAGCAAGTGAATGTGAAAGTAATTTTTTTTAAAGAAGTTAAAGTTTTGATACAACTGATTCACCCCCCTCTCAGTTGTCTTGTGCCTTTCAACATAAATGAGTAATTCTCCTCTTGCATTAATTAAATAAATTTTTATTTATTTAATTAATGATCTTTTCATCACTAGTTAATTAAATTGAGCCTACCTATTTAATTAACCTAGCTTAACTCTCCTCTAAGTAATTAGTTAAATGTGACATTTAAGTAATTGGGCTCTTTCCTTTTCCTCTAATTAAAAAAAAATCAAATCCCTCTCCACTTAAAGACAAAGGAATTTCCCCTTTTATCCTCACTGTCTATTTAAAACTTTGGGAGAATTTGGTTCTATAAGTATGAAATAGGTACATAGGCTTACATGATAGTCTATTGATGAGCTATAGTCCTAATCATGTACATGAACAATATATACCTCTCAACAGATTATCTCTTGGTAAATTTTTTTCAAATGTTTATCTTTTTGTTTATGCCCTCCTAACCTTGACATCAACTTTCCAAGGTCTTGCATGTTTTCTTGTTGTCAACCTAATCCATATCTAATAAACTACCCTTTTCACTTGCTAACCCTAATGACATAAGAATTACACCTCCGAAGAGGAGAAATTTATTTCCCAAAGGGATTTATCATCATTCTTTCTCCTATGACCATCCAATTGACCTCACAAGGTCCTTCATTCCTCTTAACCACTTGTTTAAACCATTCTAATTGGGTTGTCCCTATTGTATTTAGGATCTCCTTGGGTGACCTATTTAGGATCTCCTTGAGTTCTAGATTACTACAGTTGATCTTGGATTTGCTAATGAGGATCAAGAGGGCCAAGAAGGTAAAGACATTATTGATTCATTAACCCAAAGGGTGAAAAGAGAGAAAGAGAAGAATAAGCAGCATAAAGAGCACATTGTTCAGCTGCATGCATATATAAGCAGGTTAATTAACCCTGACGATACATCTAGTGATCATGCAGTCCCTTTGACTGCTATTTCTCAGGAGGAGGTCAACAAGTTGAACCTCATGAAGCATGAATCAACAATAATGTTGAAATGGATGTCATCCACACTCGACGGAGCTGAAGAGGTGGCAAAGGCCTCTTTAAAGAGGTGGAATGCTTTGGACACCTCCAGGAGAAAATTAGATAAACTGTAGATGGAGATCGACAGGAGGTCATTTCAATTAGAAAAGATCATGAGCATTTTGGATGAAATGAAGAGGATTGATCCACAGATCCTAATAAAGAATCAGGTACTGAATAATAACATAACCCTATTGATTGGTATCTAGAATAAGGACGTCAGATTTGAATTGATGTGCTTAAAAGATGCAATAATAAACTAAGGAATATTAGCATGAAGCTACATGATATGATGTCCCATGAGGCTGAAGTTTTGGAAACATTGGAAGGAGATGCAGAATGCAAGATTGAAAATCAAGATGAAGAGTTTGTCATCAAATTTCTACATAGTAATTTCTAGCTAGTTGCTGAAGACTCTCTCAACAACCTGACAGAAGAAGTGCTAGATAAAGTAATGAGAATAAAAGTCAAGGTAGAAGATTATAATGAAACATCTAGTAGCAAGAGGAATAAGTTGGAATCTCTCCAGAACAAATATCAAGTACATAAACATGCGATCACCAAAGCGAGAACTCAGGATAGCGGAGAATTGGAGAAAATAATGCCAGCATATGAGAATATCAGGACAGCTATGCAGGTCCATATTCAAGAGGACAATCATCATGATGATGAAGATAGTGAAAGCGGTGAAAGTGATGATGATGACAAAGAACCTGATGAGAATGCATCATAAAGGGAATATATGCATCAGATACTTATGAAAGTATAAGTTGTCTAGATGGTTGTCAGTTGGCAACCTGTGCCACATGATAATGTTGACCAGGTCAAAGAAGAATATTCACAGTAGATATTCATAGATAAATCTTGATCGTAGATCATTTTTGTAATTGATTCCTCACCTTATTCTATAAAAGGTGCAGGAATGTTTCATTTTAAACATTCGAAACTTAATTGAAATTTGTTTGCTAAAATATTCAGGGCTCATTTCAAAGTTGTTGTATACATTTATGTTCTTGCATACTTAATGAATGAGAAGACTGTTTTGATTAAAATCCATCATAAGTCTTGAGTAATCAGTGTGTGAATTTTGGATATATGTTTTGATTTTCTACATCCCTTGGAGTGCATATCAGCTTGCATATGTTGTCTTCATACCTTTCCTTTGAAGTTAGCATCGACTATATCTAGCTGTGGAATGTCCTGGTGAACATATGGTTTGATTTCTCCTCTTCATGACTGTATCTGATTGTATATGTGGTTTAATAGCTGAAGGTTCAACATTAATTTGAAGTTTTCTTTCAATTTCTTTCAATTTCAGAGCATTTCATCATCATAATTGCAAACAATTGACAATCTTAAGCAAATAATACAAATATGCAGGCATCCCGTAGATAAATGAACATATTCAACGTATTTCAGGTTAAGGCATGTAAAAATGACAAATATCATGCAAAGATTTAAAGATAGACACAATATTTGAAGTACATCTGGTGTAGAAATAACTCTCTATGCAGCATCATTACAGGAAACATTATCTTAATGATGAGATCTACGTAAGGCCCCAAAATGGAAACAACAACACACATCAACCTCTGAGTAATGTCAGAAGATTAAGAACTAATCAATGAAGACTTGAGATCATGAATTCTCTAAATTCATCATATCTTTCAAGATGAGTAAAGGTTAATGTGTACTTTTATTCTATGTTTGTTTATGACTAACATCATGATCAACAGGTCCACTTGTAAATTTGTATGTAACATTGAGTTAGTTACTTTATGTGTGGGAGACAGAATAATAAATTAATTAATTATAGCATAAATTGAAAACTTAGTTGCAAGAATTAAATGAGGGGTTAATGGTTGTTTTGTACTCATTGTATTCCCAATACCATAAGTTGTATTTGTGTGATCTTGAGTTTATAAAAGCAAACACATGGTTAGTGGTTTGGTTTGGTTGGTTGAGTGGAATGTCATTGTATTGAGTTTCTCTTGTGAGTGCACATGTGAAGCATGTCATGGGATATGTGGATTCATGCTTGGACACATAGAGGATGTGTTGGAGGAGCATGATGTTTCAAAAGTATTCATAGAGAAGATCTAAAAGTGCATTGTATTGTTTCATTGTTGAATAATACATTCAATGTGGATGCTTTTAGAGGCTGGGCTTTTCCCTCTTGAGGGTTTTCCTAGGATATATCTTGTGTCACCTTGTCTTATGTTTTGCCTATTCTTTTGTATGTTGGATTATGGTTATCATGGCTATGATTTGTTTGTGTTTTTATCTCTTATGGGGTTATGTGGAATCATTCTACATTGCTATTTGTTTCCTTTCAAAATGACATCCCTTGTGATCCTAATGTCATATCAAATAGGGAAAAATGTAGACACCCCCAATTCGCTCCAAATTTTCCCATGTTGACTTCCTACAAATTAATTAAATAAATCATTATTAATTAATTTAGCTAAGTATTCTTACAAATTGATCATTTCATGACTAACTTATTGCAAGTATGTGCTAACTGGTGTTGTCATTAATGTCAACATGTTTGTGTTGTCATGGGTGCCAATTGTATCTTCTGATATTGTTATTTGTTGATTGATTGAGTTGTCATGTTAAGAACAATGTCTGAGTATTTTGCTCTACATTTTCTCTGTGTTGAAGACTAGAGTATGAGATTTCCATATGTTTTAGAGAAATGTTTGAAGATTCTAAATCCAAAATTTGGTGGTCTAGATCGCTGTGCAGAAAATATTCTATTCACCAGTTTGGAGACTGTGCCGGGCAATATTTGGAGAGTGACATGGAGATAGTATTTTGCTCCTCATTTCTCTGTAGGTTGGATTTTAATCTTGTTGTTCTACACTTAAGCTTATAAGGTCCTTAGATATATTCATTCCAAAGGATTTGTTATTTGGTGCTCCAGAAAGCAAGTTATTGGTTAATAGAGTTTGACAGTGTCTGTTAAGAAGTAGTGTATGATGTGTCTTCAAGTGATATTTGTTGCATTCAAGTGAGATTTGTTGTGGTTGGATTTGTTGACTCCCAAGTGATTCTATGTTGTTCATGGATGTCTCTAGAATGTATTGAAGGAGTGTGCTTGATCTGCAAGCTATAATGAAGTTCGTGAAAGCATGTATCTAAGTATTCTTGATGTGTACAGTAGTTCTGGCTAACTGAGTTAGTTACACTTGTTGTGGAGGTGATTCGTGATTCATGGAAGTGTGTTGTAGCATGTGAAGATGTATTTGGATTCAAGATAAGCCATGAAGTGTTCCTCTTTCATTCATTTTCTCCACAAGTTTGTTTAGGTCTAGTCCTAATTTGATTTATGTATGTATGTCAACCTTGGAGATAGTTCCAATGGTTGTAGAATGTAATGCCGACCTTGATGTACATTCCAAGGTTGATGATTGGTATTAATATATGTAATGAATTCATGAGTGAGGTGTGATGGTACAAAGATGTGAAGATAAAGTCTGAAGTGAAAAAGCATAGTAGAGTAGAAGAGATATATTGTGCTTCAATGGAACTGAACTCAAGCATGTTGTAGATGCTACTATATTAGTTCATGGTAGTGAGCCACCCCTGCAAGTGAGCCACCTGTTGGTTTTTTCCCAGACTGGATGCTTATTCCCAGATTTCCCTACAAGGTAGCCATCAGTGATCAACAGGATCTCTGGGCCAAGGGCCAACAGTGTAGGAGATAGATTCTATATTTTATCTCCTCTTCTTCTTCAGGCTCTGCAAAACCTAGGGGGGTATTCCCTACTCAACATCCATGAGGATATGCATACAAAGGCTGGGATGCTGATAGAAAGCAGATAAGTCCTCCTGTAAATAGACCAAAACTGAAAGATAAGAGCAAAGGGGCTAGCTTTGGGCCTATTTGCAATTGTAGACAGAGGACTGAGGATCCTAAAACTAATTCTAATGTCCTAATGGTTGTTTTAGATATTGATTTGGATTTTAAGTTTGGATGCAAAGCTGGACATGGTTGTAACACAAACACAAAGCAAGATTGGTGCCTATCCAGGGCCTGGAGTCAGTAGACATACACCTGTGAATGATCAGCATGAACAGCTAAAACTGGATTTCAGGGGGATATATGTGATACCTGCCTTACAGATATCTCCCAATACAGAGTGTTAAGTTATCTCTACTTATGGCATCCCTACTGCAGTATACCCTTCCCAATGTTCAACCTGAAAACAGTTTAATCTACCCCTTGAGCAGAAGTTAAAAGATCAGACATTCAACATAGGAATTCTATGCTCTAGAATCTAAACATTACCCAAATATCCAGATTCAGAAGAAGAACACATGCAATACTGGAGACAGAATTAACACAACACATGCTAAGATAGCATTTCTCATATAAGATTAATCATGAAATCAGTGGGTTCATGCCAAAAACATACAACAAGAGATACATAAACTCACAGGTTAAGCTGTACAGAGCAACCAGATCAGCTTGTTTTGAATTACAGAGCCAAAAATCTTCAACTTTCAACAACCAAAAATGAGTAACACTCCCTGCTTATAACAGCCAGGTAGTGTACCACAGCAATTAATTACATGGTTGACCAAAAATCCTGCCAGATACACAGTATCAGAAAAATGGCGCTCAACGCATTACCAGATTGGCGCCCAAACATGAATGCAACAGGTAGGGGAGGAGACAGGAAGAAATCTCGAGCCCTGCGCCACTGTCCGTCGATGTACACCTTCAATCGGGTACCAGATCCGCCCATACCTCTGCAACCTTCGCCATTAATGGCGCACCAACCCGCGGCCTCAGGAAAACGTCAATTCTGCATCGCAACCATTTCCTGCCGAGATTCATCATCATGATATTTGAAAATATGCAGGATATCAAATATCCCACATGCACCCCGCGGCGACCTTTTCAACATTTTATATACTAGGCCACGAGCATATATAATGTCGGTGCTTTTGCTCCTGACGACACTAGTATAAGACTTCATCATCATCCTCCAACAGCATGATATCCTGTCGCTTGAAATATCACCCTGACGTCAGCATCATATCGCAATATAACCTGCATGATAATCGCCTTCATCGGCACAACCTGATCCATCGGAGGAACATCCTCCTGCTGAGCCTATACCAAAAGTCTGGCCGATGAACATCCTGATGACGTCACCGTCATATCCTGCTGACGTCATCATCATATCTGCCTACTGTGCACCTCCTCATATCCGGATGACGTCATCATCATGTTTGCAAATATCGGGGGATCTCCACAAGATGATCAGTGTTAGAAATATGACCTCCCCGGACCTTGATGACGTCATCATCATATCGACATCAGGATGATATTCGGAAGATAACCGGATATTTGGAAATATCATCTTGATGCACAAATATCATGTTGCACTGTAGCTCCAATATAAGATCAGGGCGATAGATGAATATGATGATGCTTGAAAAGATCACCCCCCACTAGATAATGTGCGAAGCCGGTAGGCGGATATCTCCTTGATATCAGCATCATCATGACGCTGGAACAAACATACATCCGAGTGATGTTTAAAAATGAAAATATCACCCCCTCCTTCAGAAATATCATGATGCAGATAGGTAGAGAAATAGATATCACCCCGACATAAGAATGACGTCAGCATCATCAGGATGATAAAACAACGAACATGAAGTGATACAACAACATCAGGATGATATTGACTAAGATCATCCTGACGTTCAAAATATGATGACCCCAGTGAACATCGGGTCATACTTAGAACTCTTCAACAACATCATCAGGATGCTCATAACCAAGATCACCCGATGATAAAAATATCACCCTGGCGAAATATCATGCAGGCAGAAAATATGATGACCCTCGCAAGCAACACGGCGATAACTGGAAATATGATGATGATGATGACGACCCTTAAGAAAAAACAAGTCAGGTCGAACAACTCAGAGAATAATCCCTTCAGAAGATCGGGGCAACATCATCATCATAAAAGGGCAAGGTGATAATTGGAAGATCACCGGATACTTGAAAAATCACCCCCGCAAGCAAATCAGGGCGCACTGTAGCTCATCAGCAGGATCAGGATGATATCCAGACATCACCCGATATTGAAATATGATGATCCTGATGAGAAAACCGGTCGACAGAAAATCATGATGATGCTGACCACCATCGAAGACAAGATGATGATGATGATCTCCTCCTCAAAGAAAATATGATGCTGCAGCTCCAGGTCAAAATGAGTGCTAACACCACCCTTTGGTAGTGAGCCTTTCATTTGGGCAGTGAGCCCTTTGGTAGTTAGCCTCTTTTGTTATTCGGTATTGTTACTACATTATACTGTGAGCTAACACTCACCGTGCTTTTTCTTTGTTTAGGGTTTTCCACAAAAAAATTTGGTGTTCATGTGTGTATGGTGTTGAAGTGTTTATGTTTTGATTCTACTATTCATGTTTAATCTTCATAAAAGAATAAGGAGTTAAAGTAAGTGAATGTGAAAGTAATTTTTTTTTAAAGAAGTTAAAGTTTTGATACAACTGATTCACCCCCCTCTCAGTTGTCTTGTGCCTTTCAACATAAATGAGTAATTCTCCTCTTGCATTAATTAAATAAATTTTTATTTATTTAATTAATGATCTTTTCATCACTAGTTAATTAAATTGAGCCTACCTATTTAATTAACCTAGCTTAACTCTCCTCTAAGTAATTAATTAAATGTGACATTTAAGTAATTGGGCTCTTTCATTTTTCTCTAATTAAAAAAATAAAACCCCTCTCCACTTAAAGACAAAGGAATTTCCCCTTTTATCATCACTGTCTATTTAAAACCTCAGGGGAATTTGGTTCTATAAGTATGAAATAGGTACATAGGCTTACATGATAGTCTGATGAAGAGCTATAGTCCTAATCATGTACATGAACTATATATACCTCTCAACAGATTATCTCTTGGTAAATTTTTTTCAAATGTTTCTCTTTTTGTTTATTCCCTCCTAACCTTGACATCAACTTTCCAAGGTCTTGCATGCTTTCTTGTTGTCAACCTAATCCATATTTGATAAACTACCCTTTTCACTTGCTAGCCCTAATGACATAAGAATTACACCTCCGAAGAGGGCAAATTTATTTCCCAAAGGGGATTTATCATCATTCTTTCTTCTATGACCATCCAATTGACCTCACAAGGTCCTTCATTCCTCTTAACCACTTGTTTAAACCATTCTAATTGGGCTGTCCCTATTGTATTTATCAAAAACATTTAACACCAACATTTATAAAAAATATGTATTTAAAAAAAGATATTATTTAAATTCATGATTATGTATTTATAATTGTTTTATCGTGAATATATATATATATATATATAATTTAAATATTTATTTTTAAGAAATCAATATTTATTTATTAAATTTTCATTGAGAAATGAGAAAGTTATGAATTTTCTTAGATTGTTGTTCAATAATATATTTTCAGCCTATAAATAAATATATGTATATCCCATCTATATCTCTGCGAATGGATATTTCTATGAATATCTAAGATCAATATATATATATATATATATATATAGAATTACATATATACATATATAAGATGAATTCTTTCATTATTTTAAATAGAAAACCCTCCCTAGTTCGCATGTAGAAGAAACATAAGATGCAGATATCTATATAGTGGGTAAAAAATATGTGTAAGTTAATTATTTGAGAATCCTAGGATATTTGAAAACAAAGATTCCTTTCAAAAGAAACTCTCCTGATACCTAGTAAAGCTACAACCTTCAAACAAATTAAAAAAATGAACCAAACTATGCTTCTTGGAAATAAAATTATTCCTTGGTAGAAATTAAAACCAATTATGCTCTTATCTTCTAAAGAAAACATTTGATACACAACATGATTGAATTCTTCTATGATCAAACCCTCCATTCTTCTTCCTACACAAAAAGAAACAATAAAGAAGAAATTTGAGAGATGGATAAGCTTTATTAAAAAGAGCAATTTGTTTTATTTCTAATAATATCGTCCAATACTTTCATAATTTAGAATTCGCTATTATTTGTTTTGGATTAAGTCTGGCTAGGAAAAGGTTCTCAGTCCCATACAAGAGAAGTACTAACAGTCAACTAATACATCAAAATCCCTGATAATAACCCTAATTGGGCCAAGGATATAAGAAAATCATAGAAGATCTAGTCCCAACCAAGAGAAGTACTAACAATCCATTAATACATTTTAATCCTTGATAATAACCCTAACTGGGCCAAGGATACAAGAAAACCATAGAAGATCCAGTAGCTCAACACATTTTAAGCAAGATACAAATAGTAATCCCTAATAATAACCCAACAGGGACAGCGAAGTAGCAAAGAAACAACAAGATAATAGTAGTGAATAGAATAGAACAAAAAACAAAAAAAAACTAAACACAAACCACCAGATTAGATAGTAGTGTTGCTCCAATCCTTACACATCTAAGCCATCATCTGCTCCCAAGAAGAGGAACTCTTTTGATATTCAATCTTCTGTCATTTACTAGCATCCATCTTTACCTGCTAAACTTTGTGTTTCTCCAGCTCGGTCCAAATGTGTTTGACATCAGAGGCAGTTTTCCTCTATTTAATGATTTAATTTAATATTTCTTAAAATTTAAATAATACAAATTGTTTTCACTAGATTATTTAAATATTTATTTTATTCTTCATTTAGTTTTCTAGATATGAATATTTTAGAGTTAATTTCTTGAATAATTAATTAATACATATAACCTCATTATTTTATTCAAACAGAGTAACTAGTGAATTTTAATTTTTTTATAAAGGAGAACTTTATTATGTTTACTATATAATATTTATATTAAATATAATTTTAATTATTTTAAATTCTAATAGTGTTATTGATGCAAATAGAATCTTGTTATCATTAACATTAGTGCTTATTTATTACAAAATAATAATTAGTAAACGAATTTATGAATTGAGTTCTTTCATGGATAAATTATTTTGTTAGATAAGTATCAATTTTTGAATTGTTAATTCACTTTAGTTTAACATTTTATTAGTGATTTAAGAATTTCCAATGTTGTTTACTTGGGCAATTATTAATTGAAATTATCAACAAATTCTTTATACTAATGTCATTTAATCTTTATTCCTATTATAGTTTGATTATGATATGCTCAAATTTAGAGAAAACATGTGGCCTGATATAATAACATTATTCCATCTAGATTTTATAATGATTGTGTTGTTAATATTTTATTTATGGAATGGTGACATCACCTCATCATTCTACTTAGGAAACTGAAGATAATTATCCATGTACATCTTTCCCTTCAACATCATGTTGAGTAATGTTGGAAAACTTTAGGAGATTATCTTTATTTAGTTTGAATTTAATATTTAATCCAAACTACTATATGTAATTTAAAGAAAATTTTTATAGTTTTGTGTGAGTATAGGTGGTATTTATAGTACCTATGATATCATTATTTACTGCACTTCATTATATATGTTTAGAAAATTATGTAACTAAAAATAATGTGAAATTTATTAGTATGTTTTGCCACAACCTAACTAAATACCATAATTAGACAATGGGAAAGTTATTGCAATTCTTGGCTTGCCCCTTGGTTTAGGATTGAAGCTTGTTGTTAGGACTATGAGAAATATTCCATGGCTTCCTATGTTGGCCCTACTTCAAGCTTCAATTTAGTGGTCTTGTACTAGGGTTTAGCTTTGAAAATGTTCAAAATTCTATTCTTAGGTCTAAAAACCTTAAACCCTATGGCTTGTGTAAGCATCAAAATACCTTTTCTTCTAATTTCACATCAACTACTTGTTACCTGCTGCCAGTTTTCAAGTTATAAAATTGTGTCTTGGACATCATTCGGTTACCGACCCCTTACTCCCATATTACCTTTTGAGCTTGCGTGCAAGTATTAATCTATTATATACTTAAGTTTTAGCCTGAACCCCTTAATAAAATTTGGCCCCCCTCTTTACCTAGTCACACAATGTTGTTTTTAGCACACATTCTCATGTCCCCATTTTAAAAGGTTTGCCTAAGGAATCATTTTGTCTACACATGGCCTTTTCTGATTGGTTTCTGCCATTCTGCAAAGAATATTTTATTAAGGCAAAAGTTGCTTGTGAAATTGTCAAAGAGGTGATAGGTGGCAAGCATTTGGTCAGGCAGTGAAGTGGGGCCCATTGGTTGGTCCCACTAGGTAATATATGGCAAGCTTTAATGCATTCCACCATTCTATTGAGCTTTTTGGTGGACCCACAATAGGCTTACAAAACTGTGGGAAGAAGACATGTGGCATGGTGTGACAACTAATCATCCTAACAACCTAATGGGTGCTACATGGTGTATTTTGTGACTCTTCTACTATTTCATAGAGAATTTCAATAAAGCTTTATTTAGAACTACGGAATAGCAGGAAGCTCCCAAGTGTCTGTATTTGGTCAATGAAAGGACATGCATGATTTTTTATGAAATGTAGAGAATTTTTACACTATGCAAAGGAACTTAAAGGAAGGTTACCTTGTGCCATGAGGCACAATCTAAAGTGTTTCATCCATTCTGTGGGCCCTCATCTGTAGCTTGATCTCATGATCATGGAAGTGTGGGAGGCTGCCATGTGGATGAAGTTGAGTCATCTTTTCATCGACGTGCCTTTTTGTTGATTTGTAAAAGTGATCACAAGTGGAATGTTTCCATTGGTTCAATATTTCTTCATGGTAGACATCAAGGAGAAGAGCTAAGGGTTGAAGTCCACTAAGATAATATAAGATAATTAGAGTTTTGGCTTTTCATCTTCTTCAGTGTTGTAGAGTGGAGAGCTTGAAAGCCAAATTCTGATGGGGCTAGTGTAGCACTCAGTGTGTTGGAGGTCAAAGTGTGGACTTCCTTCCTTCCACCTTCTTCATAAGAATATGAAAGGAGGAAAGCCCATCAGCTGACCTCTGATAAGTGTTCCTTCTATGCAAGGTAGAAGGCAAACGTCAGGGCTTCCTTGTTCTTCCTTCTGGAAGGCGTAAGGCAAAATGGTGAAAGCCTAAGGCCTAACCCTTGATTCCTTCATATCTATACATAGGAAGGGTCAGGTCTTCCCTCCTTCCTCTTTTAGATGTAAGTTGCAGGGAAGAAGGCCAAAGCTCCAAAGTCTGATTTGTCAGAGCTTGAATTCCTAGCCTTCCTTGTTCTATCAGATGCGCTGACAACTTCTTAGATGGCCATTATTTTTCCATTGGCATGGGAAAAGGAGTTTGCCTTCCCCAATCTCAAATGTATGAAATTATGACAGCCAAATTGTGGGATACAAATCAATTCTTGGGGAAATTTGCAAGGAGTCTGAAATTGCATCAACTTGCATCCTTCAAATCTCAATAGGTATTTTCTCTTCTTGTGGGCCTACATTTTTGTCCAGATCTGTGTAATCAGTATCTCTTGGGATTTTGGGCTTTCAGGAAGGCTATTGAAGAAATGATAACTAAGCTGCAACAACCTTTTGCAAATGCATTTTGGAGGCTAAGGATTTGCACTTGTGAGTGTAACTATCTTTATCCTTTTGGAATATTATCTCCATGGGTAGTTGCACCTATATTTGGTTATGATGAGGCTATCAAATGATAATGTGACATGTGTTTGTTGCTTGAAGATTTTTTGTTCCCTTGTTTCTATAAGAGGGAATTCAGGGCAATTTTTTAAAGGTTTCAAATCTCTGTTTTGGGCAGTAGTGTGTTTTTGTCTTAGTCTAGAGTAAATAGAAGAAAGTTGCATGTTATTTTGTGTTCAAATCTGTAGAGCAATGCATTACTTTCAATCCTGAATGTATTGTCATATTAGTTGCAAATTCTCTTTATTTGTGTAATCAATAAAGTTAGTATGAGTGCTAAATATCAAGTATATTTTGATTCATCTTTGCAAACCTCTGTAATGTGTGTATTGTCTTTAGCTTTCTCTCAAGGAGATAAATAATTACTTGGGAAATACTCTGTTCATTTCATTCTACACTGTGGTTTAAAGGATAGTTTTAAAATTCTTGGTACATGAAGCATTGATGTAAGGCATTGATGCTACTAGTCTATTTGTTATGAAGTAATACTACTTGAAAGATACACTCGATTTATGCAACTTGACTCTATAATTGTGGGATTAAGCATTGATCTCTCACTGGGCTAATATGTTGATTCAGATCCATCCCAACAATCAAAATCATTCCTATTTGTATACTATTTTAGAGTAGAATTGGAGTAATAACTATTCTCAATCCTGGTCTAAACTAATTTGCCAAAGGATTAAGCCAATCTGATAGGAGTAACTCATTTCCTTGCTATATTTTCATTGAGAAATTTCTATTTAAACATCATTATCTGGCATAAGTCAATAAATACCCTTGGATGTTGTATAGGTACACTTGCCTTGGTCTTGCAGAACTAAAAGTGCAAAGTATTTCAACCAAGTCTAAGTTAAATCATGTTTGTTGGAAACTAACCTAGAATCCTTAATCATGAGAATTTGTCTAAACCTTTAGAGAATTTAGATAATTAGCTGGAGGAACCAATAGATTGGTGACTCTACTGAGGAACTTACAAATTGTGTCTTATCCTAAGTCATAGATCAGTTCTTTCATTCCCTTATTTGCAAATCCTGCAACCCGTATGGCTCATTTACCATTTGTTACTTCCTAGTGTCTTCTTGAGGGTTTCTAGTTATATTTGCACAATTTTGTGAGGTACCTTTTTAAGAATCTTCCCATCACTTCTGTCTTTGCAAGCTTCTCTAAAGAATCTAAATATTCTAAATTTCCTTAATTTGGTGGTGACTATGATTTCTCCTTGTCAGTGTAAATTAAAAGAAATTTAAGCACACTAACAAAGTGATGGAAGGTCAAAGATCTTAATACAAGAAGGATCTTGAGAAGAAGCTGAAGGGTGAGGTACCTCACAATGCTTGAAAATCATGGAGGAAAAGAGGTAAAAGTAAGTCTATTCATACCCCTCCTCCTAGTTTAAAGCATTCTCATGGTAGTAATAATGATGATCTTGCAAATCTTACTAATTTGACCTGCTATAAGTGAAGAGCAATCTCATCCTGATGTCTTAGCTAAATAGAAAAGATAAAGAGAAAGATATTTGCAATATGAATTTGATGCTAAAATGGTAGCTCACAGTTTAAGTCCCGAAGCCTCAAGGTCCAATCCTAAAGAATATGTTCCTCTGAATAGCCCTAATCATAAAGACTTTGCACATCCTAATCCTAATTCTCACCAAGGCCTCACGAATATTGTTGAACATTACCTTAAAACTTCAGACTTTGATACTACTTTGCCAATTGAGGATGAACTATTACAAGGGGTCCTCGAGCTCCAAAAGGAGATGGATAAATTGGAAGAAGTTAGACGTAAGAAGGCTAAGGAGGAAGATAACAAGATAAGAGATGCTATGAACTTCAAGGATAAATTGAAAAGGAGAGTTCAGCATCTGAGATTGTCTTGTCGAGAAAATTCCTCTACTGGGCTTAGTCAATCAAGTAATCCCAAGGTTGACCCTATAATTGACAACAAAACTAAAAATATTCCTTTAGGAAACATATATACTAATACATGGAGTGATTCCCCTGTTATTAGTTTAGTTCTAGTGACTTATGTTGCTAGTACATTTTCTTAGGGATTGGATAGAGGGAAGAAGCCCTTAATCATTGATCCCACAAGGGGTATAGACTTTGGTATAATTCTTACATTACAGAAGCCTACTACACCTAAGGCACAAGAGAAAAATGACTTGTAATTGAAAAAGAGAGAATCAAACAATTGGCTACTAAAGAAGAAATGTAGAGAAAGGTTGATATCTTAAAAGCCACTTACAAATTAGGAAGTTCGACAACCTCTAGTTCCTAGAATCCTCCTTTAACTTTAACTTGTCTTGATTCAATAACTAGCCCTCAAATATCAACACACATAGGTCAGTTTCCCCCCTCTCCTAAGCCACATAGCATGGGTGGTTGTGGACAATACCCACCTTATAATGCAAATGCAAACACTCAGCCTAGTGGACACAATGTAAGTTAGCAAGGAAAACAAGGTGGAGAAGGTCAAAATACTATGAGACAATAGAAGAATGCTCAGTTTATCAAAAGACCTTTATAATCAGGAAGGTATAGGTAGTTGGACTTTACTAGAATTCTTGGTTATCCTAATGATATCCCTAATGAAACCATAAATGTACTTGTCAGATTTCTTGGAAATAATGCACTATCTAGTGAAAGTCATCTAAGGACATTTTTGAATTTTATAGATGATTTTGAAGTTAAAAATGAGGATGTAATTATGAAGTTGTTAATGCAATCTATATCTGAGGATGATAGGGATTGGTAAAGAGGTTTACCTAATGCAAGTATAGGATCATGAGAAGAATTCAAGGGTATTCAGAGAACAATATGGTGACAAGACAGATCCTAGATTTTTGATCAATGAATTTACTAGCATTTCCAAAGGTCATAATGAAATGGTTTCATACTTTAACAAAAGATTTGTTAAACTCATGAACAAAATCCATCTAGACATGAGACCAAGTGAACCCATGTGTTTGGTACTATATGGTAATTCTTTTGATCCCAAAGTAGGGTATGAATTAAGAGATAAAGAGCCTCATTCTTTGAGAGATGCTTTCTGAATAGCCATGCATATTGAGAGTGATAGGAGAGAATTTGGGAAAGTTAGTAAGAGAGATGATATCAAGATATTAAAAAACTCTAAGGTACCTCAAAGAAAAACATTATCTTCAGAGGACAAATTGGATAAAGTCATGAGTGCTCTTAAAGACTTGAGTTACAAGGTGGCTGAAAATGAGAAGGGGTTATTTAATGATAAACCTAATTATCAGAATAATGAAAGGATGCCCAAGTTCTCTAACCAACCTTACAATACCACATTGCATAATGGAAAGCTAGTGTACAACAATAAAAAAGGTGCACCTAATAGAGAAACCCCTAATCCATTGAAGACATCGAATACAAATATGGTTGAGGATAATCTCTGGTGCATAGCATGCCAACTGCCTCATTCCCCATCTCAGCGTGTGGTAGCCCAGTCACTTGAAGAATCTGGCATGCCTGATGAGGAGTATGATGAAGACAACTACAACCAAGGTCATACAATCAACATGTTCTCCTCTAAACCATATGTGATCATAGAGGAATATACTTCTTCTAGAGAAGAACATGCTAACATTGATGTGAATAACCAAAAGTATTGTGGAGAAAGTTATCATCAGTAGGTTTTTTCTGATTATGTAGACAATTCTACAAAAAATGTGAATATGTATGCTACAGATACTGGAATGAGAGGAATTAGTCTAAGAGGACCTTCAAAAGAAGAGATCAAATCCCTAACTGTAGCTATTGTTGTCCAAGCCAAGAGCAATTATAATTTGAGAAACAAAACTATGAGTATTGATCAAGGCAAACTTGGTAGTCTCTTTATCAAAGAAATATCCACTACTATCAAGGGTCCTAAAACAATAAAATATTCAAATAGGAAGGGCAAGTTACCAAGAAATTAGAAGAGTCATTTTGATATGCTAGATAAATGTCAGAAAGAAACAAAAACAAAAAGAGAATCAGATAAACACGATGTTCCTAAAGTTATTACTTATACTGAAAGTGAGAAGATCAAGAAAATAGAGGTAAGTAAAGTTATCTAGGATTCATGTGCAATTCCCATGTTTGATATGACCCAAGTTTTGCCCCAAATGAAAGTTTTAGTTCCTTTATTAGAGATGATGAAAATAGATGAACATAGGAGCAATGCTTTGAAAGTAATTGCAAGTATATCTCAAGTATCACCTAAAGTTCCCAAAGAGTCACATGTTTCCCAGAAGGTAAAATAGCAGGTTAGTGAAGCTAATTGTAGAGAGATGGGAGTCCCTGAGGTATATGTAAGAGAAGCATTAACAAGATCCCCATCTCAGATTGATCCCTTTTATGTTACCCTTCTTATAAATAACAAGATAATTAAAAAATGCATGATAGACTTAGGTGCTTCTATAAATATTATGCCTTTAGAAGTTATGAAAGAGTTGGGACTTTGGGTTGATACATGCTATGGCAACTATTATGTCATGGTTAATAGAGTTGTTTCAATTATTGGGATAATGAGGGTGTTGACTTAAGGTATGGACCAAGAATACTCTCATGTATGGACCAAGATCTATAAGATAGATCACAAAGAGGGCAACGTTCTTGGACATATATGTCTGGTTAGGTATGAGAGCATGCAGGGGTTCCTACTTCTAATCCTACAACTAACAGGTGGAAGGATGAGAGGGTTTGATTTGAATTTTGGATGCAAAGCTGGACATGGTGTATAACCTCAACACAGAGCCAGATTGGTGCCTATCCAGGGCTTGGAGTCGGTAGACATACACCTGTGAATGATCAGCATGAATAGCTAAAACTGGATTTCAGGGGGATACACATGATATCTGCCTTACAGATATCTCCCAATACAGAGTGTTAAGCTGTCTATACTTATGGCATCCCTATTGCAGTAAGAAAGATACATGCAAAACTGGAGACAGAATCAGCATAACACATGCAAACATAGCATTATTCATATAAGATTAACCATGAAATCAGTGGATTGATGCCAAATCGTACAACAGGAGATACATAAACTCACAAGTTTTAACTGTACAGAGCAACCAAAACAGACTGTATTGTGTTATAGAGCCAAAAATCTTCAACTTTCAACAACCTAAACAATGGTAACACAGTCTGCCTATATTGGCTAAGAAGTGTACCTCTAGCATTAATTACATGGTTGACCAAAAATCCTGCCAGATACACAGTATCAGAAAAATGGCCCTCAACGCATTACCAGATTGGCACCCAAACATGAATGCAGTAGGTAGGGGAGGAGACAGGAAGAAACCTCGAGCCCTGCGCTACTGTTCGTTGATGTACACCTTCAATCGGGTACCAGATCCGTCCATACCTCTCCAACCTTCGCCATTAATGCTCATCTACCTCACAGCCATCGGGAAAACATCAAACAGTGCATCGCAACTGTTTCCCACCAAAATACCTCATCGTGATATTTCAAAATATGCAGGATATCAATTATCCCATATGCACCCCGCGGCGACCTTTTCAACACTTTATATACTAGGCCACGAGCATATATGATGTCGGTGCTTTTGCTCCCGATGACACTAGTATAAGCCTTCATTATCATCCTCCAATAACATGATATCCTGTTGCTTGAAATATCACCCTGACGTCAGCATCATCATCGCAATATCACCTACATGATAATCGCCTTCATCGGCACAACCTGATGCATTGGAGGAAGATCCTCCTGCTTAGCCGATACCAAATGTCTGGCCGATGAACATCCTGATGACGTCACCGTCATATCCTGCTGACGTCATCAGCATATCTGCCTATCGCGCACCTCCTCATATCCGGATGATGTCATCGTCATGTTTGCAAATATCGGGGGATCTCCACAAGATGATCAGTGTTAGAAATATGACCCCCCCGGACCTTGATGACGTCACCATACATCGGCATCAGGATGATATTCAGAAGATAACCAGATATTTGGAAGTATCATCCTGATGCACACATATCATGCTGCACTATAGCTCCACTATAAGATCGGGGTGATATATGAATATGTGACTGATATTTGAAATGATCATCCCCATTGGACAATGCATGAAGCCGACAGGCGAATATCTCCCTTCGAAAATATCATGATGCAGACAGGTAGAAAAAAGGATATCACCCTGACATAAGAATGACGTCAGCATCATCAGGGTGATAAAACAATGAACATGAAGTGATAAAACAACATCAGGATGATCTTGACTAAGATCACCCGATGTTCAAATATGATGACCCCGATGAAGATCGGATCGTACTTAGGACTTTGCAGCAACATCATCAGGATGATCTTAAGTAAGATCACCCGATGTTAGAATATCACCCCAGCGAAAGATCATGCCGACAGAAAATATGATGACCCTCGTAAGCAACATCAGGGTGATGTCTGGAAACATGATGATGATGACCTCCTCCAAAGAAAATATGATGCTGATGTTAAAACATGCTGAGGAGGCCCAAAGACTTAGAACTTTTTTGGATTTTTTGGGAAGGTGCCTGCATGAAAATTGCTAAAATAACTGACAGTGAATTCAGGCACCAACAGTGGCTTTGATTGGGGACGTGCAGGTGCAAGACTGCAGCGAGAACCCTAGATCTCTGGGATGCAGACCAGTGCCCTATCCATTGGGCAACAGAGTCATGAAGTTACCATGATCTGCATCACCAAACACATTATTTTAAAATAAACATGGTGGCCCAGGGCCACCAAAAAGGAAAAACCAGACTTTTCCTTTGTCAAACACCTGATTTTCTTTTGATTTCTTCAAATGAAGCCTAAAAGCATTTAACTGTCTGCAGCAAGCCCCTTGGCAATTATTTGTGCTGCTGCTCATTTCTTTTTCTTTAAGAAATCTACAACTAGCTTCATCAGCATATATAATTATCAGTTGTAGAATGTCATCATCATATGAGTCACTGATGTTGCTTGGAAAAATAACAAACTCACATGAAACAAATGAATCCACATCAGAATTTTGCCCCTCCTCAAAAATAAGAGCTCCTCTGTATCAAACATGCAATATTCAGGCACAAGCAACATCTCATAATCAAATTTATCTTGATGAACATATAGTTATCCATCATCATCATGCACGGTAGTTTTGTCATCAATGTCCACCTGAAATGTCTCAAGAGAAGGCAGAAATAACTCAGAATGCAGCCCTACACTGAAAGCTTCATAGTCACCCCTGCAATCAACACTATTCCCAACTGTATGAGCACACACATCTACAATTTTCCCATCCACCTCTAAATAGTGACCTTGTTTTTTATCTTCACCAGTGCCCTGATAATCAAAAGCAAAGTTTTCAACCTCTGCACTATGAAGGTGGCCAAAATCTTCAAGGAAACATTCATAATCAGCATCCAAATATATTTCATCATCTGAAAGGCTCACATATGCATCTGAATGCTGACAATCACTAGAATATTCACTGCCATCCCTTGAATCAATGTTTTCTATATTTAGAGTGAAGCTCTGCATATCCACTTCATATAAATAATCAGGCATAACTGGGATATGCACACTGCTGCAAGACACAACTTCATGTATGTCTCTCATTTGATCAATTGGAGGGCACCTTGTGTCTGCAGGCTTTTCTTCTAGAGGTAGACAATAATCTTTGTCCACATCATTATAGGATGTGCTTACATTTTTTACAACATTTTCTTCATGCATGACATCATGGCTATACACATTATTCTGAAATATATTTCCCTCTATACAATCATCTCTCAATGCACATACTGGGAGAGCTGAAATATATTCATTTTGATAACTGCTTTGACAACTTGCAGCCATGAAACCTACTGGCATTCCATATTTCTCATTGTTTTCTATGTCCATAGCAAATTGGAAAGCCTGGTGAAGTGTGACTGGTTTTTTATCTCTCAACAGATAACTCATTTCTTCATCAAATGTAGCCAAATAAATTGTCAAGCACAATGCATTATTAGGTCTCATATATTCAGGGATCTGCCTGAGCAATTTAATAAACCTAAGATTAAAGGCTGGAACTAGCTCCTCATCTTCCCTTTGGATATTCATAAAATGTATGATCAATGAGGCCACATCAAACCTTTCACCAAACTGCCCTAGGAATGCAACTTCTAAATCTATCCATGAAGAAACTGAACAAACAGGCAGGTCTGAAAACCATATCCTAGCATCATCTTCCAATGACTGAACAAAGAGTCTCATTACTACATCTTCATCCTCTACCTCATAATCTTCTATTAAATTACAAAATCTTTGTAGATGTTTGTTTGCCGATTCAGAATCTGATCCACTATATTTTGGCAAACATCTTCTAATTTTATTGGGAATAATATTTGGGTAACCATATATCCCTGTGAAATTTAGGGCTTTATATCTTTCAATAAAGAATGGCCTTCTCTGAGAGCACGACCAGGCTTGCTGTTCTAAACTCAACATTTTGAATTAAAGATGAATACCTGGATATATGTTGCAGCACTGATATGTTCTTTCAACAGAGTCGCCACCTCTCAGAGAGAGGACAGAATGTCAGCAAGGCACTTTTGTTTTTTGGATTCATCACCCCAGCAGAGCACCACATGGTTCCTTTTTGCTGCAACAACTTCACTGGAAACTAGATTTTCTAGCCCTCAGGTTACTTGACTCTCTCTGTCCCTAGCAGAGTCGCCATTTTTGTTGGTGACTCGGATGGGTCACAAGATATATTACTGGAGATGATTAGATAGTACTTTTACTTCTCAGTCCCCAGCAGAGTCACCAATTTTGTTGGTGACTCAGATGGGTCATAAGATATAACCCTTTTTCATCAATTTCTCCCCAGCAGAGTCACCATTTTTGTTGGGTTTTCTTCTGAATCAGCATTAGGGTTTGCCACTTCTAATGCACAAGAAGATTTAGCCAACTGAATACAGGAGGTTGCGTGAGCTCCTCCCCTTCACTTCTAGTTCTGCCGCACCAAGGGGGGTATCCCTATAACTCAAGATGTAACCTTGACTAGCTCAAAGATAGAAAGATCTAACTTGACAACAACAGGCAGAATACTCTCATGTATGGACCAAGATCTGTATGATAGATCACAAGGAGGGCAACGTTCTTGGACATATATGTCTAGTTAGGTATGAGAGCATGCAAGGGTTCCTACTTCTAATCCTACAACTAACAGGTGGAAGGATGAGAGGGTTTGATTTGAATTTTGGATGCAAAGCTGGACATGGTGTATAACCTCAACACAGAGCCAGATTGGTGCCTATCCAGGGCTTGGAGTCGGTAGACATACACCTGTGAATGATCAGCATGAATAGCTAAAACTGGATTTCAGGGGGATACACATGATATCTGCCTTACAGATATCTCCCAATACAGAGTGTTAAGCTGTCTATACTTATGGCATCCCTATTGCAGTAAGAAAGATACATGCAAAACTGGAGACAGAATCAGCATAACACATGCAAACATAGCATTATTCATATAAGATTAACCATGAAATCAGTGGATTGATGCCAAATCGTACAACAGGAGATACATAAACTCACAAGTTTTAACTGTACAGAGCAACCAAAATAGACTGTATTGTGTTACAGAGCCAAAAATCTTCAACTTTCAACAACCTAAACAATGGTAACACAGTCTACCTATATTGGCCAGGAAGTGTACCTCTAGCATTAATTACATGGTTGACCAAAAATCCCGCCAGATACACAGTATCAGAAAAATGGCGCTCAACGCATTACCAGATTGGCGCCCAAACATGAATGCAGTAGGTAGGGGAGGAGACAGGAAGAAACCTCGAGCCCTGCGCTACTGTCCATTGATGTACACCTTCAATCAGGTACCAGATCCGTCCATACCTCTGTAACCTTCGCCATTAATGCTTATCTACCTCGCAGCCATCGGGAAAACATCAAACAGTGCATCGCAACCGTTTCCCGTCAAAATACCTCATCGTGATATTTCAAAATATGCAGGATATCAATTATCCCACATGCACCCCATGGCGACCTTTTCAACACTTTATATACTAGGCCACGAGCATATATGATGTCGGTGCTTTTGCTCCCGATGACACTAGTATAAGCCTTCATTATCATCCTCCAACAACATGATATCCTGTTGCTTGAAATATCACCCTGACGTCAGCATCATCATCGCAATATCACCTACATGATAATCGCCTTCATCGGCACAACCTGATGCATCGGAGGAAGATCCTCCTGCTTAGCCGATACCAAATGTCTAGCCGATGAACATCCTGATGATGTCACCGTCATATCCTGCTGACGTCATCAGCATATCTGCCTATCGCGCACCTCCTCATATCTGAATGACGTCATCGTCATGTTTGCAAATATCGGGGGATCTCCACAAGATGATCAGTGTTAGAAATATGACCCCCCCGGACCTTGATGACGTCACCATACATCGGCATCAGGATGATATTCGGAAGATAACCGGATATTTGGAAGTATCATCCTAATGCACACATATCATGCTGCACTGTAGCTCCACTATAAGATCAGGGTGATATATGAATATGTGACTGATATTTGAAATGATCACCCCCATTGGACAATGCATGAAGCCGACAGGCGAATATCTCCCTTCGGAAATATCATGATGCAGACAGGTAGAAAAAAGGATATCACCCTGACATAAGAATGACGTCAGCATCATCAGGGTGATAAAACAACGAACATGAAGTGATAAAACAACATCAGGATGATCTCGACTAAGATCACCCGATGTTCAAATATGATGACCCCGATGAAGATCGGATCATACTTAGGACTTTGCAGCAACATCATCAGGATGATCTTAAGTAAGATCACCCGATGTTAGAATATCACCCCAGTGAAAGATCATGCCGACAGAAAATATGATGACCCTCGTAAGCAACATCAGGGTGATGTCTGGAAACATGATGATGATGACCTCCTCCAAAGAAAATATGATGCTGATGTTAAAACATGCTGAGGAGGCCCAAAGACTTAGAACTTTTTTGGATTTTTTGGGAAGGTGCCTGCATGAAAATTGCTAAAATAACCGACAGTGAATTCAGGCACCAACACATACAATTGGACTTGTCTTATGCCACTATATTAATGAATGGAAACGAAGTCAAATTGGGTAGGGAACCTAGGTTCCATATAATGGTAGAGAATATTAACAATCCTAATCACTTCAATCAACAAGTCAATTTTTGTAGTAGTGATATGGATAACTTTAGAGTTAAACAAAATTAGGAAGCTCCAAGGTGCAATAATCCACTGGAAGATGAAGTTTAGGAAAATCAAGAAGGATTGTGGCAAATGTACTTTGATGTTGCATGCTCTGAAGTAGGAGCAAGAGCAGGTGTGATTTTCATTCCACCCAATGGAAAAACTTTTAAACATTCATTTTTGTTGAATTTCTCTTGCACAAACAACACTGCAAAATATGAAGCATTATTGCTTGGCTTGAACATGACAGTCAAACATGGTATAAAATTGTTGAAAGTTTTTGGAGATTTTGAATTGTTTGCCTCACAGGTGAGAGATAAATACTTGACAAAGCATAGAAGACTTAAGCAATACAAGTATGTTGTGTGGGACACCATAGAGCTTATGGATGCATTCTCTATTGACTCGATAGAAAGAAACAAGAATGTGATGGCTGATTTCCTGGCCAATATAGCCCTAAGGAGTGATGATATTACTTTATCTAGAATCTCTTAAGTTAAGGTTAAAACCAGACCATATGTACCAGACAACATCTGCAACTGGTAGTTTTTCAATGATGATGCAGATTTGCTAAAGTTCCTTCAATGTGAAGATAACTACCTTTCGCAAGATATGGATTTCAATGCATTTGTGGAAGTTGTTAATGAGAAGGAAACTATCTTTGGGACTGAAGTAATTCAATTAAAGACAAATAAAATCCCAGGGGGATTGGTAACTTTAGAAAGAGTATTTGACAATAATGACAACAATGTTCAGAGGCATATACCAGTCCATAAGGATGATTTAGAGGAGGTTAATTTAGGGACTGCTACCTCACCTAAGAAGGTATACATTGGGAAAAGGATCAGTCTTAAGGTAAGAAAAATACTTATTACTTTATTGAGGAAGTACAAGCATGTTTTTTCCTGGTCCTATGATGACCTAAAAGCCTATATGGAGGATGTATTCCAGGATGAGATCCCTTTGAAACTAGATTCCAAGCTTTTCAGGCAAAAGCAAAGACCCATTAATCCAACGCTAATTCCAAAAATGCAATAGGAATTAGCTAAGATGAAGAATGGTGGAATCATCAAAATAATTAGGTACTCTACATGGGTCTCAAATTTGGTGCTAGTATCGAAGACTCTGTGTAGACTTTATAAATCTGAATGTGTCCTAATTGAAGTATAATTATCCTTTGCCCAACATGGAAATAATTCTCCAAAGGGTCATAGAGAATGAGTTGTTGTCCATGATGGATGGTTTTTCAAGATATAATCAAGTAAAATTTAAGGAATCAGAGTAGCATAAGACAAAATTCACTAATCGCTGGGGCACATATGTCTACATTAGAATTCCATTTGGGCTGACCAATGCTGGAGCAATATTCCAAAGAGCCATGGATGTTGTTTTCTTAGACTTGATTAATGTAATCATGGTTGTGTATCAAGATGACTTAACTGCCTTTTCAAAAAGAGATAAAGATCACTACATGCATCTTGAACAAATCTTCAGAAGGGCTCTAGAGTATGGGATATCTCTCAATCCCAAAAAATGCACATTTGCAGTGTCAGAAGGAAAGCTACTGGGACATATTGTATCAAAGGGTGGAGTAAGGATAGATCCAGAGAGAGTGGCAGCTATAGATAAGATATCAATCCCCAAAACTGTCAAAGCAATATAGTCTTTCTTTGCCTAGATCAACTTTGTGAGAAGGTTTATTTCTAATTTTGTTGAGATTGTTAAACCTATTTCCAAGATGCTAAAGAAAGGAGCCAAAATCATATGGGATGATGATGTTATTAATGCTTTTGTAGAAATAAAAAGAGTTATCAAGGAGGCACTAGTGTTGAAATCTCCAATTTTCAGTAAGCCTTTTCACATCTTCTCATTTGTTTCATTCCACACTATAGCAGTAGTTATGTTGTAAAAAATGAAGAAGGTTTCTAGAAACCCATTGCATTTTTTAGTAAATCTCTTCAAGCTGTAGAGCTGAAGTATGATATGGTAGAAAAATAGGCATATGCTTTGGTGAAAGCCATGAATAATTTCAGACCTTAGTTGGTATAGAGCTAGAAGCATATGTGCCTAATACAGCTATAAAAGATGTGTTAGCCCAATAGGAGGTCACTGGCCGAAAGTGCAAATGGATCAACAAGATCCAGGAGTTCAATATTGACATACAGATCACAAAACTAGTTTGGGGATAAGGACTTGCCAAACTGATGGCTGAGGTTAACCTAGAGGCTACTCAGATCAATGTTATTAAGGAGGAGACAAGTGTGATATGTAGCCTACAAATGACCCCATGGTATACTAATATCATCTCTTATCTAACATACCTTAGGTGTCCTGATGGGCTCAACAAGAACCAAGAAAGAACATTGAAGTTACAGGCTATGAAGTATGCATTTATTAAAGGAGACTTATATTGGAAAAAACAACAATGGTGTCCTATTACTATGCTTAGATAAAAATGAAGTTGAAATCTTGTTGAAGGAAATGCATGGAGTGTGTGGAGGTCCTTATACAATCGAAACAACAACCCACAAAATTCTAAGAGCTGGCTATTATTGGCCTGCCTTGTTTTCAGACTCCCATACATTCACAAGAAAATGTGAGGCATGTCAAAAATTCTCTAGAAAGATCAAATGTTCAAGTGCATTTCCTCTCAAGACCATGCAAGTTGAGGTCCCCTTCTATCAATGGGGCATAGATTTTATTGGTGAAATCAGTGAGAAATCAAGTGGAGGCCATAAATGGATCCTTGTAGCTATAGATTACTGTTGGCAAGATACACGATATGGACTCATGAATGTTGTCATTGATGGCAACAAAGTTCATCCCACACATCTGCAGGACATGGTATGTCTCTACCGGAAGTCAAAGTGAAGAATGTTGTGGTCTGGTAATCAAGAACAGAGCATGTGACAAGGTCCGACAGACAGGTCCAGATCTCTCAGAGGAAGCATCTTGGTGAAGTACGGATTTGGGGAAGTCAAGAGGAGTATCTTGACTGATAGATTCCAAGGTTTGAGCCTTCGGTGTGAAAAGGATAAAGAGATATGAATGTTTGAGTGTCAAGTTCTCATGCGACAGTGTGAACAAAGGAAAAACTGACTGGCAGAACATCAGACATTATTTCGGATGTGTTACTGATGTTGGTAAAAGTTATGAAGGCATGAATTATGTTTGGCTGACATAATTAATGATCTCCACAAGTATATCATTGATCCGCATTACTTGGTGTGCAAGGATTCAGCCGATAGATCAAAGTTTGTGAAAAGATTGACTATTCCGGGTGCCGACTAGAAAGGTGATGAAATCACTTGTACAGATATATATACACGATGGATTTAGTTGTGAGATGTGTTGTGGGTGTTGTTGATGAGTGAATAAAAGTAGAGCAGAGTAGAAGTAGTAAGGAAGGTCTGGTATGTGAAAGGAAAGCAGCATAAGGAAAGAGGAAAGATGAAGTGCAGCAGTTCAGTGTATTGAGCCTAATCGGAACTGAACTCCAGCATATGTGGATGCTACCAATCAGTTCAAGTATTGTATAACATTCCTTTTGTAGATAGTGTGTCTCTTTGTAGGTAGTGTGCCTCCTTTGTGAGCAGTGTGCTTGGGCAGTGAGCCCTAATTGGCAAGTGCCATTTTGTTTTTCTTATTCTTCTAACAGAGAATAATCCTTGGGTTAATCACCCCATGGTTTTCTCCCTTAACAGGGTTTCCATGTCAAAAATACTATGTCATGTGTATTTGCATTTCATGATTATGTTTGTTCATTTGGATTAATATTACATTGATTGCTAATAAAGTTCAAAAAGTAGAAATAATTAGGATAACTGATTCACCCCCCTCTCAGTTATCAACAATTGGTATTAGATCTAAGTTCCTCCTAACAGAGCCTAACATCTTGAGGAAGATCTGGGAATTCAAATGGATGCATATGGTTTAAGGGAGCATCTCACGACTGCCCTTGATGATCTTGAATAGTCAAACTCTGAAGTCAATGAATTAAAGGAAAGACTCAAACAGGCTGATGATTTCATGAGAGAACTAAAAGACAAATTAAGTCTCTCTATGAAAAAGAGAAAGGAGCTACTTCAGCAATTGGCAAGACAAGGTGAAGTAAATAATGCAAATGAAGAGCTGAAGGAAAAAACTGAGTTGTGTGAAAAGTTATCAAAAGAAATCATTATGGTAAGACATGAAATGGAATCAAGAGTCATGAAGTTTACCCAGGAAGTTGAAGAGAAAAGAAAAACTAAAGATAATCTAAGACAATCTCTCAAGGAGAAAACAGAAGATTGCCACCAAATGGATAGAATTATCAGACATCTTGAATCTAATCTTGAAGATGCTAAAGATAATGAAGAAAAACTTGAGGATCAAATTGTCTCTCTCAAAAGGGATCTTCAAACAGCAAATGAGTATAAAGAGAAATTCAAGATAAGTTTTGCTCAACTTGAAGTTCTTCTTGGAAGTCAAAAGAGGGTAGATGACAAGTATGGTTTGGGATATGAGAAAGGAGAAAGCTTTGGATCCGGTCAGAAGACTTTTGGATCAGAAAAACCAAGGAACGGATTTAGAAGACCTCCGGTAAGACAGCCTAATGCTCAAAGATATCCTTCCTTCAATGGATACTGCTAGAACTGCAATACTTTTGGTCATAAAGCTAATTAGTGCAGAAAGAGAATGAATCAGACAAATTCATTCTTCTCCGGACAATGTTTTAACTACAAAAGGTATGGTCACAAATCTCATGAATGCAGAAATATGCAAATGAACAAATCATTCAATGGTAGATGCTTTACATGCAATAGAATAGGTCATATGGCTAATCAATGCAGATCAAGAGGATATCAATCAAATATGCAAAGAAATGTTGTTTGCCAAATCTGCAATAGATCTGGTCATATTGCAAAATTCTGTAGAAGCAAGAATCAGGACAAAAGAGGTCTGGTATATCCTAATCAAAATCAAGATAAGGGTAAACAAAAAGTGAATGCGGATGAAGTTAGGAATGAGATGAACAAGATTTGGGTGAAGAAAAGTTTAGAGAATGTAGAGGTTGGATCCGCACCAGACTCTTGTGCTGATATTCCTTCTGAAAATTAAAAGGTGAGCTCTGGCTCAGAGGGAGACACAAAGAAAACCTTGTTCCCCCAACCAGTTAAGTGGTGCCTGAAATTGGCACATGAGAAGCTGTGGATCAAAGGGTTTCTAGAGAAACATCTAAAGAAGCTCTGGTAAAAATTTGAGAGATCCACAAAAAGATTTGAAGAGTCTTCCGATGAAACAGGTGTTTTCACAAGATCGGTCTGGGAAAATAGAGCAACCAGAATAACTTAGTTCGAGCATTTATTGCAAACTGACATTAGGGTTTGCGGAGCAATATAAGGGTTTTCTCATGAATCACTTGTTCATTCTACATTCAAGAAGAAGAGAGAAAAGGAGCTCTGCAACTACTTCTCCCAAAAATCAGGATGACTCTTCCTATAGCTCAATCTAGATTGCATCGTGTGTGCCCTAAACAGCATAAAAGGTATTCTTCATTCTTGATATTTCTCAGTAAGATTCCTTGAAGATGCGTACTCCAAATATAGTAAAGATCTCGATAGGCCCCACCCTAAATTCAAGAAACATCCATACAAATCATTGGAGGTAGATCCCTTAGGAGTATTCTCTAGTGTTCCGCATGCTGTTTTGCACATAGAAGACATTAGGGTTTACATACATGCAAATATCAAAGAATTTGGGGAATTCAAACTAAGGGACATCTATCACAAACAATTGATAGATGATACTTTTGATCTTAAACCTTAGTATAAGGGCATCTAGGAAAAACACTTCGATCAGTTCATTCATTTCCCCTACTTTGAAGAAGATGAATGGGTCTGGTATGTATTGAGTAGGGTACATGACAACTTTCTATGGTTGAATAGACCTTGCAAAATCACCAAGGAGGCAATTAGGGCAGTAACTGGTTTACACTCCTCCGGAGGAATACCTATCCTCAAATCTGTCAAAAACAACATTGTAACTGAGGCCACCGGATCAAAATTTGATAAGAGGGCAATGACCATTAAAGATATTACTGACCCGGATATCAAGTTTGCATCTATGATAATAGGATATAAGATATATCACTCTAGTAGGGAGAATTCAGTATCTGGAACTGCAGTATATATTGCCTATGAGATGTTAAGAAAGAATGCAGATTATGATCTCTATGAACTTCTCTTGAGCCAATTGATAGAAAACATACAGAAGATCAAAAAGGATAAGAAGAACTCCTTTAAATATGGTGGACTGATACTATGTTTATTTTTCTACTTCATGAATGAGCTGCCCAGATCAAATGGATGGGCATGGCAAAATGACAAACCTATAGCAATTCAGATTAGGGATTACCTGCATGAACTTGGGGATGCTAAGGCAAGGAATACAGCTCTGTGGGGTTACTTCAAGCAATTTCAAAATACAATGCAAATCAGAGAAAGAATCCATAAATCAGTGGTTGAGAAATACAAGGATATAGTGTGCTTCATGGTAGACACTGATCAATGCCTAATGGAGGTAGTAGAGCCAAGGACAGTCTAGATCATGCCTATGGGGTATGAAGTAGATGAACAAATTGTTGAGCTACATGTTCAACACATGCTCAGATAGCCAAAGGACATTAAAGCAGAAAGATTTGGAACTTTTGATGAACTAAGTATAAAAATTCATACAGAGCTGAGGCAGCCAGAAATCAAGAGGAAAGTGAGAAAAGAAGTAGAAGATGTGGCCAAAGGCTTTGGCATATCAATGGAGGCACTTGATGCTCACAGGAAGAAAAGGGAAAAGGCTGAGGAAGAGAAGAAGAAGGCATAGAAGAAAAGTGAGGAAAGTGTTCCGGTAGAAACCTCTACCCGGACTAGATCATCAAAGAGATCTGCGCCTGTCACAGCCAAAAGCTCAAGAACATCAAAACTGGAAGTCCAGGCATCCAACAAAGGAGAGAAAAGATCAAAGATAAAAGCCACAAGGGCTTATGTCAGTCAGAGAGATGAAGAGGAAACTGAATCAGATGAGGGGATAAAGGAAATAAAGAAGCAAAAGAAGAAAGGATTCGATAAACCCTCCACAGGTCAAGACAAGGAAGAAATGGTAGAGGAATTTGTTGAAAAGCCCACCTTGTCTTTAGAAAGTGTAATCAAATCAGTCACTGTGGATGGAAACCTTCAACCAATGGACGAATTCTATGATGATTAGAATGAGGCTGACCAAAAGATCTTGCAGGAAGCTACAGTCAGGTATTTGAACATATACAATAAGGCTTTCATTGAAATTATTTCTCTTATTCCTAAGAGCCTAGAAAAGGAGTTAGAAATGAGAAAGACCAATGCCATGGCAAAAGACCTTGAGATCTAGGAACAGATAGCTATTCAGCTATATCCTTCAATCGATCCCAAGATAATGAATATGGTATTCAAAGATTACAAGGATGAGTTCAGGAGCAAAGCAAGGATGAATCAACTTATGCTTGGTGAGACCAACAAGGTAGCCAAGGACACAGAAGAGATTCTCTGGAACGTCTTCAAAAGATTCAATCTTCCTATCATAGAGGACTTGGGTACTGAGCCCTCGGCCACAAATATTACAGAAGAGTTCACTGAGATAATGATAGAAGAAGTAATGGACACCAGTATAGAAAAGGATAAGGACTTAGAATCCTCTATTCTAGAAGAGGTGGCTCATGAACAAACAAATATCTCTCCTCCGGTTTCTCCCATAGCTTCTGGATCTAAAGGAGAAGACAGAATACAGGAGAAAGAAGCAGGAGTGAAGGAAAAAGAAGTTGATAGTACCAAGGTTGCAGAGGAAGAGAAGACCGCAATAGAGAAAACCACAACTGATAGTGGTAAGAATGCAGAAGGAGAGAAAGCTCCAAGGGATAGCCCTAAGAATGCAGAAGAGAAGAAACATCTGTCTCTAGCAAGAGACACTGCAAAAACTGTCTAGGAATTCCTAAACAAGGAAACAATGGAGAATGATGAACCGAAGCTTCTACAAGGACCATTTAATTTTGATTCACTTTCTTCGGTATAGACAATGAAGATAGCCTCATTCGCCAATGCAAAGGCTAAAGAAAAACTCCTAAAGTCTCACATGGAAGACTGTGAGTTGATAGAAGCTACTTCCAGAGTGCTAGAAAAAATTATGCCATCATTTCAGAAGGATTCCATAGCCTCCTCGTCCAGTAATCTCAAAACTCTAGTCAATAGTGTTAGCACACATTTTGATTCACTAGAGAAGTCAGCAGAAGATAAGGTCCGGAAGGAATTTCTTGCAAAAAGATTATCAGAGGTACAAGGGTTGATAAGTAATGATATGAGAAATATGAGTATAGGAATAAAGAGCTTAGAAAATGCTCTTAAAGATGGCAGAGAAATATAAAAATTTTGTTTATCATGGTCCAAAGCAACAATGGAGATTGAAAAGAAAATAAAAGAGCAAGAAGATAAACTACTAAGTTTGTCTCAAAGTTTTGATCCTCTCTCTTCCTCCATAGTCAATCAAGAGTGTTAGACTATTGCAATCACAAATGCAATAAAGAATTTTGAGAAAGAAAAGAAGAACATAATTAGTGGGATGGTGAACTCAGAAGAATCATTATCCCTAAGTTAGAGGCCATGCATGAGGCCATATGTGATGCTCAGACTACCACCCAAACCAATGATCCGACAGATCTTAAGAGGGCAGAAGCATTTGCGTTCCTGTTGAGTGGTCACATCTCAATTTTGGATAGGATGAAGCAGAGTTGGGTGACAGAAGTTGTACAATTGAAGACAACTTTTGCAGACATACTTAAGTATATGTAAGTATGTCATATGTATATACTTATGCGGCTAAGTATAGTTTAAATTTTGAAATTTTTGGTATGTGGACCCTACCCTTTTCCATTGATGTCAAAGGGGGAGTGAAGATCAGTGAAAAATGAGGAATCCAACTAAGGGGGAGCTCCAGAAAATATATATAAAAATAGAGCATCAGCCAAGGGGGAGCATAGTGTAAACACTTAGTCATTTTTCACTAAGTGTTGCCATCAATGCCAAAGGGGGAGATTGTTGGCAAGAGACACTATATGGATTCATGAATGTTGTCATTGATGGCAACAAAGTTCATCCCACACATCCGCAGGACATGGTATGTCTCTACCGGAAGTCAGAGTGAAGAATGTTGTGGTCCGGTAATCAAGAACAGAGCATGTGACGAGGTCTGACATACAGGTCTGGATCTCTCAGAGGAAGCATCTTGGTGAAGTGCAGATTTGGGGAAGTCAAGAGGAGTATCTTGACTAATAGATTCCCAGGTTTGAGCCTCCGGTGTGAAAAGGATAAAGAGATATGAATGTTTGAGTGTCGGGTTCTCATGTGACAGTGTGAACAGAGGAAGAACTAATTGGCAGAACATCAGACATTATTCCAAATGTGTTACTGATGTTGGTAAAGGTTATGAAGGCATGAATTATGTTTGGCTGACATAATTAATGATCTCCACAAGTATATCATTGATCCGCATTACTTGGTGTGCAAGGATTCAGCTGATAGATCAAAGTTTGTGAAAAGATTGACTATTTCGAGTGCCAACTAGAAAGGTGATGAAATCACTTGTGTGGATATATATACACGATGGATTTAGTTGTGAGATGTGTTGTGGGTGTTGTTGATGAGCGAATAAAAGCAGAGCAAAGCAGAAGCAGTAAGGAAGGTCCGGTATGTGAAAGGAAAGAAGCATAAGGAAAGAGGAAAGATGAAGTGCAGCAGATCAGTGTACTAATCCTAACTGGAACTGAACTCCAGCATATGTGGATGCTACCAATTAGTTCAAGTATTGTATAACATTCCTTTTTTAGACAGTGTGTCTCTTTGTAGGCAGTGTGCCTCCTTTGTGAGCAGTGTGCTCGGGTAGTGAGCCCTAATTGGCAAGTGCCATTTTGTTTTTCTTATTCTTCTAATAGAGAATAATCCTTGGGTTAATCACCTCGTGGTTTTCTCCCTTAACAGGGTTTCCATGTCAAAAATACTATGTCATGTGTATTTGCATTTCATGATTATGTTTGTTCATTTGGATTAATATTACATTGATTGCTAATAAAGTTTAGAAAGCAGAAATAATTAGGATAACTGATTCACCCCCCCCTCTCAGTTATCAACAATTACTTCACCAAGTGGATAGAAGCTATCCCTACCAAAAAATCCACAAGCAATGTGGTGATGGATTTCATTATGAATCACATCATTATTAGATTTAGAGCACCAATTAGGTTAGTAATGGATAATGCTATGTTCTTTAGATTTGATGATTTCATAGGTTTCTACAATACATATGGCATTGAGATATCATATTCCTCCCCTTATCACCCCGAAGGAAATGGTCAAGTTAAGTCAAGCAACAAAAGCCTAATGAAAATCATCAAAAGGATCTTGGATTAAAACAAAAAGGCTTAGGATTCTAATCTAAGTCTAGCTTTATGGGTTGATAGGGTGACTATAAAAAAGCCTATTGGAAAATCACCATTTGAATTCGTATATGGCACTCATGTCAAGTTGCCAATAATTAATCTCCTACATATCTATAAGTTAATCCAAGAAGAGGATTTGGACATCCCTGAGCCAATGGAGGAGAGGATTAAGCATTTAATTGAACTTGATGATGTTAGAAGAGATGCACAAAGGAACAATCTCAAAATGCAGCAGAAGACTAAATATTTGTTTGACAAAAGAACTTCTGATAGGAAGTTCAAAGTGAATGACATGCTTTTGGTATGGAATACTAGGGTACAAGACAAGGGCTAGCATGGGAAATTTGAAACCTTGTGGAAAGGTCCCTATGTCATAATAGATTATCATGGAGGAGATTCATATTTCATCTAGGCCTTGAACAGTGAAATCTAAGAACTACTAGTGCATGGACAGTTCTTAAATCAATTCTTTTCTTGATCATATCCATGCACATTTGTATTTTAGTGTAAATAGGTGTGTTGTCTTGTGTACTTTCCCTGCTTGCTATTTTTGTGGTCTACTGCCTCCTCAAAGATTCTAGATCCTTGTGATGACCTTGCAGTCATCTGTCCCCAACTAGAGCCACTGTTAGGACTGTGAGAAATTTTCCTTGGCTTCCTATGTTGGCCCTACTTTAAGCTTAATTTTGGTGGTCTTGTGCTAAGGTTTACCTTTGAAAATGTTTAAAATCTTATTCTTAGGTCTAAAAACCTTAAACCATGTGGCTTGTGTAAGCATCAAAATACCTTTTGTTCTAATTTCATGTTGACCGCTTGCTACCCATTGTCTATTTTTATGTAATAAAATTGTGTCTTGGACATCATTCGGTTATTGACCCCTTACTCCCATATTGCCTTTTGAGCCCACGCACAAGTATTAATCTATTATATACTTAAGTTTTGGCACAAGCCCCTTAATAAAATTTGGCCCCCCTCTTTACCTAGTCGCACAATGTTTTTTTTAGCGCACGTGCTCAGGTCCCCTTTTAAAAGGTTTTCCTAAGGAATCATTTGTCTATGTGTGGCCTTTTTTGATTGGTTTCTGCCATTCTACCAATAATATTTTATTAAAGCAAAATTTGCATGCGGAACCACGGAAGAGGTGACAGGTGGCAAGCATTTGGCTGGGTAGTGCAGCGGGGCCCATTGGTTGGTCCCACCAGGTAATATGTGGTGAGCTTTAATGCATTCCACCATTCCGCTGAGCCTTTTTGGTGAACCCATAGTAGGCTTGTAGAACCATTGGAAGAAGACATGTGGCATGGTGTGATAGCTAATTATCCTAGTGACCTAATGGGTGCCACATGGTGTAATTTGTGACTCTTCTGCTATTCCATGGATCATTTCAATAAATATTTATTTAGAACCATAGAACAATGGGAAGCTACTAAGTGTCTCTATTTGGCCGATGAATGGATATGCATAATTTCAATGAAACATGGCAAGTTTTCACAGTATGTAGTGGAACTTAAAGGAGGGTTACATTGTGCCATGTGGCATGATCTGAAATGTTTTCCCCATTTCGTGGGCCCTCATTTGTAGCTTGATCTCATGACCATAGAAGTGTGGGACGCTGCCATGTGGATGAAGTTGAGTCATCTTTTCATCAATGCGTCTTTTTGTTGAGTTGTAAAAGTGAACACAAGAGGATTGTTTCCACTAGTGTGTTATTTCTTCAGGGAAAACATCAGGGAAAAGGGATGAGGGCCAATGTCTGCCAAGGTCATAAAAAAAATTCTAAGTATGGTGCAGTACTGTGTAGCATTGGAGGCTGAAGTTTCAACTTTCTATCTTCTTTAGTGTTGCGGAGTGGAGGGCCTGAAGGTTGAAGTCTAATGGGGCCAGTGTAGCACTCAGTGTGTTAGAGGTTGTAATGCAAGCTTCCTTCCTTCCACCTTTTTCATAAGACGGTGGAAGGAGGAAGGCCTGATGGCCAACCCCTGACAAGTGGTCCTTCTATGCAAGGTGAAAGGTAAACATCGGGGCTTCCTTGTTCTTCCTTCCAAAAGGTATAAGGAAAAATGCTGAAGGACTAAGGCTCAACCCCTTAGTGCCTTCATATCTATACATAGGTAGGGTCAAGACTTCCCTCCTTCCTCTTCTAGATGTTGTAAGTTGCAGAGCAAAAGGCCTAAGCTTTGAAGTCCAATTTTTTAGAGGTTGACTTCCTAGCCTTCCTTGTTTTTTCAGATGCATTGACAACTTCTCAGATGACCATTGTTTTGCCAGTGGCAGGCCAAAAGGAGTTTACCTTCCTAGTCTCAAACATGTGGAATTATGAGTTGGCCAAACTATGGGATCCAAATCAATTCTAGGGGAAATTTGCAAGGAGTCTAGTACTTCATCAACATGCATCCTTCAAGTCTCAATAGGTATTTTGTCTTCTTGTGGGCTTGCCTTTTTGTCCTCATCTACATAATTATTATCTCCTAGGATTTTGGGGTTTCAGGAAGGATGTTGAAGAAATGATAATTGTGTTGCAACAACCTTTTACAAATGCATTTTGGGGGCTAAGGATTTACACTTGTGCATGTAATTGTCTTTGTCCTTTTGGGATATTCTCTCCATGGGTAGTTGCACACACATTTGGTTATGATGAGGTTGTCAAATGAAAATGTGACATGTGTCTATGGCCTGAAGCTTGTTTGCTCCCTTATTTCTATAAGAGGGAATTCATGGCCATTTGTTAAAGGTTCTAAATCTTTCTTTTGGGAAGTAGTGTGTTTGTGTCTTAGTGTAGAGTAAATAGAAGAAAGTTGCATGTTATTTTGTGTTCAAATCTATAGAGCAATGTATCGTTTTCAATCCTAAATGTATTGTCATACTGGTTGTAAAATTCTCTCCATTTTTATACTCAATGAAGTTAGTATGAGTGATGAACATCAAGGATATTTTGATTCATCTTTGTAGTCCTCTGTAATGTGTATATTGTCTTTAGGTTTCTCTTAAGGAGAGAAATAATTTCTTGGGAAATACTTTGTTAATTTCATTCTACACTATGGTTTAAAGGATAGTTTTACAATTCTTGGTACAAGAAGCATTGTTGTAAGACATTGATGCTACTAGTCTATTTGTTATGAAGTAATATTGCTTGAAAGATACACTCAATTTATGCAACTTGACTCTGTAACCCTAGGATTAGGCACCGATCTTTTAGTGGACTGATATGTTGATTCAGATCCATCCCAACAATTAAAATCATTTTTATTTTTGTACTATTTTTAGGTAGAATTGGAGTAATAACTTTTCTCAATCCATGTCTGAACTGATTTACCAAAGGGTTAAGCCAATCTGATAGGAGTCAGTCATTTCCTTGGTATATTTTCATTGAGAACTTACTATTTAAACATAAACATCTGGCATAAGTGAAGAAATACCCTTAGATGTTGTATAGGTACACCTGCCTTGGTCTTGCAGAACCAAAAGTGCAGACCTTTTTGTTGGCCACTCACCTAGAATCCTTGACCATGAGAAATCAGCTACACCTTTAGAGGATTCAGATAATCAGATGGAAGCACAAACACTTGTAAAATGTGATTGGTGGATAAATGATGGGTTTATCGTATTAGTATTTGATTAGTTAGCTATATATTCTATAACTGACTAATTTCTTATTTTGTGACTTGTTTAAGTGATGTGAATTTAAGTTGATTTATCTATGTAGTTGATAATTATCTATTTACTTCATAAATTTGATGTATTTATTATAAATGAAATTTTGAGTGGAAACATTTCACATTAATTTCATCTAATTATAATTCAAACTATTAAAATAATTCTAGATGCCTAGTTAGATTAGATATTAAATTAGGTTTTTTTTTTTTTTGAACTCTTAGAATTTTTTTATCAAATCACTTTAAGGTGATGGTGAATTATCACTTCTTGTTAGCAAGGTTAGAGGGAAAATACTTCAGAGTTTTCTTCCCTTTGTGATGCCATGCATAATAATGTCAACACCTTCTTAGATTACCTTCACTCTTCTAGGGAATTGTGAATGGTGTTCCATCACACCTACTTTTTTCTTATTATATCTCATTTCCTTGAGTGGCATGTTCTTCTTTCTATTACATATCCAACAATGTCGAGTGTGTATAATTCAATAATGTGAGTAGTGTAACCCTTAGTATCTAAGTTTTTAAACAAAAAAAAGTTAGTTGCATTATTTTTATACCTATTTGTACATGTATGTAAGGGTGGGCATGATATTGTACACACACATCATAGATCAATCCAAACTTGTACCTCCCACCCCATATAGCTATCATGGGTGGAAAAATAAAATGGAGATCCATTTGAGGAAACTAGGGTTATTCAGAGTGACTATTGGTATAGAAATTGAACCAACAGGTACTACAAAAAAGAGAAAATGGTACACTAGATATGATGAAGATTTTGGTACCTTATGTCAATCAATTTCACCTAATCTACATATTCATGTTGAATCTTGCAGAACACCAAATGAAGTATGGAACAGATTCAAGAATTTGTTTAGTAAGAAAGACACTTTGAGGATTTTTTAGTTAGAGAATGAACTTATTGGTTTGAATCCTACAAATTTTGATAGTATCCAAGACTTCTTCACCAAACTCAAATCACTCAAATTGTAGCTAAAACAATGTGGTATCCAAAAAGAGGATACCCAATTGATTCTTTCTATCCTTTCCAATCTTGGTCCTAACTATATACTTTTTGTTTCTACATTCTATACTACCATGGATTCTTTTGTTACTACATTCAAGATGCCTTCACTTGATGAATTTGTGACATCACTTACTAGAGAGTAGGAAAAGTTAGTAAAAATATGTACATTAAAGTCTTGAAAGCCATAGGCTCTGGTGGTACTTGTTTGGGTTTAGGGTTTTAAGTCCGTAAAATCACAAGTCTTCACCTTTATAGTCTTTTAAACCTAAGTCCTTAAGCCTTCTGTGCTTTATCTTTTAAATCCCTATTGACTACCTATAGTAATTCCCCAGTCACTTAAGTTATGACTTAAAGCTTTTATATTCATAAGGTGACCGACCCCATGTCCTAGGTTTACCCTTTATAACTTGTGAAAAATTAAATCTATGTCCTAAGTCTTCACATAGGTTATAAAGTGTTATGTATTAGTATTTCATAGCATCACAGTGCATCATGGATGACGTCATCATCCTGCTGTGTGGCTGCAACAAGGTGACACCTATCAAGGAATCTAGGCTTACAACCCCTTTACCGAAGATCCCAAATCGATGAACTGTATGCTGCCAAGTGTTAAGGCGAGAAATGATCTATAGGAAATCTTAAATCTGATGGTTGCGCAAACTCGCAAGGGAATCTTTCTAGGAAGGAATATTCATTGTGCGATCACGAGATGTTGACACATGGCCTTGTAATAAAGAAATGAAAAGCAAATGAAAGGTGGGCATGTGGAGGCTTTACCGTGCTCGCACAAGGTAGGTAAGTGGTGGGCCATTTCTGGCTACAATGCCACAAAATGGTGCCACATGTCCAAATCAGACAAAAAGTGATGTGGTCAGCGAAGGAGGTACATCTGAATTGGTTTGTTCCTATTGGACGTATAGTTTTCAATGATGATGACCCAAATTTTCAAATCTGGCGGGTGAATGGTGGCCATGGTTTTTGTAAGGATAAACTCAAATCAATGGTGCATGTTTAACTTTTTTATGAAGAACATTGAAGGTGGCCTGTGACACAAATGTGAGATTAAGACCAAGGCTAACTCCATTAATGCCTCATAACCTATGAAACAAAGCTTGAAAAGGAGGAAAGTTAGGCATTTTTGTATCATTTCTTCAAGGATGAACAAAATTCAGATGCATAATCAATTTTTAGGTGAGCAAAGAAAGAAATTCAAGCTTCCATAGGCATAAAAAATAAGTAAGTTCACTTTGTTTGACTGTGTTCAGTGCATTTTAAGTTGATTACTTGATTGAAAGAGTAGAAAATCATAGAAGATAAGAAGCCCTAGTTTAATACATAGTCTAAGAAAATGAGTCAAGCTGGTCAAGCTTCCACCTCAAAATATGGCTTGGATGAGGATCTTATGATCCAACTCCCGGGCTCTGCTAGACATGCCTTGAATTTACATGGTCCCAACCAGCCAGAGGGTAAATTCCTAGACATCTGCTACAACTATAGGGATGCCTGATTGCTTGTACTAGGTTGGGTTTTATTCAAACTCTGGCATCATAGAATGGATTACAAAGCCCCAGTCTACAATGCTTAATGCTTTGATTTAGCCAAGCTAATCTACCCTAATGTATTTCCAAATGCTGATTTAGTAAGGGCAATTGTACAGAGGTATGGCCCTTAAACAAGGACAGTCTTGGTAGGAAATGACACAAAAATAATCAAGTTTACAAAGGCATACATCTCCACTATGTTTAGTTTAAACCTTGCCGCCAGTAGGCTGATTGACCTAGGAGCATTAAAGAAAAATTATCTGACTGTCAAGCGTGCATACAGAGATTTTAACTTGGCCTAACATAGACCAAGAGGGGTAGATGACAAGTTGGTTAAAATATCAGACAGGGAGGAGGAGCCCTTTTAGTGCTCTTTATTCATGCATTATTTTGTGAAAACCTACCACAGTCTATGCCAGGTGGTAGGTAGGGATGCCTTAGATAGGATACCCATCTCTCTGATGATGATGGTAGTAAATATTTAGGGTCCAGAGACTAGGGAACCATATGATTATGCTTCCTATGTGGGAGATAAGATGCACAAATAGATGACGACACTCAAGAGCAAATTATTTATTATGGATGCCCATGTTGAATTCACATGATATTCTTTATTGTATTATATGATTCTGTTTGCTTTGTCAGGAATGTGGAATCAGAATTTACATGTCAAGATGATAGATGCACAAGGAAATTTGTTGCTAGTATAGATGTGGACATGTATGGTGGACATGCATTGTGTTGATGTAGATTATATAATCTTTGAGGAATATTTTGTGAGGAGAGTTCTTGGTTTCCTAGAGCTAGAAGGGGAAAGGATGCATCTAGATGTGTTAGATTTTTTGAGGCCTTTAGACAAAACCCCTGACTCAGGGATTGATCACAATTGGGGTGACTGGTTCTACCATAAGCACACCACCTATATTAGAATCTATGGTTGTGAGGCCACTCCCCACATTTTTCCTAAATATGTGCCTAAGAGAATTGCATTTTTAGAAATTATTAGGCATCTGAATGAGTCAGATAAAGAGCATATGAGGAAGCATTAGAAAGACTCATTTTTCCCTACCTTCCTTAGATTCAGTGACTTCTTGACAGCTGAAAAAGGTTGTTTAGAATAGATTAATTCAGTGTTACAGTGTTATGGGATGTATTTGGAACAACCTAGGATATTTGACCCTGCGACTTTTATTGATAGGGTAAGGGTTAATAAACAGAGACCAAGGTACATTCACCGAGTCTACTCTGATGAGGATACTATTAAGAATTGCTTCACAATGAATGATGTCCACACTTTGAGAATCAAGTGGGACATAATTATGATAGGGGAAAGAATGAGAAAGAACTTCAATGTTGCATACCAGGGAGCCTTTGTAGAAGTGCAGGACCCAATAAAAAGAACTCAAATGATGTTTGATTATGTAGAGCAACTAATTGCTAGTGCTCCTACAAGTGAAGAAAGGCCTTCTTACCAACCTAGAAGCTCAACAGGGGATATGCTGTAAAAAGGGAATCACATGACCCTTCCCCTACCAAAAGGGAAAAAATAATTGACTTAGAGGCTGAGGAAGAAATTGAAGTAGTGGATCTAGAAGGAGAGGTAGAGGAACAAGTGTAGGAAGCTACTCATAAGGTGAATTCACCTGATAGGATAAGGCCCTACCATTCCCCTTAAAATAGGTCAATGAGGACCATGACAAGATAGACTGTGGATACAGAGGACATCAAGGTGAAGGCTTGTAATAAGTTCATGGAAGATGATGAATTCATCAATACTCCTGAATTTAGGAGTTATGTGCTAAAGGTGAGGAGTGAGGAATTTTAGAAAAGGATTGAAGGTGCCAAGAGTGGGGCTGACCCATCTAAGTATGAGGCCATCACCCAAAGGTGTTGAAAGAGGTTAATCAGGATATTAGTAGCATTACTCCTGACGAAGGGAGGGAATTTGTTGCCAAAAGTAATATATTTCTCCTCCCTCATTTGACTTTGTCGTATGCAATTACATTTGACATAATTACCAAAGAAGATTTAGATGTGACAGATGAGTAGGTGAGAAGGCTCTCTTTGGTACAGACTTCAATCCTAGGTTCGAAACTTTGGCAATATGGTCTTTGGCCCCAAGCAACAATAAACCTAGGATTGGATTTAGGGAATTGATGGGAGATGTGATAATCAAGAGGGTATCTGACACCCCTACTCCCCAAGCTGCAAGTTTGAATGTGTAAAGTGCAAAATTTGCTGAAGTAGTAACAAATACACTACGAAACATCATGATGAATTGTTTCTACAATATGCACAAGCTATTGCAGAGCTAAATAAGTGCAAGGAGTAGCTGTTATTAGGGGTAGGCCCTTCAAATCCTACACCTATGATATGAACAGTAGAAGCATTCCTAGTTGACATAGAGCCCCTGCTGGTAGAAATTAGAGAATTGAAGGAGGTGAAGAGATTGAAAGAAGAAAAGAAGAATTCACTCAAGGAGATGGTCACTAATCTGATAAATCATAGAGTGACCAAAGTTTTGGTAAGGGTGGATGAGACATGGAAATCTTATTCAAATCTAAGAGCAGCCCTTGACAAACATGAACAAGACAAGGAAAGCCTCAAGACAATGAAGGGAGTGTGGCTGCAGAGGACTAGTGAATTGAGAGACCTGCATAGGTACTCTAGATTTGATGTACAGGCACCACCTAAGATGAAGCTGACCCTTGACGTGCTTATAATTCTTGAGGAAGTCATAGATTTTTAGTTAAAGCTAGACAAAGTATTAGGTGAGAAGAGGCAATTTCTTGAAAAGATAGATAAGAAAATAATGCCTAGTATATTGGAGGCTGATGGGTAGGTAAAAAATCTTGACAAGTGGAGAGCTAACTTTAGTGACAATGCTGGCCATCTAATATCTACCTACTACACCAATGGAGACCCTAGATTGAAGATTTTGAGTTCAACTTTGGATAAGCTTCATGTGTTAGAAATAAATTTTGAATTATTCTGTAAGAAAGAAAAGATGTTGATGGTTGCACAATACACATGACATAATGATAAGATTTCAAAGTTGATCTCATTCCAATGGCCATTAGAGAAATCATATGTTGAGTGGACAAAGAAGTATGGGTGAACGTGCCTGAAATAAATGAGAAGCTACCTTTCCCCTACATTTATGTGGCTGGGCTCCTCCAATCTTCTATACTCCTCATTATATATATTATTTTCTATCTTTTCTCTAGGTTCAATGTAATTAATGCTCCAACACAGCTGAGGTGGTTCTTTGTAATGAGACATTCACCTAACCAACAAAAATGTAATGAATGCTAGCACCAAGTTCTATGTCTATAAAGAACTAGTTGCCTCACTTTGTAATGTTGTTAGAGGATTAGGATTCTCAAGAGTGAAAATAATACAAAATTTTGACTGGTTGCTCCCTCCATGGTGTTGTGAGTTTCATTTTAATGTATGTATGTGTTTTTCATAAATTATTCATTAGTTTCAAATTGAATTAGATGAGAAATTATATGTGCATGTGTTTTTGTTAACTGTCTCCATTTGTTGTTTACATCTTTCTTTAGAACAAAGTAACTAAGGGTTTTCTGATTTGAGGTGTACATCTGTTGCACTGCATGTTTGGTTTCTTTCTTTTGTCTAAGGGACGGATTAAAATCATTTAAGTCAAATATGGGGAAATATGTGTGATAATAGGGATATTTGTAAGTAGAGTTAATAGGAATACTTAATCTTGGGAGTTCTCTGCAAGGCAAGAACTAAAAAACTCTCTGAAACTTGTATGTTTGCTTGGTTTATGGGAAGTTGTTTACATGCTTTAAGTTGGACTCCATACCCTTGGATAGGCACTGATTAGAGACTTGCATTATGTTTATGAATCAAACCCTAATCTGGTAGCCACACATAAAAATTAAATCAACTCAAAGTTTTAAATATTAGGATTATAGGAGTAGGATTTAGGTTTCAAATCCTCTAGTCCACACTTGAAATAAAGTCCAAAGCTAGCCCCTTTGTATTTATGTCACAGTTTTGGTCTACATAATAGAAGATTTATCTACTAAAATGTCAATACCTAGTTACAGTCAGGGTTTATCATATGGGTATTGAGTAAGGGACACCACCTAGGTCTTGCAGAGCCTGAAGTGCAGAGGAGACATAGAGTCTCTCTCCTATTCTTTAGCCATTGACCTAAGGTCCCTGTGGATAAAAGATGGTTACTTTTTAGGGGAACTCAAACAATCAACGGGAAAAAGCCCAATAGATTGGCAACTCTACTAGGGAGTTTAAAAGGAACTTGGAACTTAAATTTAAATCCCATTAGTGGGTGGCAACTCTGAGAAAAATCTCCCAGCTGGTAAAAATAGAAGTTGTATGCAGCAGAGAAGATCCCTGCAAAACCCTTTGTTCCAAGAACTACCAAGGAAAATGTATAGAAGGAAAGGAACTGATCAACCTAGTCATGAAGGTTCACCAACTCCTAGAAATAATGATGATTCTCAGAATAATGTTAGATCTCCTAGACAACAACAATAATAACAATACTTTTCATCCGTAGAGGCTAATATTCATGAGATTTATAAAAAATAGCAAGGTGATGGGTTGAGGTTTGGATCTAATGTGTTTCAAGAATGTCCTTTTCTAGATCCCCTTGATAGATTTGAAGATATAAAATCTCCAAGAGATGCTGATAACCACATGAGACCATCTTCTTCTATGCCAGGAGAAGAGGAATTAGCTAAAGAAATGAGAAATTTGAGGGCAAAACTTGACTATTTACAAGCCCTAAAAATAAGAGATTATATGAAACAAAAGGTGGAAGCTTTGAGAATTATTCATCAAAATTTAGTTCTCACTCTAAATAACACAAATGTATTAGGAAATTGATAGGCAAATGAGGTTCAAAGTCAACAAAATGACCAAAACATCCTTGGGAATAATCAAGGGCTTAATCAACATGTGAATCAATATCCACAAAATAATCAAAGATAGAATGCAAATAACAATAGGGTACCACTGAATAATGTGAGAAATAAAAATGTCAATGTTAATGCAAACAGGAATGCTAATGCTAACCAATTTGGTAGAAGACCCATGCAATTAGATAGATTCATATAGTTAGACTTCACTAGCATTCTTGGATACCCTAACCCTATTGATAATGATATCAGGGGTGAATTGCCAAAATTTTTAGGAAACAATATTGTATCAGGAGAAGATAACTTGAAGGCTTTCCTAAATGTCATGGATAATTTTGAGGTAGAACATGAGGATGTTTTCATGAAATGATGTATGTAGTCTTTGATTGATGAATCCAGAGAATCGTATAGAGGTTTGTCTGATCAAAGTGTTACATCATGGGATGATTTTAAAAGGATTTTTAGAGAACAGTATGGAGATAAGACTGACCCTAGTTTTATTATCAATGAGTTCACAAGTGTTTCTAAAGGGCCAAATGAATCAATTTCTAATTTCAATGCCAGGTTTACTAGAGTTTTGAATAAATTACCACCTCATATGAGACCAAATGAACCAATGTCTATGGTCTTGTACACAAATGCCTTTGATGTTGTTTAGGGTAAAATTAGGATAGGGTTTGATTTGAATGGTTTATGTGTGTATTCTCCTTTCACCCTAAATAAATCAAGAACCTTGAGTCAAGTACGAATCTACTATCAGACCCTTGGTCACTTAGAATGTAGGGAAAATTGGATTTGTGTGATTTGATTGCTTGATTATGCCCAATTACGCTTAAAACCCTAATTATGCCAATAATGAAGCAAACGAACAAGTTACAGAAAATGTTGCTATAGAAAGATGTAAAATAACAAACAAATGTGTACCAGTTTCTAAAGTTTGGGAAGAAGAACAGTCGGGGACTAATGAGCGGGTGCCCTAGTCGAGTGCCATGCTTTTTGTTGGGATATGGGAAATTTATCTGCAACCTATTCTTGTTGTCTTAGAGATTCTTCCGTTGCGGAATCTGGAGGACTAATGAGTGGGTGTCTGAGTCCAGGTCCCTGTTTTCAACTTTGATCTGTGATTCTGACACTCTGCAACACTCTCCTATAACTCCACTTTTCCTGATTCTTCAACCTGTAACCTGCAATCATAGAAAAATGGGGAGGGGGTTCTGGTGTTTAGAGGCTTGCCTTAGTCAAGCCCTGGAGAGACATTCAAGTCTTCCAAACACTGTTGTCAGGTAAAGAGTGTGTATCCTTGCAGGATAGAGGAAAAATCCAAATGATAAATGATTGAAAACACAATTGATATCAATTTGTAGTGTAGATATCATGGAAGGAAGAAGCTCTTCATGCCATGAGGAGATGGCTGCCCAAATCTACAAATACAAACACAACAACAACACTGTGCTCTGCAACACAATGAATATTTTGAATTCTCTAATCACAAGAAATGCATAAAGTTTACAATAGCCATCTAGTTGTCATCTAGTTTACAAATGATTTCCTAAACATGCTTATATATGCAACTACAAACATTCCTACCAAGAATTTCATAATTCAAACTTACCGTGTTGGCCTAGCAACCAAATAAAGGTCATAAAAAGACACTTAAAATTTGGGCTTGACCCAAAATAGGGTAGGAATAGGGTGCGGACACCTAAGTCCTCCGCCCTATTATGGTCAGGGTCTATCTTAAGGGAACCCCCTAGGTCCCATTCATCATGAAACTTGGGGGTTTTCTCATCGGGATGCCAAAATATGATGTAAGATGTCCTAAATGCATATCAAAGACCTGAGAGCTAAACCTTAAGAGGGAAAATCCCCCAAGGAGATATTTTTTGACATTACATTTAACCCCCACTTTAATGTATGTATAAACGTAAGGCCAATACATGCGTTAACATATGGTCAACAAACACAGCAAACACGCCAAGCATGGAGAAGATAGTAACAGGCATGCAAAACATGGAGAAGATAGTTATAATCATGCAAAAAATGGAGAATACAACAATGAAGACATGCAAAACATAGTGAATGCAGAGAAGACAGTAATGATTTTCTTTTCTTTTTTATTTTTTTATATGAAATGTATATGCAAGTGTAGGAAATTAAACACACCACCCATAATGCAGGAGGGACTCATTGCCACTAGTCTTTAAATTACATATGGGGCAACACACACAATACACACTAAACAAAACAGGCATGCCATACAAATCCCAAAGCATAGGAGGGACTCATCACCACCGGTCTTTAAACTATGCTTGGGAACAAACATGCAATACACACACACTTGGAAGACATAGAGAAAACACGACAGACAAGCGATGGAGTGTTCCTATTTCTAGGCTCATCACCATCTCAAGCACATTATAGACACACACCGATGATTGGGCTTCACCACAACAATCATTAAAGACATGCTTAAGGGTTGAGTTAGTCACAAAACTGCTCCTCACCTCCATAGAGGACTTTTGAAAATGACAGGATGTACACTCTCTTCGAGAAATACACCATCCCTGCTTTCGCAGAGGGCTTAAGATGATTGATGATTGATTGATTGCAAAGAAAACTCAAAGTGCAGGAGGGACTCATTGCCACCATTCTTTAAGACTGCACCTAAGAACAAGCACATTGCTAACATCTAAAATAGATAACTTACCTTATATATTCCCCCACCTTAAGGTGGTTGATATCAGGTATCGATATCAAGCACATTAAGGTAGGAAGAAAACACACAAAGGAACATGGACTCTCGCAAAGCCCATGCCCCTAGGAGGTGACATGTACTTTATGATTGCCAAATGTTCCCACAAACACATCCTTGCAAGAAATATGTTAGTGTCCAAATAATCATGATAAACACCAACATCAATGCATATGATCAATCACACAAAGAGCCAAGGTTATAATATGAATTTGGAGATTGAGGATAACCATGGGGCTATATCACGAAAAATCTCAGAATTGAGTGTCACCGAGGAAAGATTCAAAGACAAACAAAGTGCATGGAGCAATAGTTTTGTTATGTTTTGTAAGAGAGATAAGACACCATCAAGATCACTACGTAGAAAGCACAGAGTGCTTCTACTAGCCAAGAATCAAATAATATATTACAACCCCATCGTCATATTAGGAACTAAGTCCAATTTTTTATTTCTCGCTAAAGGGATGCTAGGTCCTAATCAGTATAAATGTTTTTTGTCATCCACCCGCTAGATAGAAACACTAGAGGAAGGTAAACAATGAAATAAGAGAGGAGAAACAAGTGCCTTAGGGAAAATCATGTAGGAGGGTGCCCCCAAGTCACCAACCACAATGCTATGTCCATAAGACACAACACACAACAATGAAAATAGAGAGAGGCAATATAGAAGAATGATGATACAAATAGAAGAAGTTCACAATAGAGGTGGTCTCCTGGTATCCCAGACCATACAAGAGAATCAAGGGTCATCCCAAGAGGCCTAAACAACATATAACACATCACAGGGGAAACACATCATGAGAGATAAAGGGTTAGAGATACTTACCTAGTAGTGCTATCGAATTAAATTTTAGAGCCTGCGAACCTCTTGGAGAGGTACTTGATCATATTTAGTGCAAAGTTTGAGTGGTTCTTATGAGAGTCTTGTTTATTGTCAGAAAATTCATTTAATGCTTATTTCTCAAATCCTTGTGTAAGTGAGACCTTTTGTTGCTTGGGAGGAGGAGAACCACTATTATTTCCAACTGATGATAATTGCCTGACTCTTTTCTAATTTTTAGTGAGTTTTCATTGTTGATTTTGACCATGGTTACAAGAATCATCTTGTACTATCTCTCTCTCTTCCTTTGTTATAGTATCTTGTTTTAGTTCTTTCATTTGTTGTTCTGATGCATTTTGGTTATCTCCTGATCCTTGTAAGGATAATGGAGGGGGAACCTCAGCATGAATTCCTTTTCTGCGTGGATGAGGTAGGTTATCCAACTTTTCCTTATCCACTTCTATCATAACTATGATATTATCATATTCCAAATAATCATCATCCTCTATTTCCACTAAACCTTGTTCCAACATATTGTTATCTATATGCTTAGGGAAAGGATTAGTGAAGATTTTTAAATTCTGATTCAGCGAAGTGACCAATTTATTTCCATTATCATTCACACCTGATACCTGTATGACATTCAAATCAATGAGGTCTTGTATTTCATGTTTAAGACGCATACATCATTCAGTATCATGCCCTTGTGTTTGATGAAAATGAAAAAAGGAATTAGCATCAAAATAAGGTCCTTGTGATTTACTAGGATCTAAAGGCTTAATTAGGGGAAGCTTCAGAAGATTATTGCTCGCAGCTTGATTCATGATAGAATGAGAAGACTCAGATATCAGAGTAAACTTTCTTGGTTGATACGATGCCTTCTTTGGATTAGTGATAGTAGACATGTTAGAAAAGTTATTCGTATTTGGTCCATTAATCCTAATGAAACTCCTACTATTATTCCTCTTAAAATTGTTTTGTGACAACCCACCCATGGATTGACCAACTTGAGCCGATGAATTGTGATTTTCATACTGACTAGATGAAAGTTGATAATCACGAAGGGAAGTGTATAAATGTTGAAAGGAGTTATATTTCATTAAGAGAATCTTATCATGGATGTTAGGTTGTAAATTTGTAATAAACACCTTCTGAACATCCTCATCCTTCATCTGATATTGAATTTGTGCATAGAGAGATTGATACTGATTGATAAACTTAGTTAACTTCTCTTTTGAACCTTGCTTCCAATGGACTAAATCAATCAAAGAAACTTGAGGTCCAATATTTTCTTTAAAATGTTGTAAAAATTGATCAACCAGCTACAAAAAGGAGTGTATTGAATTCAGAGGTAAAGAGAAAAACCATTCTAAAGTAGTATCTTTGAGAGATCACGGGAAATATTTTGCTAACAAGTCCTCTTCAAAGTAGAAATCACTACACATAGCCGTGAATGCTGCCACATGAGTATTAGGATCACCTTTTCCACCATATTTTTCAAAGTGAGGAGTCTCAAACCTCTCAGGCATAGGAGTTCTCAAAATTGCATAAGATAAGGGATTACGGGCATGATAAGTTGGTATATTATGTTGTGAATAATTTGTCAAATTTGTTACCTTTTGTTGTAAATCAGTCATGCCCTGTAAAAGTTGATTTAGGATGGCATCATTAGGAGATGCAGTTTGCTGTGAGGAATTATAACCAAAGTGAGGACGTGATTGAGCTTGATTTATAATAAGTGAAGGTTGTGAATAGGTCAATGGTGGTTGGACATATTGATATGTGGGAAGTGGTTGCGAATAGGTAATATGTAGCTAAGAATAAGTGGAATAGATATGTGGTTGAGAACAATTATTTAGAGAAGAGATTCCCCTAGAAACCAAATTCTGATAATTAAATCCCATAACTTTGTAATTTTGTGAATTAGTTCCATTAGATACTCTAATACCAATAGTAGCATTACTACAAGCATTTGCATTGGTTGTTAAAATTGTTGATGTAAAGGTAGATATTCCCGTAGTCGGTATAGGTGCCGATACTTGTGTATGCAATAGTGACAACATGTTGTTAATAAATTTTACAAATTCAGTCACCAACATGACATTAGTTTGCACAATATGCATTAAACCTTGGATAACATCAATCCCATCTTGTCCTTCTTTTATCAATTCTCTTACATGGTGTATCACGAGTACAACTTCTTCTGTTATTCTTTTAGTTTCCACGAATATTTGGAATTCAGCTAGATCTTTTGTCAATTTTGTTTATTTGTTCATAAAGTACATGTGGACCACCTCAATAGTGTTTTTGACATCATGAAATATTTGATCTTCCATAGTGGTTGTAGGAGGTACAATATCTTGCAAAAATTTTCTCTCTCCTTTTGTAAAGAAGGTATTCAATGGATTTTCAAAGGTCTGGATATTGTTTTCTTCAAGGGGACTAGATCCCATGAGTCTTCTACTTCTTCTCAAAGGAATTTTTCTATTAGGGCAGTGGGTCCTAAGTCTCATAGAATGCACAAACTAATAGAACAAACTCTAGGAGCAAGATATATGTAAGATCCAAAATGCTTGATTTTTCAACTTTTTTCAATGCAATTAAGTGAAAGAAAAGGTGTTGTAAGGGAATTGATCAAGGGAAGAAAATAATATGTCTAATATCAGTCCAACATAGCAATAAAATCCTTCACAACACACTTTTGATGCAAATCTAGGTGATGATAAGCCAAAACCTAGTGGAAGTACACTAAAATATGCGGTTTTTTTTTCACCAAATCTCAATGCAAAAGAGTATAACAAAGGGTCTTGTGAGGAAAATGATGATGGAAATAAAATTATATCAGTAATAACAACCACCTAATGCCAAAAAATCCATCACAACATGCTTATAGTGCCACTCAAGATCAAACCCTAGTGAAAATATAACAAAAATATGCAATTTTTCACAATTTTCAATTCCAAGACCTAGCAAAAGAGGTGTTGTAAAGAATTTTAGGAGGTGCAGCAGATTATAGCAATAATATCAGTCATATAAAGCCATAAAAAATGTCACAACACACTTGGAATTTAAATCTAGGTCAAACCCTAGGGCAAATATAGCAAAAATATGTAATTTTTTACTAGATTTTCAATACAAGAGCCCAATAAAAAGGTGTTGTGAAGATTTTTAGGAGGTACAGTAGATAATAACCCTAATAAAATCCAATTAGTGCAAAAATATTCTTCACAACATGCCTATGGTGCAAATTTAGAGAGTCAATAAGGCCAAATCTACTAAAAATCAATGTTTTTTCAAGCCCTAGGCATGAGATCTTAATGCAAATGAATGCAAAATGTTATATGAAGGTTTTGTAATCTGATTTATGATGAAAATTAATCTCAATCAGATCTGAAAATTATTTTCAAACCCTATAATGCAAAATGCAACTGCAAATCTAATGAAAAATGCTATTTTTTGTTGAAATTTTCTATGTAAAAATGCAAATTTTTGAGATCTAAATGCAAATTTACACCAAAATGCATCACCACAGCCAAATTCAAATTTGAATGAGTGTCTAATATTAGTAGAAATTTTAGAAACAATATTTTACCTACAAACCCTATTTTTTGAAATTACTAGGTTATATGAAAAATTCAAAATTTCTAACAAAGCCCTAGCAATTTTATGATGAAAATTCAATGCAAGTGATTGAATTTTTGTAATTTTCTGCAATTTATCTCAGATCTAATGAAAAAATCAGAAATTTAATGAAATTGAAATTAATTGACGGGAACTTTATGAAAATGCAAACCCTAGATTGCAATTTTTTCCAAATTTTTCAAATTTTGCAATTTTTTTTGTAATTTTTTCGAATGCAATAAGATGAATAATGAAATGAATAAATGCAATGAATGTAAATTTGAAGAAAAATACTTAGAAAGGTGCCAAATTCATTAAAAACATGGGTTCACCAAAATGTTTAGGGTAAAATTAGGATAAGGTTTGATTTTAATGGTTTATGTGTGTATCCTCCTTTCACCCTAAACCATTCAAGGACCTTGAGTCAAGTAAGAATATATTATCAGGCCCTTGGTCACTTAGAATGTAGGGAAAATTAGGTTTGTGTGATTTTATTTCTTGATTATGTCAAATTAAGATTAAAACCCTAATTATGCCAATACTAAAGCAAACGAACAAGTTACAAAAAATGTTGCTACAGAAAGATGTAAAATAATAGACAAATGTGTACCAGTTTCCAAAGTTTAGGAAGCAAAATCGTCATGGACTAATGCGCAGGTGCCCTATTCTAGTGCCATACTTTTTTTGGGATTTAGGAACTTTATTTGCAACCTATTCTTGATGTCTCAGATATTCTTCCGTTGCAGGATCCGGAGGACTAATGAGTGGGCTCTCGAGTCCAGGTCCCTGTTTTCAACTCTAATATGTGATTCTGACACTCTATAACACTCTCCTACAACTCCACTTTTCTTGCTTCTTCAACCTATAACTTGCAATCATAGAAAAATGGGGAGGGCATTGTGACGTTTAGAGGCTTGCCTCAGTCAAGCCCTGGAGAGATATTTAAGTCTTCCAAACACCGTTGTCAGGTAAAGAGTGCATATCCCTGTGGGATAGAGGAAAAATCCAAATGATAAATGATTGAAAACATAATTGATATCACCTTGTAGTAAAGATCTCATGGAAGAAAGAAGCTCTTCATGCCATGAGGAGATGGCTGCCCAAATCTACAAATACAAACACAACAACAATGCTCTACTTTGCAACACAATGAATATTTTGAATGCTCTAATCACAAGAAATGCATAAAGTTTACAATAGCCATCTAGCTGTCATGTAGTTTACAAATGAATGCCTAACAATGCTTATATATGTAACTACAAACATTCCCGCCAAGAATTTCATAATTCAAACTTACCATGTTGGCCTAGGAACCAAATAAAGGTCATAAACTAACACTTAAAATTTAGGCCTGACCCAAAATAAGGCAAAACTAGGGTGTGGGCACCCAAGTCCTCCCTACTATTTTGGGTAGGGTCTATCTTAAGGGAACCCCCTAGGTCCCATTCATCATGAAACTTAGGGGTTTTCTCATCAAGATGCCAAAATATGATGCAAGATGTCCTAAATGCATATTAAAGACCTGAGAGCTAAACCTTAAGAGGGAAAAGCCCCAAAGGGGACATTTTCTGACATTACAAATGCTAAGACAACATATTGTTGCCCTCCGGTTGTTGTCCTTGATGACAAATACACAACTTGGTATGATATGTGTATGGTATCATGACACATGACAGTTAATACAGTGGTACATGCTGACACATGCTTGACAGTTGGCACATGTTTGATATGGTATGTATATGTTCTTGATATGGTATCCATGCTTGACAATTGTTGTTATTGACACATGATGGTTCATTCTCTCATGGTTCATCTCAGTTGATGATGTAGTTTTCACATATGGTATTCTTGATGTCATCTTAGTTGATATACATTTAATGCTCTACACAGTTGCTATATTGACTATGTACTTCATCTTTTATGCTCTCATGATCTCTTGGTATGATGATAGTTGGATATCATCATGGTGATATGACTCTTAGGGTATCTTGGCATAGAAATGCATTGTAAGTATGGACATCCATGGCAAGTTTATCATATGGTGATATGGATATAGCACATTGATGTCATATGGCATCTTTAGTTTGGTAAGTGATTATGGCATCTTCAGTTACTATGTTCAGTGCTAGTACTGTGTTATTTGATAAAATGCTTTCATAGTTACATTTTCATATTGGGGTTTGGTTTGGTGATCATTTTGTTGCTTCATATGTGGTCTCTTAAGAATTGGTTTCATTTTGACATTAAATCAATATGCAAGTTCTTTGAAGTTATTACTACAAAGGTTTGATTTGTTCAAAAGGAGACATTTAAATTCAAGGTTATCATTTGATAAGTTTCTTAAAGTGACCAAGGGTTACTTAAGAGTCTACATGGTCATTTAGTGGCATTTGATTTTATTTTCAATGATATAAAGTGCCACATTTGGGTCACTTAGAGGCTCAACCTGATCAGCAAGTCATAGGCTCTAAAAACTAGTAAAAAGAAATTATGAACAACTTTTATGACTGGCCCTTTTAGGGTTCACTGAGAGTGCAAGTCACATGTTTTATCATCGAGCAAAAATGAAGTTATGTTATTCACTTTGCAAATTTTTAGCTTATGTTATGAAGACCACCAAGCTAGGGTTTGAAAGTTCAACGTTATCATGAAAAAACATGGAATAGCAGTCAGGTATCTTCATATGTTTCAATTGGATTTGAAAGATGTGACAATGTTGAGCTTGTTCATTTTTTACTAAATCTTTGACCTATTCTTCAGCAAAATGGTTGTCATTTGTTGGCCTATTAGGTGATATCTTCTTTGTATCTCATTCTTTCTAAAAGTCTTAAAATGCATGAAACAAATCGTTGAAGCAGAGACTTATTTGGTTCTTTGGTTTGAAGCTTACTTTTAATTCGTTGTATAAGGGTTTGATATTATTGATGATACCTCTGTGGAAATACTTGGGCTTCTCTCTATTTCTAACTCGAAGGCATTTTGTGGTGGTCGTGATACTAAGGTTTTTGACTATGATTACTTATTATGAGGAAACCAAACTATAGTGATAGTTATAATACTCTATTATAACATTATTTAGCTGTAACTATAATAAGGAAACTCTTGGGGTGAATTGTGGTTGAAACTAGGGTAACTTGCATGGTTGTTGAAGACAATTTGGTGATAATAATGTTGTTTGTCAAAGCATTCTTTAACTCAGTACATAGTTTAAACATAAATGTATTAAAGGTTTAAAGCCTCTAATCATGGTTAAAGATGTACTTCAAATGCATTGTATTTAGCCTTCATTGGCCCATTCAACCAGGCTCCTTGATAGTTACTAATGTAGTTACAAACTGCCTGAGATAGTTGCATGAGTACAGTTATCATCTCAAACTATTTTGTGAAAGAAAGAAAGACATTTATGAGAAATTATAAAATAGATTATACTCTATTGAGTTTGTGGGGTTTTTGTAGTCATTGTAATATCAAACAAAAGCAATAGACTATGATTGAATATCATTTTGTAATCAGTTGTATATGTGCACAAGTTGATGTAATTCTTGAAGTTTCAAACATTCAATGAGATATTCAAGAACAGAGATTTAAGAGAAACAGAGTAAGCCTCTGTATTAAATTGTAGTATTTGAGGCACAAATAGCCAGTGAGGCACAAACAACGAGTGAGGCACAAATAGCCGGTGAGGCACTATTGTCAGTGAGACATTGTTGAAAATGCCAATGAGGCACAAATAACTAGTGAGGCACAAACAACCGGTGAGGCATCTATATTTTCTAGTGAAGCACATTTTGATTAAGCCAGTGAGGCATTTCTAGAGTGGTTTTTCATCCCTAGAGGGTTTTCCACTCGTCAAATCTCTACGCTATGGTCACTTGTTTTGTTCATGAGTTTATGTTCATTGTTTTATAATTTAACTTTTGCATATGTGACATGATGTTCATTATGGGTTAGTACAAATGCACAATAAATCTAATACTTATCTCTGTCCAATAAAGAAATAAAACTACCCTACTATTTGTCATAGTTTACCAACAGTTGTTTTGTTCATTCATGCTCACAAATTGATCTGTCAATGCACAACAATTCATAAATCAATGTTTTTCTTTCATCATACAAGAGTTGAAGTTTAAGTTAGTAAAGTTTATTAATTATTGCTAAAAACAAGTCTATTTTATGAGACACTGATTCACCCCCCCTCTCAGTGTCTCTCATACTCCAACACATATGAACTGAGAGATAAAAGTCCAGCCAACCTCAGGGATGCTTTCAGAATTGCAACTAATATAGAAAATAATAGGAAGGCATCAAGTAAAGGAAATAGAAGAGATGATGTGAGAATCTTGCAAAATCCAAACAATGTTCATAATAATAGCTCCACATCTAAAGATAAGTTGGATAAATTGACAACTCTGAGGCCTACCTTTTTTCACTTCTGTTCATGAGACTATTTACAGTACTATTGCTAATACTTTTATGATTGGGGGACTGTTGATCCCGAATTCTTGTTTATTAAACCTAATTGATTTTAAGAAAACAATTATGCAATGATAGTTAGATGTTGCTTTTAAGTGAATGATGAATGGATAATATTAGAAATAGAACTTTAATGTGATTTTAGTATGTTTATATGGTAGAATGTTTAGGTATGCATGTATTTATATTGCTTCGGCTATGATATCTTTATGTGTTATTGACTTTGAATTTGAGTGTACAGGTATTGCTAACAAAACCACAAATGCAGGAGATCATTCCACACCCTATGTTGTATCCTTTGTGAGCCGATCTAGTTCCACGAGGAACTAAGATCAACCTCGTGTTTGGTGAATTGTTGTAATGTTGTAATGATGCATGAGGTCAAGGGAATTAGGTCTATCTTCTGATTTAATTATATTGTGATATGTGTTGTAAGAGATGTTGTTTTGAATCTTGTTTTAACTTTATTTCTTTTAGACCCTCTTATTGTGTTTTTGTTTGACTCTGGTAGTCCTAACTAGGTTTAAATCAACCCTAGGTTATACCCCATGGGTCTAGGGACCCTTTTGACTAGGATAACATTGGGATAACCTCCATATGGTCACTTCAACTTCGTGGTGAAGTTAAGTGACGAATTTGGAAGCATGGGGATAATGGGATGAGTGGAATCCACACTTAGACCCACTTCCAAGTCATGGAATGCCTCCATGATCCACCAATAATGGAGTGCTTGTCTCTTTGTGCCTCTCTTTTGGTGGGAGACCCCATAAAAAGGGTGGTGTGTCATCCACTTTCCTTTTATTTCTATTTTTCTTATTATAATTTAATTCACCAATGTGTTGTAAAAGGGCCATAGTGGGGAACCTCTTGAGTGGGGTTAATTGTTTTAAGTCCACTAGGATAACGGAGAAGGAGTGGGTTTAGTTTTTTAATGCCACTTGGAATAAGGGATAAGGGAGAGGATTTGTTTTAAAGAGGAGAAGAGGGAGAGGGTAAGGGGGTTGGATTATTGTGGAAAGAAGGAGAACTTGGAGAAGGAGACTAAGGGTGGAACTCTTCGTCAAAATACATTCCATAATTGGGCTAGAAAAGGTTAGTGAGCCAGTTACTCACCTATGTATGCTTTGTTCTTGTTTGATGAATGAAGAACTACAATGGTTGTTTATGTGTTATTTTTGCTATTTTGGGATTTGTGTTGGGTGTTGAAAGAGCTCCTTCTAGTTGGAAGGCAATGCTCATCTTGTATAGGGAAGGGAAGGTGTGAACCTCCTCGGGTGTCTTCTTATTTTGGTATATGAAAGCCTTGAGGGCAAGTTGGTAATTTGAGCCTAGAGGGCTATAAGGCTTTGAGAGCCTATTCAGGATATCCCTATGATTTTATTAGTTGGATGGCTTGAGGCCATAGGAAAGAATAATTTTGTTGGCTCGAGGCCATGAGATAAGCTATGATAATTATTGAGAAGAATGACACCTTGGAGTAGAGAGAGTCTACTTCCCTACCCCCTTTGAACTCACCTCAGTTGAGTCTTTGTATTGTGTGTAAAACCTTGGGAGTTTGAATGTTGTTTGCTTTGATTGTTGTTATTCAATGTTGTAAAGTGTTTTGGTCTATTCTATCCTGAGTATGTGGATGGTCTCCCTAGCTCGGGGGTGACCCTCTTGCGGGTCTATGGTAGGGAGGAGAGCTAGTTGGTTGTTGTTTTCTCCCTTGTTGTTATGCAGGTTTTTGTTGGAGCATGTTAAGAGGATTAGAGGAGTTTTACCTTGTTAGAGAGAATGTTCTAACTTCCTATTTGTAATAAGAGCTTGGTCTCTTTAAATTTCTTCCTGGATAAGTTTCTTTTGAAAATGAGAGATTGCTCCTTGTGAAAGTTGTAGAAAAATTGTATTGGGAGAAGAAACTAAATTCCTCCCTTAGAGTGTTTAGTGAGTTGTGGGATCTTTCAGTTGTTTGTTCTTGTTTATGTATATTTGTAAATTTGTGAGATTAGTTGTTGATTTGGATCAGTTGTCAAAATTTATCTCTTGTATTATTTGGTGAGAAAGTTACTTTTACAATATTATGGAAGATGTAAATTTACCTTTGAAAGAAAAATTAAAACTTGAATTAAGTATGCAATGAAAAATAATCTAAATCAATTTACTTGACTATTTACTTGAAGTGAAAGATTAATTAGTTCTTGTATTTACTATATCTCTTTAAATTTATTTGAATTAAAATGTATACTTGATAGATTGAAATTAGTTGATAAATGCAGATTTAAATGATTGTGCTTTCTGTTTCACTTAAATATTTGTTATATTGAAATTAAAAATGTTAGAGAAAGTATGAAATGGATGTATTATAAAACTTCGATATGAAGTGTATATATATATATATATATATATATATATATATATATATATATATATATATATATTCTTTTTTATTTTAAAATGAAGTTAAGAAAAAAATTTGATACACTTGTATATATATATATATGTATATATATATTTTTGTTATTAAAGGAAGTTGTGAAAATTTGGTATACTTGTATATCCATATATATATATATATATTTAAATAGTTAAAATGAACAAAATTGTGAAAACGAGCTATATACATATATATATACATATATATATATATATTTAATTAGTAATAATTTAAGTTACGAAAGTTGCAGAGGAGAGTTCGTTGTTTCCTTTGCTAAACAGCCCAAACATAATCCCCGCGGCTTGCTACAGGCCCACACCCACCATCGAAGCTCCGCTTCCCCCTTACTCCCGCCGCCGTCCAACCACTGTGCGGCCCCCATTCACCAGCACTTCCCTCTGCGGCCCCCTTCACCTATGTCCACCACCCGCGCTGCTCCACTCCCCACACCCCTGCAACAGCACCACCACCTCCCTTGCCACGACCTCCCCTGTGACCTCCTTCCACTTCATCCACCTCCTTCGGCCACCACTGTGAGTACCTCTGCCACCGCCGCCCTCCAAGATCTACATAACACAACACAATCCTAACATAAAAATTAGGGTTATAAAACCCAATGCTATGAGTTGTAAATACTTATTAAATGGTTTGAAACTAAGAGTGGAGTATCCACTAGCATGGGTTTAAAAGTATTTCAGATAAAAAAAATATTAAATGTATATATATATGTGTGTGTGTGTGTGTGTGCATATATATATATATATATATATATATATATATATATATATATATATAAACATTTATATATGATAGTTGCTATAATATTGTGGGCTTCAATTCAAAAAAGAAAATTTATTTCTTTAATGAGGTTTAAATGAATGATTCTATTTATATATATATATATATAAATGTATGTTTAAAAAATATATATATATGTAATTAAACGTTTATTCATTGTGAAAGGGGAAGTTTAAAATAAAATATATTTTTTAAAAGAAATAGAAAATATTTAAATAGATATATATTTAAATATTTATTTAAAGAATTAATGAGACTATGTATTTTGACATTTTATATTTAAATTTAAATAGAACGATCTGTAAAAGAAACCGCGATCTCAATGTTAGATTATTACCAAATGGTAGACCTTGAAAATGAGACTATTTATTGAAATGAATAGATAATTAAATAAATAAAAGATGGAATGCAATAATAGGAGAGATGCGAGTCAATATTAAGATAATTGAGAAAATCATTTAAAGGTCAACCATCTACCAAGGAAAACCCTAAACATTGCAAATTAGACCGACATAAACATGGTGTTTGATAACAATATGCACACGTGTGTAGAATATTCCATAGCAACAATCACTTTGACAACTTAAACATACGCAACCAAGCATGCTTGTGGGTGTGAGGGGTCTTTCAAAGTAGTAAGGGAAATTTTTTTGATAGTTCGTATCATGACCACATGACACATGTGGACATGACACTCGTGTTTGCATGTTGTGAATGCATGTGAAATGTGGGCATGACATTTGGTATCAGAGCACAGTGTTTCAAACACTAGGCTTGTATAGGCATATTATCACTTCCATGATCAAATTGACTAGCGATTACCTCATTTTGTGGGATGCCTCCTAGACGAGTTCGGTGAATACCGACCCATCATACTCCACCCACCGAAGTGCGCACTGATTCTTTAGCTGTGGGACCGGATCAGCTAGTCCCACCAGAACAGCGAATTCCATAGGTTCAGCCAGTTCTACAACCACAACTAGTTCCTCAGGTACCACCAGCCTCACCTGATATGGGACCACAGATATTACAGGCCTTACAGGCTATCTTAGATAGGCTTCCATTGACTACAGTTGAGCTGCACGTAGAGTCAGGTGTCGAGCCCTGCGATGTTCTATGAGAGGAACCACAAGTGGAGCCACGAGCTGAGACTCATGTCGAGCCACGTGTGGAGCCCCACATAGAGCCGCAGGGGGTACCACGTGTGGAGCCTTATGTCCAGTTGCTTGATATAAAGGAGGTTGATTTGACTGACAGGGCCCATAGCAGGAGCCCCACACATCATGCCAAGCATGACGAGACAATGCGAATAGAGCAATTAGGTCCCAGGCCTTATGATTATCATACAGATGAGCCTATTAGGGGGTACAGAGATAAAGGAGATTCCATCAGGGACATATTGAGATTGAACCCTCCTACTTTCATCGAAACCACAGAGGGAGCTGAGGCAGAGGCCTAGCTTATCAGTTTAGACAACTGCTTCGCATTGCATCCATATGTGGGCAATACGAAGGCCCGTGTGGTAGTACACTTATCACAAGATGTAGTAGCTACCTAGTGGCACACTGAGGAGTGCAAGCATCACCTCTCCTTAGACACCCTCTCATGGGAGACCTTTATTGAGTGCTTCAACGTGCGATACCTATCAGACTATTACAGACAGCGTCGTATAGACGAGTTCCATGACCTACAGTAGAGGGGACTCTCAGTGGCACAGTATGAGAGTAGGTTTACAGAGTTATCCAAATATACAGAGTATCTCCATGACGAGAAACTCTTATGCATAAGTTTATCAGAGGACTAAACCACAGTATAGCAGGACCTGTTCGGATGGCAGATCCCCAGACTTTGAGTGATGCTACTGAGAAGGCTTATATTGCTGAAGAGATTCGGAGATGGGGGCAGAATTCTTACCCTCAGTTCTAGGATTGGGGATAGTAGTAGCATCAAAAATAATTTCGTAGACCACCACAGCCACCCCCTAGAGGAGGATTCAGTACAGCATCATTACCTCCTAAGCCCCCACAACAACAGTAGTCACAGCAGTAACAGAAAGCTAGAACACAACTGAGGTCACATGGGGGTAATATTAGAGGTTGGCAATAGTAGGGCCCACAAAGGGATCAGAGACAGTAGAGACCACCTGCGGGACCCGCGAGGCCGCAACAGTCGTATAGGGGCTCACAGGGGTCCACTGGTAGATCAGGACAGCAGCAGTCGAGTAGGACTCAGACTGTGCAGGTTCAGTTTAAGGGTCCTTGTTATGTTTGTGGTGAAGCTGGACACCTAGCTAGAGAGTGCCCACAGGGTTTTACAGCAGGGGGATAGCTGTTGGCAAGAGACACTATATGGATTCATGGTTGTTGTCATTGATGGCAACAAAGGTCATCCCACATATCCGCAAGTCATGATATGTCTCTACCGGAAGTCAGATTGAAGATTGTTGTGGTCCGGTGAACAAGAACAGAGCATGTGGCAAGGTCCGACAGATTGGTCCGGATCTCTCAGAGGAAGTGTCTTGGTGCAGTGCGGATCTGGGGAAGTCAAGAGGACTATCTTGAGTGGTATATTCCAAGGATTTAGCCTCCGGAGTTGGACAAGGAAAAAGATATGAATAGTTGAGTACTGGATTCCTGAGAGACAGTGAAAACAGAGGAAGAACTGACTGACAGAGTATCAGACTACTTTCCGGATGTGTTACAGATGATGATAAAGGTTGCGGAGGCATGAATCATGTTTGGCCGACATAATTGATGATATCTACAAGTATATGCTTGATCCGCATTGCTTGGTGAGCAAGGATTCAGCCGACAGAACTAAGTTTGTAAGAAACTAGACTGTTCCGGATGCCGACTAGAAAGGTGATGAAATTACTTGTGCGGATATATATAGAGGATGGATTTAGTTGTAAAGTGTGTGTAATGTGTGAGAGGATATGCGAACAAGTCCAGAGTAGAGCAGAAGTAGCAAGAAAGATCCGGTATGTGAAAGGATAGCAGACTAAAGAACAGAGGAAAGATGAAGTGCAGCAGATCAGTATACTGAACCTAACCGGAACTGAACTCCAGCATATGCAGATGCTTCCAATCAGTTCAAGATTGTGATTCTTATCACTTTGTAAGACAGTGTGTCTTCTTGTAGGCAGTGAGCCTCTTGTGAGCAGTGTGCTCGGGCAGTGAGCCCTAATTGGCAAGTGCCATTTTTGTAATTTCCTATTCTTCTAACAGAGAATAATTCTTGGGTTAATCACCCCGTGGTTTTCTCCCTTAACAGGGTTTCCACGTCAAAAATACTGTGTCATGTGTTTCTTATTTCATGGTTAATGTTTTGTGTTTGATTTTATGCTGCTTCAATTAAAAGGAAAGTTCAATAAGAGAAATAATTAGGATAACTGATTCACCCCCCCCCCTCTCAGTTATCAACAATTGGTATCAGAGCCAAGTTCCTCCTAATAGAGCCTAACAGCTTGAGGAAGATCTGGGATTTCAAATGGATGCATATGGTTTAAAGGAGCAACTCAAGACTGCCCTTGAGGATCTTGAACAGTCAAATTCTGAAGTCAGTGAATTAAGAGAAAGACTCAAACAGGCTGATGAATTCATGAGGGAATTAAAAGACAAATTAAGTCTCTCTATGAAAAAGAGAAAGGAGCTGCTCCAACAGTTGGCAAGACAAAGTGAAGAAAGCAATACAAATGAAGAATTGACTGAGCAAACCAAGTTATGTGAAAAGTTATCAAAAGAAGTCATTATGTTAAGACATGAAATGGAATCAGGAACTATAAAGTTCACTCAAGAGATTGAAGAAAAAAGAAAGGCTGAAGACAATCTAAGACAATCTCTTAAGGAAAAATCAGAAGAATGCCACCAGATGGACAGGATTATCAGACATCTTGAATCTGATCTTGAAGATGCCAAAGATAATGAAGAAAAACTTGAGGATCAAATTACCTCTCTCAAAAGAGATCTTCAAACAGCAAATGAATATAAAGAGAAATTCAAGATAAGTTCTGCTCAACTTGAAGTTCTTCTTGGAAGTCAAAAGAGGACTGATGACAAGTATGGTTTGGGATATGAGAAAGGAGAAAGCTCCGGATCCGGTCAGAGGAATCTTGGATCAGAAAATCCAAGGAGCAGGCCTAGAAGACCTCCGGTAAGACAGCCAAATGCTCAAAAATATCCATCCTTCAATGGATACTGCCACAGCTGCAACCATTTTGGTCACAAAGCTAATCAGTGCAGAATGAGAATGAATCAGATTAATTCATCCTTCTCCGGACAGTGCTTCAACTGCAAAAGGTATGGACACAAATCCCATGAATGCAGAATTATGCAAGTAAACAAATCATTCAAAGGTAGATGCTTTACATGCAATAGAGTAGGTCATATGGCTAATCAATGCAGATCAAGGGGATATCAGTTAAATATGCAAAGAAATGTTATTTGCCAAATCTGCAATAGGTCCGATCATAATGCTAAAGTCTGCAGAAACAAGAATCAGGACAAAAGAGGTCCGGTGTATGATCAGAATCAAGACAAGGGTAAACAAAAGATGAATGCGGATGAAGTTAGGAATCAGATGAGCAAGATTTGGGTGAAGAAAAGCTCAGAGAATGTAGAGGTTGGATCCGCACCAGATTCTGGTGCTGATATTTCTTCCGGAAATTAAAAAGTGAGCTCAGGCTCAGGGGGAGACTCAAAGAAGATTCTGTTCCCCCAGCCAAACAAGTTGTGCCGGATGTGGCACAAGATGCGGATTAAAGGGTTTGTAGATATAAGTCCTGAGATGCTTCAATCAAGTTTTCAGAGGTCCGCATGGAGTTATGAAGAAGCTGTGTTCGATTAAGTTAGACCTATTCAGGGAGGTGCTCCGGTATGATAAAAGATTACAAAAAGGTCCGGAGAGATCCGGAAGTGCACGATCTTGTCTTGCGGATTGGACAGAGTGTTTGGGATGTTCTTGTAATATGTTACCTAGATTTATTCATGATTTAAAGATCCGGATGATATTCAGTGATCAGGACTAATCCGGGATACTCCAAGCTGTCCAGACATGGTAAACCGGAATAATGCAGGTGAAGCATTTATTGCAGACAGATATTAGGGTTTGCGGAGCAATATAAGGGATTTCTCAAAAGTTATCTGCTCATTCTACACTTGAGAAGAAGCGAATAGTGGAGCTCTGCAACAAGGTTCATCAAGCACACCAAGGATCTCCTGCCGAAGCTATTGCATAAAGAAATCAATCCAACCACTCCGTGCAAACCGAAGGCGCATAAGGTATTCTTCGTTTTTCATTGCCTCACTGCAAATCTTTGAAGAATGGCTACTCCAAACATAGTTAAGATCTCTGATAGACCTCGCCCCTCATTCAAGAAACATCCCTACAAATCATTGGAGGTAGATCCACTAGGAGCCTTCTCTAGTGTTCCCCACGGAGTCTTACATACTGAAGATATTAGGGTTTACATACACGCAAACATTGAGGAATTTGGGGAATTCAAATTAAGAGACCTCTATCACAAGCAACTGATAGACAATGCTTTTGAGCTCAAACCAGAGTATAAGGGTATCCAGAAGAAACAATTTGAGCAATTCATTCATTTCCCTAGCTTTGAAGAAGATGAATGGGTCCGGTATGTACTGAGCAGGATGCATGACAACTTCCTTTGGCTAGATAGACCCTGTAAGATCACAAAAGAAGCAATTAGAGCAGTAACTGGTCTATACTCTTCCGGGGGGGTACCTATCCTCAAATCTGTCAAGAACAACGTTGTAACTGAGGCCACCGGATCAAAATATGATAAGAGGGCAATGACCATTGAAGATATTTCGGATCCGGATATCAAATATGCATCAATGATAATAGGATACAAGATCTATCACTCCAGCAGGGAGAATTCTGTATCCGGAACTGCAATATACACAGCATATGAAATGCTAAGAAAGAATGCAAATTATGATCTTTGTGAACTACTACTTAGCCAATTAATGGAAAATGTACAGAAAATCAAGAAAGACAAGAAGAACTCCTTTAAGTATGGTACTCTCATTGTATGTCTATTCTTTTACTTCATGAATGAGCTACCCGGAATAAGTGGATGGGTATGGCAGAATAACAAACCTGTTGCAGTCCAGATAAGAGACTATTTGCATGGACTTGGGGATGCAAAAGCGAGAAATACAGCTCTATGGGGATACTTCAAAAACTTTCAGAGCATGATGCAAGCAAGAGAGAGAATTCCCCAGTCTCTCATTGAGAAATACAAGGACTCAGTATGCTTTATGGTTGACACTGATCAGTGCCTAATGGAGGCAGTGGAGCCAAGGACTGTCTGGATCATGCCCATGGGGTATGAAGTTGATGAACAGATAGTAGAGCTGCATGTTCAACACATGCTAAGTCAGCCCAAAGATCCTAAGGCAGAAAGGTTTGGAACCTTTGAGGAGCTGAGTGTGAAATTACATGTAGAACTCAGGGAACCTGAGATTAAGAGAAAAGTGAGAAAAGAAGTAGAGCACATTGCTCAAGGCCTAGGCATCTCAAAAGAAGCACTTGATGCCAGCCGGGAAAAGAGGAGAAAGGCTGAGGAAGAAGAGAAAAGCAAAGAAAGTGCTCCGGTTGAAACCCCCACCCGGACCAGATCATCAAAGAGATCTGCACCTTCCACAACCAAAAGCTCAAAACCGGAAGTCCAGGCATCCGGTAAAAGATCCAAGACAAAAGCATCAAGGGCTTATGAAAGCCAAAAGGATGAAGAGGAAACAGAATCAGATGAGGAAGTAAGAGAAGTAAAGAAACAGAAGAAGAAAGGATCCGGTAAGCCCTCCACAGGCCAAGACAAGGATGAAATGGCAGAGGTAACTGTTGAAAAGCCCACTCTGTCACTAGAGAGCATAATCAAGTCGGTCACGGTGGATGGAAACCTTCAACCAATGACTGAATCCTATGATGACTTCAGTGAGGCAGACCAAAAGACTCTGCAGGAAGCCACAGTTAAATATCTGAACACATACAATAAGGCTTTCATTGAGATCATATCTCTCATTCCTAAAAGCCTAGAGAAGGAAATGGAAGTAAGAAAGAATAATGCTCATGCCAAAGATCTTGAGATCCGGGAGCAGATAGCTATTCAGCTATATCCTCAAATTGATCCCAAGACAATGAACATGATCTTCAAGGACTGCAGAGATGAGTTCAGAAGTAAAGCCAGGATGAATCAGCTCATGCTTGGTGAGACTGACAAAGTGGCACAAGAGACAGAAGAGATCCTCCGGAAGGCCTTCAAAAGGTTCAATCTTCCTGTTGTAGAGAACTTAGGTGCAGAAACAGCTGCTGATTTGGAATCTTCTGTTCCAGAAGAAGTGAGCCCTGAACAGACAAGTGAGGACTTGGGACCCTCTGCTCCAGAAGAAGTGGCCCATGAACAAGCAAGCATCTCTCCTCCGGTTTCCCCTACAGTCTCCGGATCCAAAGAAGAAGAGCAATTGCAGGAGAAGGAAGCAGTGGTGACAGACAAAGAGGTTGACAGTTCTAAGACTGCAGAAGAAAAGAAACATCTGTCTCCGGCAAGAGACACTGTACAAACTATTCAACAATTTTTGAGCAAAGAAACTCTAGAGATTGATGAACCGGAGCTTCTAAAAGGTCCTTTTGATTTTGACTCTCTCTCTCCGGTACAAACAATGAAGATAGCTTCATTTGCAAATGCCAAGGCAAATGAAAAGCTCCTGAAGTCTCATATGGAAGACTGTGAGTTGATAGAGGCTGCTTCCGGAGTACTTGTAAAGATCATGCCATCAATCCAGATAGATCCGACAGCCTCCACTTCCGGTAATCTAAAAACCTTAGTCAGCAGTATTGATACACATTTTAATTCTCTAGAAAAATCAGCTGAAGAAAAGGTCCGGAAGGAATTTTTGGATAAGAGATTTTCTGAAATATTAGAATTAATCTCTAAGGATAGGAAGATTGTAAGCATTGGAATAAAGAGCTTAGAAAATGCTCTTAAGGATGGCGGTGACATCTACAAATTTTGTATATCTTGGTCAAAGGCAACAGCAGCAATTGACAAGAAAATAAAAGAGGAACAGGACAAGCTTCAAAGCTTATCTCAAAGTTTTGATCCTCTCTCTTCCTCTATAATAAATCAAGAATGTCAGACTATTGCAGTCTTGAATGAAATAAAGAATCTTGAGAAGGAGAGGAAGAACATTACCAACCGGATGGGAGAACTTAGAAGGATTATAGTCCCTAAGTTGGAAACTATGCATGAGGCCATCAGTGATGCCCAGACCACCGCCCATACAAAAGATCCGACAGATCTCAGGCGGGCAGAAGCTTTTGCATTTTTGTTGAGTGGTCACATTTCAATCTTGGACAGAATGAAGCTAAGTTGGGCTACTGAAATGGTTCAACTGCAGACATCCTTTGCAGACATTCTGCAGTATATGTGAGTATATAAATATGCGGCTATATATAGAAAATTTTTGAAAATTTTGGTGTGCGGACCCTACCCTTTGCCATTGATGTCAAAGGGGGAGTGAGGAGCAGTGAAAAATGAGGAATCCAACTCAGGGGGAGTTCCGGAAATTGTATATAAAGACAGAGCATCAGCAAAAGGGGAGCATAGTGTAAACACTTAGTCATTTTTCACTAAGTGTTGCCATCAATGCCAAAGGGGGAGATTGTTGGCAAGAGACACTATATGGATTCATGGTTGTTGTCATTGATGGCAACAAAGGTCATCCCACATATCCGCAAGTCATGATATGTCTCTACCGGAAGTCAGATTGAAGATTGTTGTGGTCCGGTGAACAAGAACAGAGCATGTGGCAAGGTCCGACAGATTGGTCCGGATCTCTCAGAGGAAGTGTCTTGGTGCAGTGCGGATCTGGGGAAGTCAAGAGGACTATCTTGAGTGGTATATTCCAAGGATTTAGCCTCCGGAGTTGGACAAGGAAAAAGATATGAATAGTTGAGTACCGGATTCCTGAGAGACAGTGAAAACAGAGGAAGAACTGACTGACAGAGTATCAGACTACTTTCCGGATGTGTTACAGATGATGATAAAGGTTGCGGAGGCATGAATCATGTTTGGCCGACATAATTGATGATATCTACAAGTATATGCTTGATCCGCATTGCTTGGTGAGCAAGGATTCAGCCGACAGAACTAAGTTTGTAAGAAACTAGACTGTTCCGGATGCCGACTAGAAAGGTGATGAAATTACTTGTGCGGATATATATAGAGGATGGATTTAGTTGTAAAGTGTGTGTAATGTGTGAGAGGATATGCGAACAAGTCCAGAGTAGAGCAGAAGTAGCAAGAAAGATCCGGTATGTGAAAGGATAGCAGACTAAAGAACAGAGGAAAGATGAAGTGCAGCAGATCAGTATACTGAACCTAACCGGAACTGAACTCCAGCATATGCAGATGCTTCCAATCAGTTCAAGATTGTGATTCTTATCACTTTGTAAGACAGTGTGTCTTCTTGTAGGCAGTGAGCCTCTTGTGAGCAGTGTGCTCGGGCAGTGAGCCCTAATTGGCAAGTGCCATTTTTGTAATTTCCTATTCTTCTAACAGAGAATAATTCTTGGGTTAATCACCCCGTGGTTTTCTCCCTTAACAGGGTTTCCACGTCAAAAATACTGTGTCATGTGTTTCTTATTTCATGGTTAATGTTTTGTGTTTGATTTTATGCTGCTTCAATTAAAAGGAAAGTTCAATAAGAGAAATAATTAGGATAACTGATTCACCCCCCCCCCCTCTCAGTTATCAACAATAGCATCGTGCAGGAGGATCTGAGCAAACTATGGGTGATATGGGTAAATCCCATCGTATGTTTGCAGCGGTTGAAAACTACCAGGCTGATTTCCAAGCTTCAGTCATAGAGACAGCAGGTATGATTGGAGATTTTCCCATCTCTATCCTTTTTGATTCTGGATCTACCAACTCTTTTATGTCTACATCGTTAGTGGAACGTTGCAGGTTGGTGGCTTCTATGCAAGACTTTAGATGGGAGGTCGAGTTGGCCTCTGGGGCTAGGATGTTAGTTGATACTGTGGTTAGAGATTGTGAGATTTCTTTGGGTTCTTTCATTACAACATGTGATCTTAGGGTTATGCCATTAGGGTCCTACGGCGTAGTTCTTGGTATGGACTGGCTTGTGGCTCATAGAGCCAAGCTAGATTGCCGTTAGAGGATGATTAGTTGCTTAGATGATCATGGCACACCGGTCGAGATAGTGGGCATACAGAAGCTCACGACTGCTCATACGATATCCACTCAGCAACTTAAGCACTGCATGCGGAAGGGTTGTTAGATGTTTTCTATCACAGTCAGTGATAGATTAGAGGATGAACCTGAGACTACCTTAGATAAACACCCTATCCTAAAAGAATTTTCTGATGTTTTTCCGCCAGAGTTACTGGGTATGCCTCCATGCAGGGAAGTTTATTTCCACATCAATTTGGTACCAGGGGTAGAACCAGTGTCTCATGCACCTTATAGAATGAATACACATGAGCTTACAGAGCTTAAACTACAGTTAGAAGAATTATTAGAGAAGGGACACATCCGACCTAGCGTTTCACCATGGAGCACACCAATTATCTTCGTAAAGAAGAAGGATGGATCTCTTTAGCTATGCATGGACTACAGGCAGTTGAACAAAGTGACAGTGAGGAACCAATATCCTCTGCCTAGGATTGATGATCTCTTTGACCAAATGCATGGTGCCAAAGTGTTTTCAAAAATTGATCTAAAATCTAGGTATCACCAATTACGAATAACTGAGTCAGATATTTACAAAACTGCTTTTTGAACTAGATATGGCCATTATGAATTTACAGTGGTACCTTTTGGTTTGACGAACACCCCTGCAGTGTTCATGAGCCTTATGAACAGGGTGTTCTGCACTTACCTAGATCAGTTCGTGATCATATTCCTAGATGATATTTTGATCTATTCACGGACCAAGGAGGAACATGTGGACCATTTGCGTCAAGTATTACAGTGTTTACGTGAACATTAGCTTTATGGCAACCTAGTGAAATGTGACTTCTTCAGGACAGAGGTGCATTATTTGGGGCACATTTTATCAGGTGATGGTATCTCTGTAGATCCATCGAAGATCAAAACAATTTAGGATTGGCCAGCACCCACCAGTGTAACAGAAGTAAGGAGCTTTATGGGACTAACCGGTTACTACCACAGGTTTGTCAAAGGTTTCTTTAGGATAGTACATCCTATCACTTCCCTTCAGTGAAAAGGGAAAGGATTCACTTGGACTGAGCAGTGTGAGAAGGCCTTTGGGATCCTGAAGGAACATCTTACCAGCACTCCCATATTAGCTATTCTGGATCCAGTAGAAGATTTTGTTGTTTGCATGGATGCATCATTAGAGGGATTGGGAGCTGTGCTTATGTATGGTGGTAGAACGATTGCTTATGAATCACAAAAACTTAAAGCACATGAGCTAAACTACCCTACTCATGACTTAGAGTTTGCAGCTATTGTTCATGCTCTTGTTCATTGGAGACATTTTCTTTTAGGTCGACGTTTTGAGCTCCATTTGGATCATCATAGCTTACAGTACATTTTCACTCAGCCTAATTTGAACGCCCGCCAGCAGTGTTGGATGGAGTTCATGTGTGAGTATGACTTTGATGTCCACTACATTAAAGGAAAGGAGAACATGGTTGCTGATGCTTTGAGTCGAAGGCGCCATGAGATATTGACCCTAACTTTAAGGTGGATTTGAGAGGACGTATTCTACAGCATCTGCCTGAGGATGACTTGAGGTGCAAAAGGAAATCTAGAATCAGTGGGTCCTGAAGGGAAAATTCGTAGGATATTCCCTTGAGTCGGATGGATTGCTTAGACATAGGCAGCGCATCTATGTACCACGTACGGGTGACCTATGTATAGTAATACTCTCTGAGGCTCATAGAGCAACCTATGCAACTCATCCAGGAGTGAAGAAGATGCATGCAGATTTGTGGCAGTTATATCATTGGGCTGGGATGAGATGCGACATTGCAGAGTATGTTGCTCGATGCCTTGAGTGTCAGAGGGTCAAGGCTGAGCATCAGCATCCAGCAGGACTTTTGTATCCTCATGAGATACCTGAATGGAAGTGGGACACCATTTCCATAGACTTTATTGTTGGTCTACCTATGTCATTGCGACGCCATGATGCCATCATGGTGACAGTTGACAAGTTGACCAAGGTGGTGCATTTCTCACCGGTATGCACAACGTACAATGCACCATCAGTGGTGAGAGTGTTTCTAGATCAGATTGTCAGACTACATGGAGTACCTCGCCGCATCATATTTGATAGAGACTCTGTATTCACATCATTATTTTGGAGAGCCTTACATTATGCGTTGGGCACATAGCTCAACTTCAGTTCTGCTTACCATCCTAAGACCGACAGCCAAACAGAAAGAGTTAATCAGGTGTTAGAGGACATGCTTCGCATGTATGTTATGGATCATCAGTCTAGATGGGAGGAGTACCTGTATCTGGTTGAGTTTGCCTACAATAATGGGCATCACAGCTCATTGGATATGCCTCCTTACCAGGTTTTATACGGCAGACCTTGCAGGATGCCTTTGAGTTGGGATTGGTTAGAGGACTGAGTTGCCATTGGTCCTGAAATAATTTAGGATATGGAACAACAGGTCACATTGATCAGACAGAGGCTTTAGGAAGCTCAAGATAGATAGAAGAAGTATGTTGATGCGAAGAGAACGGATTGAAGCTTTTCAGTGGGTGACAGGGTATTCTTGAGAGTGCGACCGCATAAGAGTCCAATCCATTACGGAAAAGGTTCTAAGCTCGCACCCCAGTTTGTAGGACCTTTTGAGATTTTGGAGAGGATAGGACCTGTAGCCTATCATTTAGCCTTGCCACCTAGCCTATCTCATATCCACGATGTCTTTCATTTTTCAGTTCTACGTCGTTATATTTCTGACTTATCTCACGTATTGGATTGGAGTGCTCTTCAGGTAGAAGCAGACAAACAACTGGCTTTGGAGCCAATATGCATATTAGCTCGTCGGATGCTGGGCCTTCGAGGTCGAGAGTTGGACCAGGTTAGGGTCCAGTGGGATATGTATGATGAGGTCACTACAACATGGGAAGATGCAACGAGAGTGAAGACACTTTACCCTCACCTCTTTGATGACTTCCAGGAGGAAGTACAATCTTAGGGGGGGAGGATGTGAGGACTACCTTTTTTCACTTCTGTTCATGAGACTATTTATAGTACTATTGCTAATACTATTGCTAACAAAACCACAAATGCAGGAGATCATTCCACACCCTATGTTGTATCCTTTGTGAGCCGATCTAGTTCCACGAGGAACTAAGATCAACCTCATGTTTGGTGAATTGTTGTAATGTTGTAATGTTGTAATGATGCATGAGGTCAAGGGAATTAGGCCTATCTTCTGATTTAATTATATTGTGATATGTGTTGTAAGAGATGTTGTTTTGAATCATGTTTTAACTTTATTTCTTTAAGACCCTCTTATTGTGTTTTTGTTTGACTCTAGGAGTCCTAACTAGGTTTAAATCAACCCTAGGTTATACCCCATGGGTCTAGGGACCCTTTTGAATAGGATAACCTTGGGATACCTCCATATGGTCACTTCAACTTCATGGTGAAGTTAAGTGACGAATTTGGAAGCGTGGGGATAATGGGATGAGTGGAATCCACACTTAGACCCACTTTCAAGTCATGGAATGCCTCCATGATCCACCAATAATGGAGTGCTTGTCTCTTTGTTCCTCTCTTTTAGTGGGAGACCCCATAAAAAGGGTGGTGTGTCATCCACTTTCCTTTTATTTCTATTTTTCTTATTATAATTTAATTCACCAATGTGTTGTAAAAGGGCCATAGTGGGGAACCTCTTGAGTGGGGTTAATTGTTTTAAGTCCACTAGGGTAATGGAGAAGGAGTGGGTTTAGTTTTTTAATGCCACTTGGAATAAGGGATAAGGGAGAGGATTTGTTTTAAAGAGGAGAAGAGGGAGAGGGTAAGGGGGTTGGATTATTGTGGAAAGAAGGAGAACTTGGAGAAGGAGACTAAGGGTGGAGCTCATCATCAAAATACATTCCATAATTGGGCTAGAAAAGGTTAGTGAGCCAATTACTCACCTATGTATGCTTTGTTCTTGTTTGATGAATGAAGAATTACAATGGTTGTTTATGTGTTATTTTTTTCTATTTTGGGATTTGTGTTGGGTGTTGAAAGAGCTCCTTCCAGTTGGAAGGCAATACTCATCTTGTATAGGGAAGGGAAGGTGTGAACCTCCTCGGGTGTCTTCTTATTTTGGTATATGAAAGCCTTGAGGG